>JAJJMB010003881.1:151999-251573 GCA_023531105.1 Papaver atlanticum | reverse complement strand
AGATTCCTCCTTATGCCAAGTTCCTTAAGGACTTGTGTACGCGAAAGCGTAAGCTCGGTGTCCATAAGAAAGCCTTCCTAGCTAGTCATGTGAGTTCTATTATTCAGAATACTACTACTCCTAAGTATAAAGACCCAGGTTCCCCTACCATTGCCTGTACAATAGGGAGATACCGTGTTGAGAAAGCGCTGCTTGACTTAGGAGCCAGTGTGAACTTACTCCCATACCATGTGTACCTTGAGCTAGGACTTGGTGAGATGAAACCTACCCAGATAACACTTCAGTTAGCTGATAGGTCCGTAAAAATTCCTCGTGGTGTGATCGAGGATGTTCTTATTGAGGTCGACAAGTTTATTTATCCAGTGGATTTTGTTATCCTAGATACCCAACCTGTCCCTGACCCAGAGAACCAGATACCGGTAATTCTAGGTCGCCCGTTTTTAGCTACATCTAATGCGATCATCAACTGTCGAAACGGTATTATGAATCTGTCTTTTGGTAACATGACCATTGAGCTGAACATTTTTCATATTAGTAAGTTACCCTCTGAACGGGATGACTCAAGCATAGAAGAGGTCAACATGATAGGAACATTAGTCGAGGAGTCATTACCAAACACTTTGTTAGAAGATCCACTAGAGAAATGCCTAGCCCATTTAGGGATTGATTTTGATGATGATAATGTGATTAATGAGGTGAATGCTTTGTTAGATTCAACCCCTTTGTTTGACACTAGCAATGTTTGGAAATCTAAGTTCGAACCATTACCAGTTTCTGAGTCTACTCTAGTTCCTTCGTTAGGAAAGCCTCCTAAGTTGGACCTTAAACCATTACCAGATTCCTTGAAGTATGTGTTTTTAGGCCCAGCTGAAACTTTACCTGTGATTGTAGCATCCAACTTGGATAGTGATCAGGAAAGTAGGTTAGTAACCGTTCTTCAAAACAACAAGGAAGCTTTAGGATGGACCATAGCAGACATTAAGGGTATAAGTCCTACAGTTTGTATGCATCAGATTTATTTAGAGGAAGAAACCAAACCTTCTAGGGAGATGCAACGTCGACTAAACCCCAATATGAAAGAGGTAGTTCGAACCGAGGTTCTTAAGTTGTTAGATGCAGGTATTATCTACCCTATTTCAGACAGCAAGTGGGTCAGCCCTGTTCAGGTTGTCCCCAAGAAATCCGGTATTACTGTAGTCCAGAATGAAAACAATGAGTTAATCCCAACTCGAGTGACCACGGGTTGGCGTGTTTGTATTGACTATAGGAAATTGAACAAGGTCACTAGGAAGGACCACTTTCCCCTTACTTTCATCGACCAAATGCTAGAGAGATTAGCTGGACATAGTCACTACTGCTTCTTAGATGGCTACTCCGGATATAATCAGATCGTTATTGCCCCTGAATACCAAGAAAAAACTACTTTTACCTGTCCCTTTGGTACCTTCGCGTATAGACGCATGCCTTTCGGGCTTTGTAATGCCCCTGCAACTTTTCAGCGTTGTATGATGAGCATATTTTCTGACATGGTAGAACGGTTCTTAGAGGTCTTTATGGATGATTTTTCAGTATTTGGTTCGTCTTTTGATGAGTGCTTGCATCATCTGTCATTAGTTTTGACTAGGTGTAAGGAGAAGAATCTAGTGCTTAATTGGGAGAAATGTAATTTCATGGTCCGTTCAGGAATTGTTTTAGGGCATATCGTATCATCTAAGGGTATAGAGGTAGATAAAGCCAAAGTTGACCTTATTAAGACTTTACAGGTCCCAAAAACCGTAAGAGATATTAGGTCATTCTTAGGGCATGCAGGTTTTTATCGTCGATTCATTAAAGATTTTAGCTTAATTTCTAGGCCTCTTTGCAATTTGCTTGCAAAAGATGTTAAGTTTGTCTTTGATGATGCTTGTTTAGAGGCTTTTGAGAAGCTTAAGACTTTACTCACTACCGCCCCCATAGTTCAGGCACCCAACTGGAACCTACCCTTTGAGATCATGTGTGATGCTTCAGATTTTGCTATTGGTGTTGTGCTAGGTCAGCGAGAAAACAAATTACTCCATGTGATTTACTATGCTAGCAAAACTCTGAATGATGCCCAGTTGAACTATACTACTACGGAGAAGGAACTGTTAGCCATTGTGTTCGCCTTAGACAAGTTTAGATCCTATCTCTTAGGTTCTAAGGTTATAATCTTCACTGATCATGCTGCTTTGAAGTATCTTCTCTCCAAGAAGGATACAAAACCTAGATTGATTAGATGGATCCTTTTGTTGCAGGAATTTTCCTTAGACATTAGAGACAAAAAAGGTGCAGAAAATGTAGTAGCAGATCACTTGTCTAGGCTTGTTGTGGATACCCCTGATAATTCTCCTCCTGTTAGAGACAGTTTTCCTGATGAACAACTGTTCTCTGTTACCCAATTACCCTGGTATGCGAATATAGTGAACTATCTTGTTACTGGTCGAATTCCCCAGCATTGGGGTAAACAAGATCGTTCTAGATTTTTAGCTGAAGTTAAGCACTTCTTTTGGGATGATCTTTATTTGTTTAAGTATTGTCCAGACCAGATTATTAGGAGATGTATACATGAAATAGATCAGTCAAGTATTATTTCCTTTTGTCATGATCATGCTTGTGGGGGTCATTTTAGTGCTAAGAAGACTGCTGCTAAGATATTGCAGTGTGGATTCTATTGGCCTTCGTTGTTTAAAGATTCCCACAGTTACTGTGTTACTTGTGAACGTTGCCAGAAATTAGGAACCATTTCCCGTAGGAACATGATGCCCTTGAACCCTATCTTAGTTGTTGAGGTCTTTGATGTGTGGGGTATTGACTTTATGGGTCCGTTTCCTAATTCTTTTGGTAACTTATACATCCTTGTCGCTGTAGACTATGTCTCTAAGTGGATTGAGGCGGTTGCGTGTAAAACCAATGACCATAGGGTCGTAGTCCAGTTTTTGAAAGAAAATATACTTACACGTTTTGGTACGCCACGAGCTATAATTAGTGATGGAGGTTCACACTTTTGTAATAGACCATTTGCTCTTTTAATGAAACAGTATGGTATTACCCACAAAGTAGCTACTCCATATCACCCACAGACTAGTGGTCAGGTAGAGGTCTCCAATAGGGAAATTAAGCGTATTTTAGAGAAAACAGTTAATCCCAATAGGAAAGACTGGTCATTGAGGCTTACTGATGCCTTATGGGCTTACCGTACTGCGTTTAAGACACCCATTGGAATGTCACCCTATCGTTTAGTATTTGGCAAGGCATGTCACCTGCCTGTTGAGTTAGAGCATAAAGCCTATTGGGCTATTAAGCAGCTAAACTTTTCACTTAACAAGGCAGCAGCTCACAGAAAGCTCCAGCTCGATGAGTTGGACGAGATTCGTAGAGATGCATATGATAGTGCTAAGGAGTATAAGAACAAAATGAAACTTGTGCATGATAAGAATATTTTACGGAAGTCATTTTCTCCAGGTCAAAAAGTTCTTCTGTATGACACTCGTTTGCATCTATTTCCCGGGAAGTTGCGCTCTCGGTGGACCGGTCCTTTTGTGGTCCGTACTGTTTTTCCTCATGGAGCTGTTGAGATCGAGACACCGGATGGTTCTTCGAAGGTTAACGGTCAGAGATTGAAACCCTTTTTAGATCCCTTTCCTACAGGTGATATTGAGGAGGTCCCTCTGGAGGACCCTGCTTACCCTTGATTGACCATCGGGGTCATTGTATGTTGTATATTAGTTTTTGATTTCTCTCTTCACCCAGGTACTATCTTTCCAACTTCTCTTTGTGTTATTTTTTTGTACTGCTCTTTCATTAGAAACATTGAGGACAATGTTAGATTTAAGTTTGGGAGTATGGGAAAAACTTTTTAGTTACAATAAACTCCAGAGCCTAGAAATTTATGCCTATTAAGGATGGCACTAACCAATCTAAGTGGATGGAAGCATTTTGGTTTTAGGAGTTGAGGAACCAATCTGAGTAGATGGAAACATCTATAAGAGTCTATTCGTAAAAGCACAGAGCTCAGGTGTTAGAAATAACATGATAGTTTCGCCATATCTCGTTGAGTCCTTTTCACTTCTGTTTTTATTTTCTTTTTAAAATATGTTTCTCTAAGTGATTAGGTGGGGCTCACGATTCAAGTTGTTACCAATGCTAGGGTGAAATAGAGTGATTGAGATAGCAAAAAAAAAAAAAAAAAAAAAAAAAAGACCAGACCAATAGACCAATCGGAATAAATTTTAACACTTGGATAGCAATATGTATGTGTTCTCCCTGTCTCCGTCGCCTAAACAAGCGTGGAATGCAGGATCCACGGGAATTACCATGTAATCTGCTGACAAGAAAGCATGCGCTTGGATCCACAAGATCTAATCATGTTGTTAGTTCTAAATAAATAAATAATAAATGTGTGTTCAATAAATCGACCGTTGGTTCCCTTGTATATGCCAGACGAGTTGATCTAGAATTAGGGTTATTGACCACTGGTCCCCTTGTATATGCCAGTTTTGTTGATATTAGTCAGACCGGTATCTCAGTCCGTCAGAATTTTCCTTCGCAGCAAGAATCTCGTTAGGTTCATATCTGCCAATATCCTTTGCAATAGAAACACCGTCTACTGTAACCATTGGAGGATCATATCCATTAACAACATAAACCCATGAATGAAAATCACCCGCTTGAAGAAAGGCACGCATAGCAATTTTCCACCATAAGTAATTTGAGCCATCGAAGACTGGTAGTACGTTTACTAAGATAGCACTTCTGTCCATAGAGTCAGATTGCTACAAACACAGACTTATAAAGTCTAAAACGTGTTTACCAGCTCTGATACCAATTGAAAAAGTGCGGGTTTAACAACTGATAGACGCATTATTGTGTCTAATATGTCTCAATTGTATATATTGTTAGTGTTCGATTTTGTATTTATTTTGTTATTTTATGTCTTTGTAGGTAATTTTTTGAGAAATAAGCTCTTGCGGCGAAATTGGCTCGAAAAGTGGTGTTTTACACCCCAGGATAGAGTACTAAAGGCACCCCAGAAATGCACTGGAAGCACCCCAGAAATGTGTCGAAGGAACCCCGGAAAAATTACTATCTACGCCCAAAAATTACTATTTGCACCCCAGGACAAGTGCTAAAGGGACACCCGTGCAGGATTAGGGGGAGGACATGTTCTTCTCAAATTCAAAAAAAAAAAAATTTGGCGGGAAAATAAACTTATTCTCTGTAAAATTTTCGATCGATTTTTGGACGTGATTTAGTGAGATTCAATCCCTGAAAATTAATGGGTAGACGTGATATGACCATAGAAAGCTGTTATGGGTGTCTGTTACGACCGAATTTGGCTGATTAATCCACAAGAAGAAAACAGGGAGAAACGAGAATATCACGTGTTGAGAAGATTTTTTGGAAGATTTCGTGGAGATTAGAGCGAGTTTAACATATTTTCAGCGTGCAGGAAGTGTGTGGAGATCAAACAGATGCGTGGAGGAGATAAACAGGGGAAGAATCACGTAAATATCATCTCGAGTAAAAGAAAATATTTTGGATTTATTAGCGAGATTTTTATGTGTTGATTGATATAAATAGGTTGATTGGGGTCTCACTTGGGGATAGAGAAAGTTGGGAGAAGTTAGGAAAACCAGAGAGTCGAGAAATCAAGTTGCAGGAAAACTCCATTTTCTGCTGCTGTGAAGAACACGAAGAACATTGGACGCACGCAGAACGTCGTTTTTCAACAGTGACAACGACAACTGTTTGTGGGTCGTATTGCAACAGTGTCAACAACACTTCATTTTTATCGTTCTCTGTAACAGCTCGGTTTGTAACGAACAAAAGTGTTACAAACCCGGTTTTTATCAATTTTTCTCCTATTTCATCATTTGAGAACCATTTTTGAGCATTAATAAAGATGAATTTTGAGCATATTTCCATGATAATGATGAGCTAATTCTCGCGTAACCAAGGCATGGAGGAAGCTATTGTTGCATGAATAATTGGTAATTATTTTACTTTTCTCTAATTTTGCAATTTATAATTCACTCAAATTACTGCTTTGCATAATTTTAATTATTTGCATAATTTTTCCTAATTAGTTGTGATTCAATTAGATAGGTTATGCTTTGGTTAGATAATCTATGCTTAAGGGATACAATTAATGTTTGAGAATATGCTTGATAATTTGTGAGTTAAGAAAAAGAGATTATAAAAATAATTAGAGTTTTGGAATTTTTATCATCATTTATTCATGTGTAATAGTGGAATCTAGTGTCTTGGTTATTTTCACTCTAAAAAAAAAAAAATTTGGATTAAAATTTTCTCTACTTTTAGTTTAAATAAATCTAGCTTTCACAAGTCTTACGAACTCATTCTTACCACTATTTAAAATTACATCAACAACCACACCCAATATTTCTCTTAGCAATCTGTATGGACAAACTCCAATATAATTCTAAGAGAATCAACTAGACAGTCAGACTCAATCAATGGAAATATATCCAAGAGTTGTATCTCTGTTTCTCAATGTAATCAGGAAATCAAACAGATAGAATCCGTGAGACTGATTATTATGAGAAACAACTTGAACGGTACCAAAGACCAATGTTCAAGTGTCAATCAATTTATATCAACAACCAAAGGTTGAATTATCTAATTGATTGAACTACGCACAACCTGTGATATTTCAATTATATAAAAAAATATAATGCGGAAAAGAAATAACACAGACACCAGAAATTTTGATAACGAAGAAACCGCAAATGCAGAAAAACACTAGGACCTAGTCCATATTTGAACACCACGCTGTATTAAGCCGCTACAGACACAAGACTACTACAAGTTAACTTCGGACTGGAATGTAGTTGAGCCCTAACCAATCTCACACTGATCAAGGTACAGTCGCGTTCCTTACGCCTCTGAATCCCAGCAGGACTCTGCGCACTTGATTCCCTTAGCTGATCTCACCCACAACTAAGAGTTGCTACGAACCAAAGTCGAAGGCTTGATAAACCAATCTGTCTTATGATAGACGCATTTATGTGTCTATTTTCATCTCTATTGTGTATATTGTTAGTACCCATTTTTGTACTTATTATGGTGTTTTATCTCTTTGTAGGTGTTTTTAGAGAAATAGGCTTTTGCGGCAAAATTGGCTCGAAAAGTTGCTAAAGGCTCCTGGGAGGACATTTGCTATTCGGACTCTCATTTTGGATAAGGGGTAACCCATTTCTAAGCAGCTGCTAAGCACAGACCGGGACTGGATAGGGAGAGGTCACATTTCTCTTCAACTTTCCAAAATGAAAAAGGGCGGGAAAAAAGACGACAGAGGCCGAACTTCCCTGAATTGGATTTGAACGAGATTTTCTCGTGGATTTGCATTGGACTAAGTTTGTTTGGGCCTGTTATACTAAAACAGGGTTGGTAGTTGGCTTTGAGTCGAAGAAAAACCAGTTTCCATGTACATCTTGGTGAATCAGGGGAGGAAAAAGTTCCGGAATTTCTGTTGATCGTATTTGACAGTTACGGGAGATTTAAAGCAAGATAACCTTTCCATAGATTCGTATCAATCTAATAGAGGGACTGGAATGACTTGTACGGCTTAGAAACGCGTAGAAAGGAGTTTGGAAGGTGGAGAAGTCCGAGACTTTCTGCCGAAGAAAGGAAGGAATTAAATCGAGTTTTTTGGATATATAAAGGGTTGATAGGAGTCACAAAAGGAGAGGAACAAATTAGGGGAAAGTTTAGAGCCTTAGATAAGCCAGAAAAATCATTGGAAGAAGCTCGGGTTTCTGCTGGTGCTGTTGTTGCCGAAGAAGACGAAGAACACAGAACAGCACAAAAAGAAAGTCGCAGAAACTGTGACCGTAGCTTTCAAATTCTATACCATTTGTAACAATTTTTCCAACAGTTTGCAACAGTTTCTCTGAAAGAATAGGTTCTGTAACAATTATATTAGTTACAGAATCCGCTGCTTAGCACTTTTCACTCTTTTAATCAACTTTTGAACACCAAATATGTATTTTGAGCAAGTGGTTAATATGAGGAGCTAAACCCCTTAGCCGAGGCGACGTAGGAAGCCATTGTTCCATGAAAAGTGGTATAATTCTATTTTAATTATTTATTGCAATTATTTTACATGATTATTTGCATAGAACTTAAAAGAAAAATTGGTTTTTATTGAGTAGTTGTGAAGTGTTTTGATGGGACATGCTTGGTTTTAATACTTTTGATGTTTCATGCTTCGTGCTTACAATTATTACTTCAAAAATCTATTAAAGGTAAAATATTAGAATCACTTTAAAAGAAAAAATTGCATGAATATTGATTAGAATTTATCGCTTAATTGGTCAATGGTGGAATCCAGAGTCTTGGTATTTCTTTATATTTTTGATATAACCTATTTGAATTGTTGAGTTTAATTTAAGTCTAAAAAAATCCTTCACAAGTTCGAGCAACGAACCTTTTTACCACTACAACTACAAAACACATTATCTTACACAGAAAAGTTTATTGGATAGATAAATCTGTCTCCCACAGAAATACCTAAGAGTTTAATTTTGTTCCGTCTTTTGAAAAATCAAGGTGAACATGAACCAATTGATACACCAGACTTATATTCCCGGAGAACAACCTAGTAATATCAATCACCTCACAATAATCTTAATCGTATGGTAGCGAAACAAGATATTGTGGAATCACAAACGATGGGACAAGGATGTTTGTGACTACGTTTTATCTTTCCTGTCGGATAATAAATCTCGAGCAAATCTTAGAGAAGATAGTGCTCAATCACGATAGAAAACAACAAGATCAGATAAAATAGTTGGGTCTGGCTTCACAATCCCAGTGAAGTCTTTAAGTCGTTAACCTAAAGGGTTTTGTAGAAAACCTAAGGTTAAAGGAGAATCGACTCTAGTCGCAACTAGTATCACACAGGAGGTGTGGGGATAAGGTTTCCCAGTTGCTAGAGTTCTCCTTTATATAGTCTTCAAATATGGGTTTGCAATCAATGTTACCTTGGTAACAAAGCATTCAATATTCACCGTTTGATGAAAAACTGATTAAACTCAAGCTAATATTTTTCAACCCCTTAGATCAAACTTAGCTTGTTACACACAAATGAAAAGTGACTTCATTTAGATATGAGTAACTGTACCTAAACTTGTGCACCTTGTTGTCTCAACAATAGTTAACCAAAGTTAGCCATATCAACCTTATTCATCTTAACCATCACTAGTTCAAATGAAACTAATTCTAGAGTTGTTCAATTGTTTATATTCTCATAGAAGTATACAAGACACAATTGAAGCAAGTTCGATTTTGATTCACTCGAATCAATTCATGAACATTATAGCCACGGTTTGCAAATGATTGCATTCCTTATTATATAAATGTATTAGTTCATGAACAAACCAATTTTAGAACATAACCTTCTCAAGTATGCGAACGGGTACGCATACCTAAGTGGCCAGACCAAGTTTGGGTTCACCAATATGCAAACGGGTACGCATACCATCCAACCTCAATTAAATTCCGGAACTTGAAACTCACGCCAGTACGCATACCAGTATGCATACTGAGTTCCCTGACTTTATAAACCAACCAGTGCGCATACGGGTGTGCATACTATGGTTCCCGGACTTGGAATATCTTGCAACAATTAGCATACAAGTACACATACTATGTTATGTCCAATCATGATTATTTGTTCTAAACTCCTATTTCAATCATTGAAACATTCTTAGAAGACGACAATAGCTGTCTCACACAAACTATTAGCTTCGAAGCAACTTTCAAGTAATCGATTCCTAGTCTACATCAAATGACTTTCTCACACAAATCATGTAAGATGTTACCAGGAGATTTTCACATGATCATCTTTTGACTTTCGTCAAGAATATAAGATGAACTTGGTTAAAGCGAAAGCTTACCAACACATATTTCGAGAAATATGTAAGCGAGTTAAACTCATCTCGAAATATCAAATATGTATAATCAAAGTCTATATAGCTATACGACTTTTGTCTCAAATAGGAGATAGAGTAGATAGACTTTTGAGTGATAGATGAGTTCAAGTCTCCACATACCTTTTGTTGATGAAGTTCCACAAGCTCTCCTTAGTAGTTCTTCGTCTTCAATAGATGAACGCCGTGAAGTATAATGCTCAACTACACTTTACATCCTAATCCGAGACTTAGCTATAAGTAGACTAGAAATCAAGACTTATAGTTTTGACAACTAAACTTAACAACAAGCTTGAGATAGCAACGCTTGCGAGTTCGACCGAGCAGTGCTCTAACACTATGTAACAATGGTCCGTCGAATGTGATAAAAGTAATGATATTCTTAAAACAAGCACCGATCCATTTTTTGGTTCCAGAGTTGGCAAAAGATATAAGTAATGATATTCTTAAAACAAGCACCGATCCCTTTTTTGGTTCAAGAGTCGGCAACATCATTATAATTAAGCATGCTCGGGAAGGAATACTTCAAGAATGAGGGACCTCTTAGGAAGTATGGGGGTGAGATTTATATTCGGCGCTGGTTTGCAAAATGGAATATAAATAAAATATTATTAAACAAAAATCTGGCCACACACTCCAGAATTAGCGAAAAGTTCTACAGTTACGTGCTCGGGTAGGAATAATCCAAAAACAACTTCAGATACCTCGAATCCCAAAATGGATGTTTTAAAGCGGGTTTTGACACTAAAATACAAAAGCAAGGCAAGTTGAGACATGAGTTATGCTGATTTTCAAACCAAAATCCTAAGAGCACCTACAATGGTAACTTGGTGTGAGTCCTATGTGTAACCATTTCTACACCATTGATTTAGGGCTTAAATAATTATCTCCTTAATTAGTTACCCTAAAAAATTAAGATGTTTAAATCCTCTAAAACTAGAGGATGGGTTATAGGATGTTTAAATAAGGGAAATGTATAGAACATTCCCACAATTAGGACCCGATTTGCAAAATGGTCATACTGTTACAATCAATTAACAAAAGAGTCACACTTCCGTTAAAACGAGTGTTAACTCGATGGGACCCACCGAGTCAGAGTTAAAATCAGTCGCTCATTTACAAATCTGTCCATAAACTAACCACACCGGATCAGATACTGTAGATCTAGTTAGTATTAATCTCGAGAATCACTTATACGGCCAGGATTAATTACATCTTGCACCCTTCATCGTGCGATTGACGGAACTTGAGGAAATACATTCGGTTAGAATTGGTCAAAGCAAGACTAACTTAAGGTTTTCATTTTTCGACTTCATCTTCTTCTCTGCCATACCCCTCTCTAAACTCTTTGCAAAAAGTGGCGATTCACTGAATATCGAGAGAATGAGACAGATTTCGTGTGGTTTTCATCGCAAACATATCCTGAATAGATTATGTAGTTCGTGTGTATGGTTTTGATCCATATATAGTTCTATGTTGTGAAGATTTTCAAGCAGAGAAGGTAACTAGTTGTTCCATACAGTGGTTTTCTTAAAACATATCGTGACTATGTATGCAAACATCATGAGGTTGGTAATCACATGCGTATTCAGTCAATTTCATATTAGATTTCATAAACCCTAATTTATCGATGTTTTAGGGGTTTTTTTCATAAACCCTAATAAGTGAAAATTGGGTATTTTCATAGCCTTTTTCGTAAACCCTAATTACAATCTATTGGGTATTGTATCTGTTACTAATTTGTGTATTGAATTTTATTATATGTCTTTGCAGGAAATATATGAAGAACCCAGTAAGAAGTTTTAGGGTTGAAGAATGTGATACAAATAAGGTTAGATTTTTTTGATAATGCAAGTGTGAATTAGGGTGGATTGAATGGTTTCTGATGTTTCCACCTATTAAGTTGACTTGGTTTAGTGAGACAGACCCATTCTATATTGGTAATGATGATGAATTTTTTGAAATGTGGGATAAAGAAGTAGTTGAAGTTGATGGGTATATTCATCTGTACATGAATGTTACAAACAGGAAGGTTCCTCTTAGTGATGATTTCCCTTCAAGTTCTTGTATGTCAGTTTCAAAGATTTTTTATTCAACACCTGAGAAAGTATAGAGTACATCAAGGTTACACATTAAAAGAGATGTAGCACCAGTCACTCTTAACCCATCTACCTTTTTAACACATAAAAAGAGGATCTTGTATAGTAAATCTCCTTAGATATTAAGGAGAGTCTTAGGCTGGTGAAGAAGTCCATTGATGCAGTAACAAGAAGTTTGGATAGTGTGAGTGGTATGAAGTTATTTGTTAATGTGGATGATGATGAGGTTGTGGATGCTGGAATATCAGTTGAATCAAGACAGCTAGAGTTGGAGTATGAAAACATACAACTCACAAATAATGATCCAGATATCTGTCATCCCATTGATGATTGTAGAAGTCCAGTGGATGATAATGCCGAGTTGGGTATTGAAATGTATACTGATTTTGTGAACAACTACTTTGGGGGAATGAACTCTTTTGATTTCTTATATCCACAACTATATAAGAAAAAGGAAAATGCAGGTAATGGTTCTATCTCACTGATTTGATGCAGGTAATGGACTCTTTGTGCATATGGTTCTTGTCACCACAAGCAAAGCAGGAATGTGGAGTTGGGAGTTGAACTTTCATTGCTCTTTTTTGGTTTATGGAATATGCAAACCACTCAAACTATGAGCAGATTGAGCATCTCAAGAACTTCTCAGCAACATGATCTTCAGTTTGAGCTTTTAACAACTTTCTCACTCCATTGCAAGGTACATTCTTACACCTTGAATATATACGTAGACATTCAATAGGATCATTCATTCCAATCTCACATAAACAACAAATGATGTTGATACTACTTGATCCATCAACTATCCTGCTGCTGCTTGCCTCATTTAAATTATTGCACCATTCACTTTTGTCTCCACCCATTTTTTGTTTGAACATGTTATCTGTGATGGTTGTTGGAATTGAAAGATGAGTATGAATGTGAAAGAAAAGTGAAATCAGACCGTTGGTAACGGTCTGATTTTTTGGACACCAATTTGTTGCCATGTCAGCGAGTTGCCTATGAGGGTAAATACCCAATCGTCACGTGTTATCATCTCAAGAGGTGGTCTCATGATAAGACGATAAGGTAGAAGTATCGGATCATACTCTAAAAGGTGATTTCGTCTGAATCGAGATACCTGATGTAATGTTACATGTATGATGCGTGTGAGGAGTGGTCTAATCAACTCAGACGGTCAAGTCTAAAAAGAATGAATGCATTTAATGAAGGATCATAATAATCGTGGGCGAAAGTACATCGCATCAGAAGGCTCGGACGATCCATACTACAACCCGAGGATGGTGCAGTATGATGCCCTTCAAGGAAGAGCAGTATGATAATGCACAAGGAGAGATAACTCGGAAGGAGAACCAAGCAAAACATCATGAGGGGTAGTATAGATTTCGTCCGAAATAATGAGAAGATGTACGACAGCTCTACCAGCTCGGTGAGATCGGGTCATACCATCACGAGTCTAGTTTGTCAATAAATACCAGTCCATGTAGAAGGAAATGAACATGTAATCTTAGATGGTCTTTCTACAGAGAATTCTAGAGAGAGACTTAGAGAAAGAGAGAGTGAGAAGTCTAAGTGATATTTGTAACTCTTTCAAGGGTAAAACCTTAATCAATAAAGAAGATAGTTTCTTTCCCGTGGACGTAGGTCTCAATGGCCGAACCACGTTATATGCTTATGTTCATCTTTACTTTCATGTTCTTTATATCTTGTTTATCTTTGAATCTTGAATGTTAGTAGTTTTATAACCGTTAGATCTATTTGGGTGTAGTCATTAGAAAAGATGCAACTACATTGCCACGTCACCGAGTTGCCAACCACACCAGTGACAGGTTAACTCCAGTTAAATAGGTTGAGTTAGGATAGAGGGTACTTTTGAGAACATTAACACCGTTTTTTTGGAAAACCATTATGTCGCCCAAAGTATGATAGTTTTGTAGACGATTTACAAAAGGATGATCATTTTGTAACTGAATGGTTTGTACAAGGCCGGATATCGCACAAGCTGTGAGTGTGGTAAGTAGATACATGGAAAGTCCCGCACTACACCATATTTTGCGTTTAGTAACCTCTTATTTCAGTCACTAAATGGGGTTCTAACAGAAACTAGCCATTACAAAAAGGGATGTAACAAATTTTCGTAACCAACATGTTGTCGTTACTAATTTGTAGTTGTAACTGATTTCGTAACGGAAACGAAGCCGTTACCAAATGAAAATTAGTAACGACGCTTGGACAGTTTCTAAAATTTTATTAGAGTTACAAATTTATTGACTAAGTCAACGTTGACCGACTCCTATTATCCTGGTAAAAATTTAGTAACACCTGTTTGCCGTTACTAATTTTTTTGTAACCAAAAAAGAAGGCCAGTCTTCATTGACCTGGTCAAAATGAATTTCCACCCCTTTTATTTTACCATGCAAGTACCCTATCCCCCAAAATTGTTGTCATTCAATCCAATCCAATCCAATTCAAACATTCATTCTACATTCAAAAGAAGTCACTCAAACATTCATTCATTCTACATTCAAAAGAAGCAAACATTGTTCAAATCATTATATATATTAATCGATTTGTTCAATGATACTTAGGTTCATGGTGAGTTCAACTGTCAGATGATTTATAACTGCCAAGTATAGGCAGATACCTTTTTTCTCATCTAAAAATCTAAAGAGTTCCAGCAGTACTAATAAGATTACCTGAATCCACTTATTTCTTTATCTAATTCATCAATATTCACTTGTCCTCAACAATCCTGATAACTACTTCGTCTGCAAGCAAGAAAACAATGAATTTATAAATAGAGTTTCGCAAACTGACTCGAGATAGAAATGTTAAGAACCACTACAGCAAACAAGAAAATAACGATTATGGATTTTAAGTCTGACGAATATTTTCTCCTTTTTCTATTTTAAGTTTGAAGCGTTATTTAGTTTTTTCGTTTCTGTCGGATCAAAAGTAAATTGATTGTTGAGAAGCAAACCTGAGCAAACAAGAAATGTTTATGAAAATTCTAGCGGTTGGTAAAAGAGGAACTGCAGGACCAGAAAATCCTAATGGTTCTGTGTACACCTGTAAAGTTATATCAATAGATGTGATTAGGTAAGAAGCATACGAAAAGTTAGACATAGACCATACTTTCAAAGCAAAAAGAAGAACCAAAGTATATTATAACGGTTTTGTTATCCATTCCTAGGTCGGACTCAAGAGATGACAAATCATGATAGTAAAAGACATAGCTAGTATGCAAAATTAATTCCCAACGGTCTATGTTAAGAAATTTCTGGTGTGCTGAAGATCGGGTGTTGGTGTTGTTCATAGATGTGGTGGAGTTACGAGAGAAAAGTTGTTGAAAATGGAGTTAAAGGGAGTGAAGAGAAAAAAGAAGATAAAGGTTTCTGTGGTTAGAAATGGCTAGTACGGTGTAGGAAGGGGGACAAATGCCGCAAGGGAGTAAGGGTTGAACCATCTCGGTTCTTCCTTTTCAGTTACAAAATTTGGGCGAAATGATAGGTAGGAGTGCTCCCCTGCACACACTCTTTTAACACGATTTTATTCTAGCGGTTACTAGTAGTAACATAGGCTGGGCCCTTACTAAATTGGTCTTAGTTCGTAACAGAATTAGAGACGTTACTAAATTTTCGTAACTGAAATTTCCAATTACGAATTAGGCAACATGTTGGTTACAAATTTTAGTTACTAATCACTGAATATGGTGTAGTGCCGGGAAGGCTCATTGGCAAGCTGTAAAGTGGATTTTGAGGTATCTAAGGGGCAGTACATATGTTGGTTTGGTGTTTGACAAACACTGTGGTGATTCAACCAATGTTGTGGGTTATGTTGATTCTGATTATGCAGGTGATCTTGATAGAAGAAGGTCATTGACAGGTTATACTTTTACATTGTGTGGTAGTACTATCAGTCGGAGGTCGGTTTTGCAAAGCTCAGTTGCATTGTCCACAACTGATGTTGAGTACATGGCAGCTGCGAAAGCAGTGAAGGAAGGTATATGGTTGATGGGTTTGGTTGGTGATCTGGGATTCAAGCAAGAGAGTGCAGTTTTGTTTTGTGACAATCAAAGTGCCATTCACTTGACCAAGAATCAGATGTATCATGAGAGAACAAAGCACATCGATGTCAGGTATCATTTTATCAAGGATGCAGTTGAGGAAGGAAAGATAACGATGCTAAAGGTTCCTACAAAGGATAACCCTGCAGACATGTTGACGAAGCCGGTTCCAAGTATCAAGTTCAAGCATTGCTTGGACTTAGTTGGTGTCAACAAGTGTTAAGAGCCCTTGAAGGGCTAAGCGAAGACGATGATGATGAATGGTGATGTTATTCAAGTCAAGGTGGAGATTTGTTGTACTTAGTGCCTTGAATACAAGTGTTAGTCTTGTATGGGCCTGACCCCTTTAGAGCCCAGGTGGTAAACTTTTGTTGCACCAAAACTAGGGCATCAGGAGAATAAAAGGAAAACCTATTTCCTTTTGTTGGTAAGAGAAACTCATGTAATAGAGAGAGAAAAGGGAGGCACCAAAAGGGGGCTAGGGTTCTTTAGAGGGGATTAAGGGAAATACCTTGTTTAATCATAGTGGAATCATTTCGTTGTCTTCGCAAGTAGATGTAGATCATCCTGATCGAACCACTATAAATCCTTGTGTTGTGTGTGCTTGATTTTACTTTGATTTCATTTCCATTTTCAATTCTTGATTGATTGTGCTTGATTGTGCCATTTGTTATAACAGTGTTCTTGTATATGAATCAGTACTTGAACTAATAATTTGCTTAAATTAAATCACCATTTTTTTGGATTCTTCTTCTTCTTAGTCCTTCCTGCAAATCTGCTGTTGTTGACAGAGTTTCACGTATGTAATAGAGATGTATATTGAACCAATTGTGAGCCGGTGTAATGTTTTATATAAGGGGAAGGATCCGTTGACATGGTTATAATGACATAATCTTGACATTTTGGCGCCATTTTCTCTACCAAACCCTACCGGCAATGAATTTGAAGCTAAGATTTTGGTGAAATGTTCCTCATATAAATCTCTACATTCCCACCTCATGCAATGACATAATAATAAAATAGAAAAAACCAATGTCATTATAGTACAATGGTAAAATCATTGGATGATGAAGATATCATTGATTAAAAACGTTAAGAGTCTAGCTACTGAAGCTTACGGTGCTATTGAGAGGACTGTGAAACTTAACTTGGTTAACTTGAACAAGCTGGAAAATCCTGTGATAAATTCATTATGAGGTTAGAGGACTGACGTTGCACATTTCACTGCTTTTTTAAATAATATGTAGAGTGAGATCTTTCAAAATTATCAGAAGTTCTAATTTTCTTACACTTTGAAGGCATTTTTTTCCCATTTGTTTCCTTGTTTCAGCAACTTAAAGAGTCTTTAACGTTCAAACCTTGGGTTTCTAATACTGTATGATAGGTTTCTACCCCGTGTTCAATTCTAATACTGTATGAATGCGAGTCTTTACTCCCCTGTGTTGTTCCTACGTATACACGAGCAAGGGCTGCACTTTTTTTTCTTTTTTTTTCACATTTGTAGTTAACAAAGAAAACATCGGAGTAGGAACTCTATTATAAGATGATAAAATCATTGTGTGTTGATATTTACGACTCGTCAACAACGTAACCTAATTTCTACCTACTGATAATAGATGAAGCTAAACCGTAAGGCAAAAGACATGTTTTCGGCAATTCAACCCACGGTACATGACACAGGAGCAGATGAATCTCTTGTAAAGCAGTAAAATCACTGGATATCTACACATTTTGATCTGAAACTTATTTGTACCTATTGAACCCCAAATATCGTTGGACTTGATCTACAAAACCATAGTTCCTATTTTTAAAAGCTAATATAGTACTCTTGCCTAGACACTAGGGTAGTGTAGCGAGAATTGATGGCCATTATAGTAACAGGGTTCAACAATGACACACTACTAACCCACAATTATTGAAAGAACAAAATAACAATAACTTAAGAGTGAAAATGATTTAGGAGGAATAATGGAAGAGATTAGGGGAATAAATTATGATTAAAACCCTGAATTAGTACCATTTGCTTTTACCCGGTCACAAGAATCAATACCCATAGGAAGAAAAAATCTGGTCTCAGCTCAGGGATTGTAATCAATAGATTTAGTTTAGTGAAGAATAAAGTATATGTATTAGTTGATACATAATTTATGTATTATTAGATGAATAATGTATTTGATTAAAAAATGGTTAATGTATCTATTATTGAAGATTTCATCTAGATTTTCCCCACTTAAATAAAATTAGTTAATAATACAAAGAATCAAGTACTATTATTCTCACAAAAATAAAATAAAATGGAAATAAAGTAGTGGTTTATTGAAATATAAATACGATTGTATTGTACCAAATCAATGACTCGATCAAATAAGGTCTCCCTTTAACCAACAAGATTTGGTCTAATCGGCGGTAGAGAAAAAATATACAGGAAGACATTATGGGTTCATTTTTTGAGTGTCAGGTGTTATGAGTATCTGGTCACTAGAATTTACAAATTATGAAGATTTGATGGTGCAGTTCTTTTTTATATTTGTTAAATGGTGTATAGATAATGAATCATGATTATCAGGCACCTAAATAACAAAGAAATACAACAGATCATACAGGAACTAGAATACTTTTTATTAAGCAGCAGATGTATTCGCAAACCAGGCAGCAGATGTATTCGCAAATCAGGCACCTAAGACGGTTTATAACAGATGACTCATGGGTGTAAGTGTAACATAACCTCGTGTAATGACAATTTTTTTCTTTGAAATTAGCAAGTCTCACCATCAAGCACCCGAATCCATAATAACATAATGAGCATGCAATTCTAAGCTGTTATACTGAATAATCAATTATCAATTCAACTCTAAACTGAATGAATAGTATCATTCTCTTTAATTGTCACTAAATATTAGAAAGAGTAGATCGAATTTCGAATTTGTAAGAGAACCTTTTTAGTAGTAAAAGTGAAATCATTCTTACTAATTTTATATCTTAATTTGATTTGTTTTCTTTTTTTTGAGTCTCAAAATCTTTTTTTTTCCTTCTTTACTGGAAAGTGTTTTTGGTTAGTGCAAAAGTAATGCTCCTTTGAAAAAGCAACAAGGGACTTGCATGGTAGCTAATAGGGTCATGTAACCTTTTGAAGAACAGATTTATATAACTTCGGGACAACGGTACTAATCCTTGTATTTGTATGGCTTCCACCCCTATGGATATGTAAAGCCTAAAGAAAAATAGATAATGGTTTGAAGTTGATGCTCCTTCCACTGTGGTTAACTATTAACAAGATGTTGTATTAAAACCTGAAAACTGAAGTCTATAATTTCATGACTTCCGTGTGAGATTAATGCCACTTAGCAAATAGGATATTTCTCGGTCATTCATTTTTCCGGTGGGTTTAGCATCGTTGCTATAGAAAGCAAAGGAGAAAAAGAAAATGGTTGGATATGTAATAATCTGTTTGGGGCCTGCTTATGCACTAATGACTAATTTTTAAAGTGTTTTAAGCATTATATTACAAAAGATAAGCATTTACAGTATTCTCACTAACTTTATAACTAGCTGTCTTTGTCTATAAACATTAGATTAGTATTATCACAAATAGACAAAATTCCACTTGTATGATGAAAGCAATAGCATCAAATATTTTAATAAATATATGTTCTTAATTTCCTTAAATTAATTTATATGGATTAGTATATTGATTTGATTAATTCTTTCTATGGATTAGTTGGGAATCCCAATTAATTTGATAATCTAAACTAGAGTATGAATTATTAAACAAGCATTAGGTGTTCACTTGATCCAACATAGCCAATGGATAAGAACTAGTTGAAAAAATATTTATTTTTACTCCATTTTCTAAGAGCTTGTTTGGATTTTGTGTCTTGGTTTTCACCGTTGGTGGTCATCATGGCGCAGAAGTCTTCCAAACTACCAACCCTAAGAATTAGGGTTTCTTTTTTGGTGAACAAGAGAGTCCGAGGTTTTTTTTTTTTTCCGAAAAAGAGGCTAACCTCATAACTTACATTGATAAAGCCGATTAAGGAAATCGGAAACCTTACATGATTTTTTCAAGATTACAGAAAAGTCATACAAATTGTTATATCTCCACCAATTCTTGCCAATTAAATCTATCCTACCAGCTCTAAAACAGTTTCAAAAGACTTTCTCTCTCGCAGAGGAGAGGACCAAACAACTAGGGTCAATCTGATTTTGATAACAAAACCAGTATGTATCAGAGCACAAGGCAATGACTGGATCAAATCCAACCCAATGTTCTTCAGAACATGTATATAACATGAACCGGAGTTTTTTAAATTTAGATTGCCTAATGTAATCCGGGTAACAATAACCCAAGTAGTAGTAACAATAGCCAAATAGTAACCATAGTGTCTTGAGTAACAAGAGTATCCAAAGTGTCTTGAGTAACAACGGTAATCTAAAGCGGTCTTTACGAGTCTGGGTCGGTAAGAAACTGGTTGTTTCGGCATTGGAGATGTGATAACATTTGTAGTAGTCGAAGAACTTGTTAGTGATCTTGAAGAACTTGTTATTGATGTCATGATTTCCATAATTTGGGTTGTTTGTATGCTTGCTCGTGATGTAACCAACTTGATCCATATCTTCTTAACATCATCGGTGAGGCAAACATACAACAAAGCATAAACATCCCAAAATTTTACATCTAAAGGAAGAATCAAAGTATCTAGATAACAAATGATTTAAATTTAGACATAATTTCCTTAATCTAATACTAACAGTAGAGATTACTAAACAATAAACAAGACCCATAAAATAAAGCAGCAAACCATTCCAGAAAACAGATCCAAATCTAAGAGAAAAGGGATTTGCTAAACATCCTAATACTACATTAAAATTAACACAAGGGATTAAATAACAGAGAAAAGAACTAAACCAGTTAACAAAGCCGATTTTCTTCAGGTCACCTGCGGTGAAACAGGTGTTGTGACTTTGACGGAGATCAACTATGAAAAGTTCTGTGTGTCTAAATATGTTATTTTTATCAGGATAAAAAACATACCAGCCCAACACAATCGATGTTTTACCATCCAAGCCTTGAAAAATCACCGGAAAACCCAAAAAATGATTAGAATCAACTGAAAATTGCATAGGTGAAAGGGGTAAAGGAGAACAAGGTTGGGTGATGATTGATCTGCTCAGATCTGCTCCAACGGAGCCGATCTGAGCAGAACGGCGTTCACAGTTCTAGGTTTTCGTCGGAGCTACTCTGGGAAGAGAAAGAGTCTGGAAAGAGGAAAAAAAGAGTCCGAGGTCTCTAGAATGGCTACACCTAACTAAAACGAATTGTGAGCAAATGTTTGGTTATGTTGCAATTTTTATATTGCAATTTTTCTTTTAGGTAGATATTCATTTTTTTGTATCTAAAGTGATAATATTTGATACTAATTTGAGATAATTTTTTCTTGGCTAGTTTGGGGCCTATCCAATTTATTTGGGGTACTACAAAAAGGGTCATTTAAAGGTAAAAAAGGTAACCCCTTATCCAACTATTTTACATAATAGCTAATTTACTCCTTATTAATTAGTGTTAATCGGGTGATTTTTTACATAATAGCTAATTTACCCCTTATCAAACTATTTTACATAATAGCTAATCAACTAATCTTGATTCATCATCAAAACATGATTTTTTTTTGATTTTTTTTTTTTTGAAAAAAATCAAACCAAAATCGGTATATGTTCATACTCGTTTTGAAATTGTGTAAAATCATACTAATACTCATTTTTAAATCGGGTATAACCAAAAAAGGTGTACACGATGCACACATAAAAACCGATTATTGACATTGCACAACAAGAATCGGTTTATAAAAGTGCTCATGTAATCCGATTCTAACAAAAAAAAGATACAGAAAAATTGGGAATTTTTTCTTACAACAATCGGTTTACTCGATACACATATAAAATCTGATTCTAGCATTATACATCAACAATCGGTTTTTATAAGTGCTAATGTAATCCGATTATAGGCTAAGCAGTTATGAATTCAAATGATACACATTCGGTTTTTGTTGACACACATGTAATCCGATTCCAACAAAAAATAGTTATAGAAAAACGGTTATCTGTACCGTAACTGAATCGGGCTATGTGGACATTAACATTGACCGATTCTGGTTCAAATTTCTCGAACCAGAAAACATATCCAGGACAATCGGTCTTTGTGGGTATGAACATAAACCGTTTCTATTTGCAATTGGATCACATGTACATTAACGTTAACCGATTCTGGTAAACCCGAAAAAATTTGATTTCAAAATTTTCAATCTTTGAGCGATTTCATGTTACTAAAACCTAGTTTAGAGGATTGGGTTGAGAAGAAGAGAAGAAGAATCAGTTGAAGTGGAGATGTAAATAAATTTGATTTTGATTTTGATTTTAGTTTTTAATTTTGTGATTTTGATTTTAGTTTTAAATTTTATGATTTTATTTTTAGTTTTTAGTTTTATGATTTGATGGGGACAAATTAGTAATATTATAATTGATAGAGGGTAAATTGGTAGTTTCATCTCTTAATAACCTTTTTTGTCTTGTAGTCATACGCCATAAATAATGTTCCTATGCCCCGAATTAGCCAGGAATTTTTTCTCTTTTTTTTTTCTTTGATACTTTCGTATATCGAGACAGATGGAGCAGAGAAATTAAAAATAGTGATTAAATAGTACAAAAACATTTAAGCAAATTGTATTATACAAGTTTAATTTTGAACTAAAAAATCAAACAAATGCGCCTTTATACTTGAGATTATATCACGTATAAATTCTAAATTTTTCCTTGTCGATAATCAAAGTCTTATTTTTCGATAAAAGAAAACGAAACCAATGAAATCACAAATAGTTTTATATTAGTTTGCTTGTAATGCTATAATAATCATAATCAAAATGGTAACTGTTAGTATCTAGAGTAAAAAATGTTTGCTCATTGGTGCCACTCCAGAATTAACGGATCACTTGTTATTACATTGTCCCTATATTTATGAAATTTGGGTCTATTTAATCAAGGTATTTCACATCTTTTAGGTCACTCCTACAATCACTCTAATTTTCATGATTTTCGGAGAAGTTACTAACTATAGGATTCCCTAGCACCTATGGGAGGGAAGAAATCATTGAGTTTTTACCTCCAAAAACAAAATATATCTCTGCAATCACTGTTCTGTGTAATAAACCGTAATTTTATGGTGCTCAGATGAAGATACCTTTATTAACTAATATAAGTCGTGAACTGCATAATTAGGAATTTAGTCTGCAATATTGTTGTAGCTTTGGGGTATTTTTATTTTAATTTAAGCATAGCAATCTGTTCAACTAATGTAGTAGTACGATGATAGGCTTCCAACTTGTAATACTCTCTTTCCAGTTAAAGAAACCAAAACTTAAGATAACTTTTTAGTTTCTGAAAAGGAAAAAAAGAGAGACAATAGACAGGGAATTGATTGATTTTCATCTCATTTATGAGTGATTTTGGAAATTAGTTGGATAATAAAAAGAATCAAATTGATGGTGGAGATGGTGCTTATTAATGGTAAGACCCACCAAAAAATTACCTAACTTCAGCTCTATTATTGATATTCTTTTTCCATCATTAATTACCGGATGAATGAATGATTTGTAATGAAACCCCATCAAGGTAGGGTGTTCTTGAACCCACACGAACAATGACAAAATAAAATCAAAGGAAAAGACAGACATGAAATTAAAGTACGAAAGCAAAATTAAAATCACATCAAAAATAAAAGCAAATTTTATTCAAGGAATTTTAGAAAAACATTAACAAAAATGACATGAATTATTTTAAACTATTAACACTTACATATTTATTATCCCTTTTTTTTTTTTTTTTGGTGTGGAGTTGGATTATTTTACTCACTATTGACAAAATTTAAAACAACACAATATCATAAATTTGGACATGATGCTGAACTACTTTGCTAGGTTGTTATCTAGTTAGGTTACCAGAGAATGCACCGATGACATAAACTTAGTTAATCAAGTCTATAATTATATTTTTAGTGTATTTGCGACTATGTTTTAAAATAAATATCAACGTATCAGTTACTACAAGTTACGTAAAAATTCAGTAAATTTATTCAATCCATATATACGTAAATTGAAATATCTTTATCTCCCTTTTTAGTCCGATATCTACGTAAAGATTGAAAAAGTTCCCATAACATCATACTATAAAAATGGCAAAATAAAATGCTCAGACCATCAACTTCATACAATGTGCTTTATATTCTCGTTCCTTCACATCTTCAATCGTGGTTCTACTCCTGCCAATGCATTCGAGTTAAAATAGCTATATTAGTCAACAAACTGAATTACTACAAATTACAAAAAAATGATTTACTAGTCTCCTCAGTCGACCTGCAAAAATCAGATTATTATTTTTCTATTTAATTTTATTTAAAAGTTTAAGTTAAATGAAGGGTCGACGATCAGTAATAACGACTAATGAGTATGAACAATAACGATTAAAATGTCAAAAACAAGAGAGTGCCCATTTGAATTATGCATGCTTAGCATGCCATCTGTAATATTTCACGATCGTATACTTTATCAGTTTGTATCTTCTGATCAAATTTTTTGTTTGATAGAAAAATAAACAAATAATACAATTCGCAACAAAATAAGATGTGTCGTAATACGACGTGACGTGACGCGACTAGCTTATGCATCATAGCCCCAACTGTCTGACCGCTACTTCATCAGCTTTGACAAATGCTTGTAACCAGTTATAACTCGTCAAGTGTTCATCTTCACGTGAATGCAGGGGCCAAATGTTCCTCTTTTTAAACAGTTTCTTTCCTGTGGGCTAAAACACTTAAAAAGTCAGTTGATAGAGATGATTGTTTTGTCCACCAACTCAAATTCAATCATCTTCCATTTCACTAAAATACTACGTCTTTTTTACTGAATCCCATGGAGTTTTGTGGAGTTTTAGATTTTACCATAAATATTATTGTGAGTTGTGCTTATCCACTGATCGGAGGGGAATCTAGAAAAGTGATTGTAAATGTCACTGATGCGAACTCTGTAGCAAACACTAGTTGTTCCTAAGAAACTGCGGCTAAAAGCTTTCTTGCGAATGACATGGAGAGAACCATGGTGAAGTAACTTGGTAACAATTTTCCCATGACAGTTGCAATTACAGGGGCTTATGCTAGGCCATTTGCCTGTGTTTGTCGATATCCACAACCTAAATTCGAAATCTGTTAGGGTCTCTAAATCTATACGGAACTTAATGACAAGCTGATTTTAACATTTGACAACGAATCTCATGAAGTTATTGCCAATACGGCAATACTTATCTCATACTGCAATGTCAAATACATACCTTTCCCCCCACCAAAGGAAAAAAGATCTACATAAATATCTCCAGCTATGTGAACTACACGACACAAACAAAGGTTGATTTGAGTACTTATCTTCATATGTATACATGTCAAACACATTTGTTTGCATCAGAATGAAAAATCAGATCACAACTAATACGCAAACGACCCAAATAAATGATCGTTCTACAAATATAGTCTTGCTACTTTAAAAAAAAATCAACTAAAATATTAGTGCCGATGAATTTTGAACTAAAATCTCGTCCATGTCATCACTGTATTACAATACGGTAAAATCAGCATTAGAGTGATCCCTGCTATCACGCACTCAACTGCATACCAAACGATAGTCGAACGAATATACAAAAATGAAACAGGATACGTAGCCCCCCATCATCAAAAGAATACCAAAGTAGTGAACTGAGAGTCTGAGACTGATGCCATGATACACTGCATTTTTTTACTACTGTACAGTACAGAATCTCCAGACTTTACTGACGTACAGTTAACTGTCTGTACAGTGATCGTTTATCCGTAGAGTATATGCCGATCTCAGACTTTTTTTTTTACACATAACCCATCCATGATTATTGACACGTACCAAACTCTCATCTGTCAGAATTCTTTCTTCTATAAAATTTATGTATCACCTCACCAGTGAATGAATGGGGTCTTGATCAATGGTGATGGAACTTGTTAGAGGACCACTCATTGATAGATGACACTTTTTTTTTTCCTTTATTTAAAATAAAAATTAATTAAAAAAATGGATTTTTGAATTATTTCCATTTCCATTTATGATTTTTTATTTTATTTTATTTATTAAATAATTTTCTTGTTTTTGTTTTTATATTCCAATCATCAACCATATAATCCAAACTCAAAACCTGTGGGCTAAACTCACTCCCACTTCAGAAATTCTAGAGAAGGAGAAGGAGAGAAAGAAAGGGAAAGAAAAAAAAAACACTGAAATTTCATTGAATTGGGAGCTGAATTTCTCAACCCCAAGATTTGTATTTGATCAAGAAACATAACTCAAGTTTTGAGTTTGATCTGAAAATCTTTCATTTCTCTTGTAATTTTTGATTAGAATTCATTTATATTTAGATATGTTGGGAAAAACTACAAGACCAATTGTCATAGGAAAGCTACTAAAACCTGAATTCTCCGGTCACCGGGCGATGTTTACCGAGGAAATTACCAGTCCGAAGAGCCCCTTGGATTTCAAGATTCGATCACCAAGAGTGCCGGCAATAGGGGGAGTCGGATTGGGTATATTGGCGGCGTTGGAGAAGTCCGGCGGTGGCCGGAGTGAAATTCAGATGAGATTCATTGCTGGTAATTTGAATAGAGGATCAACAGCAACAACTACTGCTACTACAACAACAGCAACAGCTAAAGGTTCGTCTATATCTGTTCCAATTCCGATTGGTAACACTAACGGTACAAGAAATTGTAAGGAAGTGTTAATGGAGGAACAAGATTCAGAAAGTTACACTTATGTGACACTTCATAAGCCGAATAATCAATCTTATACGAGGGTTTATTGTGATCATGGTGGTGATCAGGAATTGGCATCTAAAGTTGTTGTTCGTAATGATAATGATAGTAAAATGAGGAGGATCAATATGGGTGTTTTTTGCGAGTCACCGCCACGGCGTAACGAATCGGAATTCGAGTTTCCGACATCGGATTTTCTTAGTTCTTGCTTCCTGTGCAGGAAAAAGCTTCATGGAAAAGATATATTCATGTACAGGTAAATTTCTTTCTATCTTCCAAGCTTTCTCTAATGGTTTATATTAGACAACAGTTTTCGAAAGCGTAGCTAAAACGTTCGGTACTGTGGTTGTTTCTTGGTTTTTATGTTGTGGTGGTCGATCATAGACTGATGATAATTTTGTTATGTTCTCTAGGGGTGAGAAAGCATTTTGTAGCAACGAATGTCGACACAGACAAATAGTAAGCGACGAGCGACAAGAGAAATGTCGATCAGAGGCATCAAGATATAGAGATATATCGATTTCGCCGTACTCTGGTGGTGGCCAACTCTTCTCTGCCGGAATTACTGCATCTTGATCAAGGAAAAAAAGGTTCGTAACTAAATAAGCTGGCACCACCACCACTACCACTAGTAATTACCACGATGATGCCTAGATAACGGTACATTATTGAACCTACTACTACAGAGACTACATGAACGATGAAATGCAGTACATTTTTGGACCTACGGAGACGCTTTGATTCAGTACATTTTTGGAGCAAAAGTGCCGTGTGGTAAGAATCAACCGGTTCAAAGGAAGGCAAATTTTGAATGTATGTGCAAGCTTAAAAGCTTATGCTTGTATTGTATAAATTTTTGAAAAAATTTAGTGATTTAATGAAAAATTGATCACTCTGTTCTTGTTTATTTGAATTCACTATTTTTGACTTGTCCCATAACACTTGATTGCAACAAACAATAGAGATCAGATCCATGTGAAATAAATAGGCTAGAGTGATCGAGATTACGAGTTGAAGAACTTCGATTGTTTTCGATTCATCAACAGAGAAGAATGATACAGAAAAGCTATGAACAAGAAACTACAGAAACTGTAAAGAAACAAGAAAAAAGAACACCACTAGGTACATCTGTGTAATTATAACAGGAAGGAACCATTTCCATCGGATAATCACTCCCAACAGTAGAAAAGAACGCGCTAAAGAAAAGAAAAAACTCGCTCAAACCCTACATAAAACTTCACACGCTATGATATATCCATACAAATTCCAAGTAGTACACTCAAACAAGCTTACAGTGGAAGGAGAAACTAAAAAAAGAAACTGAAAAAGAAAACCGGGTCTAGTTTTAAGGTTTAGTACAAACTTAAGCAGTCTCGTCTCTGACCAGCAGGCGAGGCGACTATAAGTACAGAGAGAAAGAAAGTGGTCGAGGAAGATGATTTACTGGTGGTAGTACATGAGTTGTTGGGCGTTTTGGTAACCACCATCATATATTGCTTGACTGGCCGCTCCGGCAGCACCCATTCCCATGGCTTGCTTTAGAGCAAGCTGAGCATGAGGGTGGTGATGCATCATTGCTGCCGCCTGAGGACCTCCCATCTTACTCATTTGCATCTGTCGCTCATAGGCTAACAAGTCAGTGGTGGTAATACCAGGGAAAGGACCAGCTGCGGCGGGTGGGGGAAGTGGGGTTGAACTTGTTCCTGGTGGGGTTGGTTTGCTACCCCACGAACACTGCAAACACATAGGTAACGTTGGAAAAGAACAGATGGAAAGATGATGAGATTAGTCAAAGGAAGACACGCTTTTTACCTTTAGAGCCTTCCCAAAGAACATACGAGTATTGGCCATCTGAATAGCAAGAGCTGCTTCTGAATGGTTACTGTATCTCACAAAACCAAAGCCTTTGTCTCGTTGTACTCTGACTTCTTCAATTGCTCCAGCACCAAGGGAATGGAAATGTCGGTGGAGATCAAGCTGGGTAATCTGTAAAATTACGTATCCATGAGTAATCTTGAAACATAATTAAAAAGAGTTTTTAAATTATACATGGACGACTTCTGTAACACATTATTATAAAAACTAGAAATCTAAACCAAATACAACATTTGAGGTACTTCAAAAAACAAGCAACAAAAAAATGTCTGGAATTAGGCTTGAGAAACAGCCAAGTATTAAGAAAGATATGGCTTTCTTGCCTCTGGCGCAAGGTTGCCAACATAAACTGTAGTATACTGAGGATTATTCTCGGGAGCATCTTCATTTATGGTCTCCTGACCATCTTCTGCAAAAAAAAAAAAAAAAAAAAAAATGTTAAGATCACCGAAAATTTGTTATTATTGTAACATAGAGGAAGCATCTGCCATTTACAGAAGGTTACATCAGAGCTTCGGTTTTAAGCTCTAGACAATGATTTTTGTTTGCAAGAAACTTAGTGAATCAAAGAAAAGTGTAAACTGAGAAAGGTTAATCTCACCACACTATAAACTCACAAGATCGACTGAAATTTGGATGTGTGATTCCTACAAGCCACAACTAACAAGTGCTTCACACTATAAACACAACTCACCCGATGTTCCTCCATTTGTCAATTCAACCACACTTTTGACGTCCGAGAGTTGCTTCTCATCATTTGAAGTTGCACCTTTGGCTGCCCAATTACATCGTATCTGTCTACTGCCTAGCCACTTTCCTACAAGATCAAAGTAAAAGCAGAAGGATGAATAGTTTATTAGACAAAATTGTATTCCAGAAGGTAAATGGTGCAGTATGACAATAAATTTTATACTGGAGTCCTGAAACTACCAACAGACAAACGTAGATATCAGTCCTGGATTTTAGGGCTAATATCATCATAAATTCATAATATCATTATCTATGACCCTTCCCTTCCTAAGATAAAACTTCAGAAAGAATTTTGAGTAGTGAAATAGATAACTAGCAACGTCCAAGTCAAATTAGTGAAAGTGATTTAGTCTTCCTTACCAGTTAAATCGTTTATTGCACCTTGAGCTTCCTGAAACAAAGAACAAGATTGAATGGTTATGATAGGACATGAAATTAGAGCACGTAACTAGTACAAGAACTACATAAAAATAACAAAAAAAGAAACAGAGAAACAGAAAGAAGTGCACGGAGGCACTCCTGTGTTTGGGAAAAAAAAGGAGTATTTCACTAACCTGCTGATTCCTGAAGGAAACAAACCCAAAACCTCTGGAACGCCCAGTCTTTTGATCCCACATAACCCTTGCATCTCTGCAACCATGACAACAACCAAATGTTATCTTAAAACTTGAACTTCAGACAAAAGTTTGCCGACTTATTGTACTTCAAATCCTGAGTCCTTTTAGAGTAATCGATAAAAAAAATAACAAACAAGAAGGAGAAACCACAAGAATAGGCTGAATCCAGGAGAACTTACGAGCAACTTGGATAAACAGAAAAACACGCATATAAAGTAGCGTCAGTAACCTCGGGGCTAAGATCACCAACGAATATGTTGAAATGACCTGCACAACAAGGAAAGAAGCAAACAGTGGGATGAGATCGGTGCCGCGGTAAAACTGATAAACGTAGGGCAAACAATTAAAAAGCATATAACCTGAGGTGTCCTCCCTCTGACCACTAGCATATGCCCAATTAACTTTGATAGGCTGCCCAAACCTGCATATGAACAGAGTAAGATGCAAGACATAAGAACGAGACAAGCAATCAAAAGCAGAAGGAGTCTACTCACAAATGTCTCCCGTTGAGAGTCATAATAGCAAGAGCAGCACATCTACGATCAAAGTAGTCAATAAAACCATAGGATGACTGCAAACAAGAAAAATAAGGCAAATGGTAAGCAAACACCATTATAAAGTACCAAAAACATAGCAAACCCTTTAAGGAAATAGCCCTCGCCGGAACATACAACTACCCAGCCCTACAAAGCTGATCAACAATCATCCATTTATAGGCAATTCATACACTATACCTTCTCTTTTCTAATTAACTTGCAACCTTCAAGTGGACCAGTACTTGCAAAAACCTCCTGAAGAAGTGGTTCAGTCACCTGAGTATGAATGTTTCCAACATACCTGCAATCACATATACGTAACTGATAAGATGCTAAGACTGATGAATTAAAATGCAGCATTCAGATAATGAAATAAACAGATACTTTGCTGGAGATCTGCCCATAGCCCTAAGTAAGAATAAAAAATAGAAATATAAAGAAACACGAAAGACCTCACAGAATGTGCAAAACTATTAAGGTCCATTCTAGAGGGTCACAAACATTTTTCTCATCAGAAATCACATAAACACATTTGTAGATAGATACGGTGCTTCGGCATCCTAAACATCCATCCGCGAGTAAAAATACAAAGAAGAAATAAGAAAAAGAAAAAGATCCTAGGACACTCACACACTGCGGCATGTACTGGAATCAAAACCAGGAGGTAGATTTCCACTTGGGATCGGCTCTATCTGCAAAATCCAAAAAGTAAAAACCAAAAAAGATCCTATAAAAATTAAAAAGAAGAAATTTAACATTCTAATTAACTAGTACAGATATGTGATGCTAAATTCACATTTCTACATAACATTAATACTCAGTAATTCTTTTCTCTGAGCAAATCAAGTGCCAATGTCCGTCAAATTTCACACACAACCAGATAAACCCCTCAAACAAGTACCACGGGTTTTACCAAATACAACCGTGTCAACAAGAAATTGAGTGTCAATTAAGTGACCTAACATAACGAAAACTCCAAATTTCTATCAATTGTATTTCTAATCAAAATGAAGACATTAAAAAAACACTAAGTTTGTAAATTAACCTGCTTCCGACTACTTTCCCCCAAATTATAATCAAAACCCTAAATATATTATCCACCTCTCACCCTCAAAATTAAACCCCTTACATCTCTTTATACAAAGAAATCAACACACCCCCATAATAGAAACCGCAAAAATGATTAACCTAATAATAATAAAAACCCTAACTTTGAAGTGAAGAACCCTAAATAGCAGACAAAGAACCTAACCCAGAAGAGCAAAGTTAACAAAATGAAAAACCCATACTTTTTTTCAATAGAGTGATTGAGGAAGACATGTATACCTGTGGAGGAGCTAATAAACCAGGATGATACATAGATTGTTGATGTTGTTGCTGCATTAAAGCTGCTTGTTGCATCAAAGCTACTTGTTGTTGTTGTTTAAATCTCTGCTGTTGTTGCTGCTGTTGCATTTTTCTGTATAAATCCTCTTGATTTGATGAAAAAAAAGGTGTGATTTTTAGGGTTTTTCGAGGAGTAACAAAAATGAAAAACAAAAAAGAAAAAAAAAGAAAGAAAAAAAAAAAGTGAAAACTAAAAAACCCTCAAAGAAAATCGTGACTGAGAAGATGAAAAAAAAAAAAAAAGGAGAAAAACAAACAAAAAGAAGAAAACAGAGGGAGTTAGAGAGAGAAACTCTGTTTTTCTTGTAAGTGTTTATAACCGTTAGATGAGTAATGCTTTGTCTTGTAAAGTATCTCGAGGAGGATGATTGTGTGTTTGTGAGGCCATTATTGTACTCTGCTAACCAAAATTATATCACCATACCGATCTGCCTTCACCCCACAAAGGCACATATCGGACAACATAGCCGTTGCACATGAACTAATACATAATATGAAAAAGAGATAGGACTTTATGGGTTTTAGAATCAACATGTTCAAAGCTTTCGATAGAGTGTCGAATAGACATTGCTAATAAAAATAATGAAAAAAATGTGATTTTCAAGAAAATTGTGTGGTATCATTTAGCTAATACATATCAACTACGTATCTTTCGATTATGCTTAATGGACAAGGGGACCCACTCTCCCCGTATTTGTTTCTCTTTTATATGGAATCTCTCTCGAGAACCATAGGTCACGCTGAAAATCGTGGCATCATTTGTGGTCACCAATTAACACCTGGTGCTCCCTCCGTGACCCATTTTATTTTCGCGGATGCTTGTCTCATATTATGTGAACCATCAACCCAAGCTAATACCAATCTGGTAAAACTTTTTTAGGAATTCGGAGATACTTCAGGCCAATTGATCAACTGAAGTAAGTCTGGAGCTTTCTTTAGCCTTAAAACTGACCCTAATGAAACTATACAAGTGCAAAATATGTTAAATGTCCAACTCATACCTCTGGAAGAAAAATATTTAGGCTTCCCCAATTTACAAACAAGTCTAAGATAAAATGTTTTGAACTCATCATAAAAACACATGAAAAATAGATTACTAGGATGGAAGAGAAACAACCTACTGCTGGCAAAACCAATCTCATTTAATATGTCCCCTCCTCAATGAATATATATCAAATGAATTATTTTAGACTTCAAATAAAGCTTGTGACGAAGTAAATAAAACCCAAAGAGATTTCTAGTGGCCGGGGTAAAGACATCGAAGCTCCAATCGGAATCTATCTAAAAGCTTGGGAACCAATTTGAAAATCCAAAGATAATGCAGATCTTGGAATTCAGTATATTAAAAAATTTAATATTGATATATATGATAGCCAAAATTAATTGGAGACTCAGAGAGAATCCAAACTCTCTTCGGGCAACAACCTTAAAGGATGTGTACTTCCCTAATAAGGATGTTATGCATATAGAACCTAAACCCAAAGAAACTGATAGGTGGATTTGGAAAGGCATACAGAACGGAATTGAACAAATCCAAAATAACTTTTTTTGGGAACTAGGCCGAGGAGACACAATTACGATCTACACTGATTGATTACTGGATACGAGATAAGAAACCACCAATCATAAAAATCACTAAACCTAAACAAAATCCCAATTTTGTCAGAGACTTGATAACACGAAACAACACCTTGGATATTCAAAAGCCCCGAGCCTGTTTCTACAATATGATACCATTAACAAAATACTTCAGATCCCAATTCATATTGACAACAGAGAAGACAGGGCCATCTGGAATCTCACTATCAATGATAAATTTACAGTTAAGTCCTTATATAACAAATCGAACGACAACCAAACAACAACCACAAACTGGTCTAAGATATGAAACTTAAAAGTTTCACCTTCTATCCAAATGTTTATATGAAAAATGACTCACCCTATTGCCTAATAGTACGAGAGTAGATGCAATTCTTCCAAACATTAACAAAACTTGCACGATATGCAATGAACATGATAAATCTCTGACACACCTTTTCCTTGAATGCAACTTTGTTTACTAGGTTTGGAATCATCTCAATTTCAGTATGAATTATGTCAAAGATAATGTTATTAACCAGCCATGAACGGATGAAAAACTGATTTACAAGCATTGATTAAGATGGGAATGAAATGGGCTAGCCTGAATTATGTAGTACCATCTTTTGACATATCTGGAAAACCAGACGCAACAAAGTCTTTAATAAGAAAGAACAAAATAGTAGGATAACAACTACAACTATTGTTAAATATATAAATTCTACTATGAATATTAATAATCAAAGATATAATTTAGGTCAAACCATGTACTATGACCCCATGCATGACCGAAACCTTTACATAACAAAATTCAGCACTTGGCTTCATATAGGATTCATGAATAAATATAGCCATATCAATTATGCCAGATATATGTGACTCTGCTATAGGCTTAATTGATGCATGATGCAGGAAACATTAGGAAAAACAAGAGGGCATCCTCAGGTTGGAACTCGAGAAAACTGCCTGAGTAAAATGGTCCGGAAGCCGTATTCCAATGGGAAACAAAACTAAATGGATTTAATATGGAATTCCAAAGCGATTCTGAACCAGTGTTGTTGATTCTAGTTGGAATGTACGTTGAAGCGAAGGAAGAAAGATCCACAAGTAAATTCTTATTTTGGAAAACCTACAAGGTTGCAAATTTTAAAGATTGTCTTTTAATTTAGTTTCTAGATTTCATAACTCTACTGCAACAAATATTTTTATTTTATATAACAAGTTTGTGATCATCAACAAATGGAAAAACGAGCATCTTACCAACCTAATAGACCATCTTAACATAGGAGATGATACAGTCAGAAAGTTGTATCCTAATCCAATATAGATTCGGGTTCTCCTTTCGGGAATATTTATTTTATTATAAAACAACAACTTGGATATGACTATTACTTGCGAATTCTAACGTATCATTTTTTCTATTTGGTATCGATTCATTTGTCAAATAATTTTTTTCAGATGTCTAGCTTGAAATCAGACTCGGTTAAAACTGAAAAAGCGGGGGGTCTAACAACCACACCCAATATTTTGCATAGTAATATGTATGGACTAACTCCAATATACTTTCAAGAGAATGAACTAGACATTCAGACTCAATCTTAAGAAAAGTATATCCAAGAGTTATATCTCAATTTCTCAATTCAATCTTCAATCAAACAAATAGGAATTTGCGAGCCCGGTTGAATATAAAAAATAACTTTGACGGTATAAAAAACCAATATCCAAGTGTCAATCAATTTAATCAACAACCCAAAGTTCGGATTCACAAACTGATTGAACTTACGCACAACCTGTGATATTTTAATTATATAGAAAATATAGTGCGGAAAAGAAATAACACAGACACCATAAAAAAAATTAACGAGGAAACCGCAAATGCAGAAAACCCCCGGGACCTAGTCAAGATTTGAACACCACACTGTATTAAGCCGCTACAGACACTAGCCTACTACAAGTTAACTTCGGACTGGAATGTAGTTGAGCCCTAACCAATCTCACACTGATTATGGTACAGTCGCGTTCCTTACGCCTCTGAATCCCAGCAGGATTCTGAGCACTTGATTCCCTTAGCTGATCTCACCCACAACTAAGAGTTGCTACGACCTAAAATCGAAGAATTGATAAACCAATCTGTCTCACACAGAAAAGTCTATTGAATAGATAAATATGTCTCCCACAGAAATAACTAGAAGTTTTGTTTCGTCTTTTGATAAATCAAGGTGAACAGGAACCAATTGATACACCGGACTTATATTCCCAAAGAACAGCTTAGTAATATCAATCACCTCACAATAATCTTAATTGTATGGTAGCGAAACAAGATATTGTGGAATCACAAACGATGAGACGAAGATGTTTGTGACTACTTTTTATCTTTCCTATCGGAGATTAAATCTCGAGCAAATCTTAGAGAAGATAGTACTCAATCACGATAGAAAACAGCAAGATCAGAACACGCAACTACAGAGAAATAGTTGGGCCTGGCTTCACAATCCCAATGAAGTCTTTAAGTCGTTAACCTACAGGGTTTTGGAAAAAACCTAAGGTTAAAGGAGAATCGACTCTAGTCGCAACTGGTATCACACAGGAGGTGTGGGGATTAGGTTTACCAGTTGCTAGAGTTCTCCCTTATATAGTCTTCAAATCAGGGTTTACAATCAATTTTACCTTGGTAACATTCCGAGTCTACATCAAATGACTGTCTCACACAAATCATGTAAGATGTTACAAGGCGATTTTCACATGATCATCTTTTGACTTTCATCAAGAATATAAGATGAACTTGGTTAAAGCGAAAGCTTTCCAACACATATTTCGAGAAATATGTAAGCGAGTTAAACTCAGCTCGAAATATCAAATGTGTATAATCGAAGTCTATATAGCTATACGACTTTTGTCTCAAATAGGAGATAGAGTAGATAGACTTTTGAGTGATAGATGAGTTCAAGTGTCCACATACCATTTATTGATGAAGTTCCACAAGATCCCCTTAGTAGTTATTCGTCTTCAATCGATGAACGCAGTGAAGTCTAAAGCTCAACTACACTTTTTATCCTAATCCGAGATTTAGCTATAAGTAGACTAGAAATCAAGACTTATAGTTTTGGCAACTAAAATTGACAACAAGCTTGAGATAGCAACGCTTGCGAGTTCGACCGAGCAGTGCTCTAACAATCTCCCCCTTTGTCAATTTTAGTGACAAAACTATCAATACATATGGATTACAAAATAAATAAACTTTGTATCTTCTCATCCAAATGCTTGATTTCCTTGGTTATTCAACATTACTCAAAATCTTCATCACTTCCAAGTACTCTAGTGATTCTTAACGTGTTAAACTCAGCATCATAGTTGTTGAAGATCCGTAGCTATAACAATGAGAAAACAACAGCTCTCAATCATTGTTATACAGTGCCATAGTATTATTACATAGCATCAAAGTCCAATTGTATCACAACTTTGACAACAATACTATGGTGATATGTATCACTCCCCCTTAGTCAATACTTTATCTCACATGAAAACCACCCCCCCTTACATAATGATATGTAAACCCTAGTTATCCTTCTTAAAACACAAGAATAAATTCTCATAAGAAGTTTCCTAGATAAAAAAACAACAACAGGAGATAAAGACTTTAATCATCATCTTCATAATCGGAAACTATCCAAGAGGCTTGAATCCTATCCATATCTTCCTTGATGTCGGGAAACTTAGTGGAAATCACACGTAATTGTTCTTGCATGCAATTTACTTTGGAATTGATCTTACACACACCCTTGTGAATTTGATGAAGAAGACTCAAGGTGGTAGGATCACAAGAACCGTTAAGGGAATCACATCTTTTCCTTTTGCAAGCATTCTCCTTCATACGTTTGAAAGTACAAGGACAAACAAGTTTGGGAGTTCCAATGGAATTGCCAATAGGAGCAATAAAATATGCTCGACAAATTTGCTCAATTAAGCAAGGAAATCCTAACTTCTTGTTGGATGACGTCATTGAGAGCATTTGAAGAATGATGAATCCACAAATATCAAGACTTTGAGAACCCAATTCAAGGAAATAGACTAACTCCGCAAACTCACGACTCCACCGAGAATTCTCAATTGTGGAGGGACAAAGATTAGATATATACCAAGTTTTCCAAAAGACATCAAAGCAAGAATAAGATAATTAGTAGGAAATTTCCCTTCAATCCAATCAACACTCTTGCCACAAAGACCATTAGAAATGGTTTCATAAGACGGTCTTTCTTCCCTTGGTCTAGGAAGGAGAAAATTACCCAAAGGAATTTTGGTAATCCTTGAAATCAACTCTCTATTAACAAGAATCCTATCTGTATTTATCATGGTCTTGAATTCCATGTCATCAAGATCAACATCATGGATGTTAGCATAGAAGATTCTTGTGAGAGTGTCAAAACATTCACCAAGACCATTAAAGATGTTTCCAAGATTAAATTTTTCAAAACAAATCAACTCTTCTTTATGACCACTAACTATATCCAATTTCTTTTCTAGAATGAAACCAATTCTGGACTAGGTCCCGGGGTTTTTCTGCATTTTCGGTTTCCTCGTTAACAAAATCTTGCTGTGTCTTTTACTTTTCTATTTCCACAATTATAATTGTTTTATTATAATTAGAAGTAAAATACACAAACGTTAATTCCTATTTACTTGATATCAATCCTATAGTGTTTGGTTAAGTCTGAACCTATTATCAAGTAAACATACTTCGTTGTTGTATTGTCTCGATCTTGTATCCATAGTCAATCACACAAGTTATCTTGTTGTCGTATTGTATCGATCTCATATCCATAGACGATCACACGAAGTGTGAACCGATTAGTTGTATTTTCTCGACTCAGTCCATAGACAATCACTTTCGGAGAAAGGACTTATAGGTGGAAAAGTTTTAGATTGAGGTATATTTGGGTACCCTCGTCTTTTCATAGCAAACTCAATATACACATTTAGGTACGTTTACCCATATCTAAATGAAGGTATATTTCATTTGTATGTAACAAGCTAAGACCATCTAATGGTGGAGAGATATTGCTTTGGTTTTAAGAAAACATAACTTGAATCTTAAATCAGGATTTCATCTAACGGTGAATATTGATTACTTTGTTTCAAAGATATCAAACCTTGATTTGAAGATTATGTAAGGGAGAACTCTAGCAACTGGGAAACCTAATACCCACACCTCATGTGTGATACTAGTTGCGACTAGAGTCGATTCTCCTTTAACCTAGGTTTTTCCTAAAACCATTATAGGTTAACGACTTAAAGAATTCATTGGGATTCTGAAGCCAGACCCAACTATTTACTTTGTCGTTGCGTGTTCTGATTTTTTTTTATTTTTCAGTACTATCTTCTCTAAGATAGTACTGATAGGTAAGATATAAAAAGTATTATCTTCTCGTTCTATCGTATTCAGTACTATCTTCTCTAAAATTTTCTCGAGATTTATCTCCGATAGGTAAGATATAAAAAGTAATCACAAAGCTCTTCGTCTCATTCTTTGTGATTCCACAATAACTTGTTATACTACCATATAGTTAAGTTATTGTGAGGTGATTGATATTTCTAGGCTGTTCTTCGGGAATATAAGACCAAATTATCAATTGGTTCCTGTTCACCTTGATTTATCAAAAGACGGAACAAAAACTTCGGAGGTATTTCTGTGGGAGACAGATTTATCTATCAGAATAGACTTTTCTGTGGAAGACAAATTTGTTTGTAAAGTCTTCGACTTTGGGTCGTAGCAACTCTTAGTTGTGGGTGAGATCAGCTAAGGGAATCAAGTTCGTAGAGTCCTGTTGGGATTCAGAGACGTAAGGAATGCGAATGTACCTTGATTAGTGTGAGATTGGTTAGGGATCAACTACATTCCAGTCCGAAGTTAACTTGTAGTAGGATAGAGTCTATAGCGGCTTAATACAATGTGGTGTTCAAATCTGGACTAGGTCCCGGGGTTTTTCTGCATTTGCGGTTTCCTCGTTAACAAAACTTCTTGTGTCTGTGTTATTTCTTTTCCGCATTATATTTGTTTATATAATTGAAATATCACAGGTTGTGCGTAGTTCAATCAATTGGTAAATCCAACCTTTGGTTGTTGATTGAAATTGATTGACACTTGAACATTGGTCTTTGGTACCGTTTAAGTTGTTTCTCATAATAACCAGCCTCGCGGATTTCTCTCTGTTTGATTTGCTGATTACATTGAGAAACAGAGATATAACTCTTGGATATACTTCCTTGATTGAGTCTGACTGTCTAGTTGATTCTCTTGGAATTATATTGGAGTTAGTCCATACAGATTGCGTAACGAAATATTGGGTGTGGTTGTTGTACCCCCTCTTTTTCAACTGGTATCAGAGCATGCAAACACGATAAACCTAATAAGTTTCTGTTTGTTTGATCCTAGAGACTGTCCCTATGGGAAATCACTTTGGGAAACTTGTTCTATGCATCTATAGCACATACCAGAAACCCTCAAAGATTGTTCAAAGTTTATTCTTCTCAAGACCTCTGTTCACTCAAGATAATCTCACATCATCTAAGACGTTAAAAGTCTTAGATGATGGAAAACAATTTAAAGGAAAAATTAAAGATTCCTTTAAAGAAGTTTGTTGCAGGAAACGTGTGAATAAAAGCTCAAGAATGTGGAATCTCTCTAGACTGCTTATCAATATGTTTGAGGAATACTATCGTGATGGATCAATTCACCAAGATCTATTTATGGCTTTTGAAAACGTTTTTAAATATCTTGAACGACTAACCTTGATTAAGGAAAAGGTTTGTACTGGTAAAATTTCTGATTCTGTCATTCGTGACATTTATTCGGGTCTTGGCAACAACTCGGTCAAAATTGATAAAAAAGATTTTTACTGATGGTGTTGCAAGTTCCAGTTATAGAAAAAAATCCTTCCTTTTATCATAAGAAAAATGAGTCAAAAATTTCAATTAACCCTGAATATCATCATTACTATGATTATATTTCTGGCACATTTCACAAATATCAACCGGAGAAGGTGCATGAGGGTTCCTCTGCCCATCTAGCATCTTGGTAACGAGATTGGCTCCACCCCATTTGTATATAACTTGAAATGGGGCAAGTAACGGCCTGATTTGTGTTTGTATATTATGGGTTAGTTTTATTTTCGGAATTTATTTTTCTTTGAGGAAAAACTCTCTTAACAGAATTTTTCTGTCCACCTGAGGTTAAATGATGTTTTGTAGTCTTGCACTACGATCTTCATCACACTGCTTTAACCCTTCTCAGTGTGCGAACCTCTTGGTTCAGGATTTAGAAATGGAATCATGTTTCCCTTTATGGGTTTCCGAACTAGTAAAAGTCCAATCCCACTACCGGTTTTCTTTTAAGGGTTCAAGTACGCGTACCCTTCTTCTTTTTTATCTCTTTGTCTGCGTTCGTGAACACAAGAGTTTCTAGGGTTCACGCACCATTTGAGGTCAAAAAAGGGCAAAGGCTTGTCATCATCTTCAAGGATCATATCAAGTAATATTTTCTCTTTCTTTTTACTCTCAATTTTTTAGGGTTCATGGGGAAAATCAATATTGATGATAAGAATTCAAAGAAGATGTCAAAAAACCTGGTTTCATCTTCTCTTATGGGTATGAACATACCAAGTGACCAAGATTCTATGAGAATTTGATTCATCAATGATTCTAGTAGTAATATCTTTGAAAAGATTTCTTCTAGTGGTTTTATTCTAGAAAAGAAATTAGAAAAGGAAAGTGGTCATAAAGAAGATTTGATGTGTTTTGAGAAATATAATCTTGGTAACATCTTTAATGGTCTTGGTGAAGGTTTCGACACTCTCACAAGAATCTTTTATGCTAACATCAATGATGTTAATCTTGATGACTTGGAATTCAAGACTATGTTTCATAGAAAAAGGATTGTTGTTGATAGAGAGTTGATTTCAAGGATTACCAAAATTCTTTTGGCTAGACCAAGAGGAGAAAGACCATTCTATGAAACCATTTCTAATGGTCTTTGTGGCAAGAATGTTGATTAGTTTGAAGGGAAACTTCCTACTCTTGATCATAGTCTTGCTTTGATGAGTTTCAAAAAACTTGGCATTTCTAATCTTTGTCCCTCCACGATTGAGAATTCTTGGTGGAGTCGTGATTTTGCGGAGCTAGTCTATTTCCTTGAATTGGGTGCTTAAGATCTTGATATTTATGGATTTATTATTCTTCAAATGATCTCGATGATGTCATCCAACAAGAAGTTGGGATTTCCATGCTTAATACAACAAATTTGTCGGCACATTCCATTGCTCCCATTGGCAACTCTATTGGAACTCCCAAACTTTTTCGTCCTTGTACTTTCAAATATATGAAGGTGAATGCTTGCAAAAGACAAAGATGTGATCCCCTTGACGGTTCTTATGATTCTACCACCTTGAGTATTCTTGATCAAATTTGCAAGGGTGTTCGTAAGATCAATTCCTAGGTAAAATGTGTGCAAGAACAATCATGTGTAATTGCTACAAAGTTTCTTAAACTCAAGGAAGAAATGAAAAAAGTTTAAGCCTCTTGGATGGAGTCCGATAATGAAGATAATTATTGAATTCTCAAACTTGTCTAGGAAACTTCTTATGAGAATTTATTCTTGTGTTTTAAGAAGGATAACTAGGGTTTGGAATAGTAAATATTGTGATTACACATAGCTATTGCGAACGATTTTTATCTTGCAATGTTTTAGATTTATTTATTTAAATTCTAAGTTATTTGGAAGACGATTTTGCAGTATTAATCTTTATGGGTTTCATATATTGCAAATAATGTTATGGGATATGTGTGTTTACGTCCGTGAACTATGATTGTCCCATATATGTCAAAAGTTAAGTCTATTATGTCATTATGCAAATATTGATAAAAGATAGAATGAACTTTTGTATATTCCGCAGTATTGATCTTTCCCTGATCCACTTCTATTGTAAAGTATTGTATGGCTCCGTAAGTTTTCTTATGTTAAGCATTTTTGATTAAACCTTTGTGGTTAATTTAATTGAGTTTTCTGGATACAAATTCATGTTCCATGTGATTTGTTAATGTCCAAAGAAATCAATATTTTCTTGTAAAAATAAGGTCGCTCTTGTTGTTCTTTCGAGAATGACATATTGTAATACCCTGTATTTTTAGATACTGTTTCGAGTCGGGTTATACCCGGATTAGTTAACCTTGCGTCTTAGGTTGTTGTTCCTTAGCCTTAGCCTAGGTGGGTGGATTGAATTAGAAAGGCTACAAGTTAGGGTGGAAATAGAATAATAAATAAAAAATAAAGTTAAGAGAAAATGAATAAATAAATAAAATAGTTTAGAAGAGAAATTATACAAGTTAGAGAACAAAAGGCTAGGGAGAAGAAGAAAGAGATGGAGCTAGAGAATTTTAGAGATGAAGGAATAATAAAAATCAAAAGGTGTTTGTAGCAATTGAGAGGTAGAATGTTTAATCCCTTTTCTCTTTGTGTTTCTTTGTTATACTTTGATTTAAATTTTGTTTATTCTTATATCATTAGGGTTCTATTATTGGTATATAACATGATTGGGTATCACTAGTTAAAATTTGAGAGTATTCCACCATATATTCATCGTTGAAAGTTTGTTTGAATTTGGGTGATAGTTTCTGAATTTCTGGACAGTTTCGTGTTGATGTTGTTTTGATGTTCTTAGGTAGTTTTATTGATGTTAAAATGATTTGAGGTCTTAACAAAAGTTGTAGATAAACATATTATCTTTCATTTTGCTTTAGAATTGCTTGATTTGAGAACAAAATGAATTTACTGTGAATATTTTTCTAATATGATGTTATCTGCCCATTTTTTAGAATGATCATATAAACCGAATATCTTTTGTTTGAACCGTTGGTTTTGTGTGAATTTTGGATATGTAATATATGAATGTGTTAATAATGTTCCTTTAAAATATGAAGATGATCGGACAAATTTATCACCAGAAACACATAATGTAAAATGTATGCAGTTAGTGTGTTTGATAAAATGCCTGAGATAAATGCATAATGTTTGTAGTATGCTATTAATCCATGGTTGCTTGTATTGTTTGTAAAGATGATTTCAAAAATTGAAATGAGTTCATGTTTTACCGTTAGATGAAATATGGTTTCATGCTAACGGCGGGTAATGATCCCCGAGAGTTAAATGGGTAATCATCCCCATGGGAACTTGTGTTTCCCAATCATCGATGACGGCTGTTCGTGCCGGTAAACGATAGGTGGATGTACGAACCAAGGCTTTCGTACCGTGAATGAAACGGGTAATGATCCCCGAGAGCAAATGGGTATGATCCCCATAGGAACTTTTGTTCCTGACCATCGACGGAGGCTGTCCGTGTCGACAAACGATGGGTGGGTGTACGAACCAAGGACTTTCGTACCGTGAACTCAATTGTTAAAACCTAAATTGGTAGATTTGTCGAAATTATTATTAGTGTTATGAATTCAATTGTGAAATCTAATTGGATGAATTATTGAAAGTATTATTGGTATTATGAACTCATGATTGAAGGATGATTTGTTGAAATAATATTAATATTGTGAAGTCTTGTTTTGAAATATTAAGATGATTTGTTAGAAACAATATTTGTATTGTGAATTCATGATTAAACAAATGTACTTGTGTGGTGATCATGTTGGGTGAGTATCTATATTAGTGATTTTCTCGAAATTACGTCGTATGCTCATGTTGTATGTTATTTGACTCATTGACATTGTTATGCATGTTTTGAGATTGGGAATGCATTCTATTGAGCTGTCATCTCACCCCAATTGACATCCTTGCAGATTTATCAGAGTGGCGCATCGAAAGCTAGGAATGAGTAGCTTAGTGATTGAATTGCTTAATTGTATTGCTTGAAATGTTATTTGAAATAATATGTTTGGTTGAAATCGTTGTTAAGATAATAAGCGGATTTATATGCTTCAGTTTATGTTATATAAAGTTTCAACTATGTTTTGTGCAAAAGTAAATTAGCAAAAATATGTATGCATAAGTCTCTTTCCGACCCGTAACGCTTCGAGTTCGGATCTCCATATGGGTTTGACCCTGGTTCGGAACTCGGGGTGTTACACATATTATGGGGGAGAGTTCTTAATTGAACTTGTGCTTAATTGCCAAATCTTTGTGGGGAGTGCGGCTGTGGAATATTATAGGAGTTATCTTGTATCTTTATAAACTCCTTGATGAATACACTAAGTTTCAACTATGTGAAATCATCGAAACAAAGTTGATATGTTCTCTTTTAGTCATGAATAATCTCTTTGAGAATTTCATTATGATCCTGCTAGTTTTCGTACATTTGCCAATTTATATTGACAAAAAGGTGGAGAATTATTTTGTAGTTCACACTACATACATATGGTTTACGGATCATTATGTAAGTGGGAGTGGTTTTCATTGTGAGATGAAGTATTGACTAGGGGGGGGGGGGGGTGATACAAATCACCATAGTATTATTGTCAAAGTTGTGATACAATTGAAATTTGATGCTGTGTAATAATACTATGACACCGTATAACAATAATTGAGAACAACTGTTTCCTTATTGTGATGGCTACGGATATTCAACAACTATGATGCTGAGTTGAACACGTTAAGAATCATTGGAGTACTTGGAGCGACGAAGAATTCAAGAAATGTTGAAGAACCAAGGAAATCAAGCATTTGGATGAGAAGCTACAAAGTTTATTTATTTTGTAATCCATATGTATTGATAGATTTGTCACTAAAATTGACAAAGGGGGAGATTGTTAGAGCATTTCTCGGTCGAACTCGCAAGCGTTGCTATCTCAAGCTTGTTTGTCAAGTTTAGTTGTCAAAACTATAAGTCTTGATTTCTAGTCTACTTATAGTTATGTCTCGTATTAGGATAGAATGTGTAGTTGAGCTTTAGACTTCACGGCGTTCATCGATTGAAGACGAATATCTACTAAGGGGAGCTTGGAGGAACTTCATCAACAAAAGGTATGTGGAGACTTGAACTCATCTATTACTCAGAAGTCTATTCTATTCTATCTCCTATTGAGACTAAGTCGTATAGATATATAGACTTTACATTATACACATTTGATATTTCGAGCTTAGTTTAACTCGCTTATATCTTCTCGAAATATGTGTTGGAAAGATTTTTTGCTTTAACTACGTTTATTATTATTCTTGACGAAATTCAAAAGATGATCATGTGAAAACGCTTTGTAACATCTTACATGATTTGTGTGAGACAGTCATTTGATGTAGACTCGGAATGTTTCGTATTGATCATTCGATCACTTGAAAATTTCTTTTAAGCTAATAGTTTGTGTGAGATAGTTATTGTCATTTTCTAGGAATGTTTCAATGATTGAAATGGGAGTTTAGAATAATTAATCATTGCCTGGATATAACACAGTATGCATACCCGTATGCAAACTGTTATAAGAATAATTCAGGTCCGGGAACCAAGTATGCATACCCGTATGCGAACGGTTTTAACTGTTAAAGTCCGGGAACCAAGTTTGCGTACCCTTTTGCAAACTGTTTCACCTGAGTTCGGTCCGGAACGACAGTATGCGTACCCGTTTGTGAACTGCCGGAAAAGATCAAAGTCCGGAACTTAAGTTTGCGTACCCGTATGGTTAAAGTCTAAAATCGGTTAAGTATGATTTCATACTTATGAACAAATGCATTTATATATTAAGGAATGCAATCTTTGCAAACCGTGGCTAAAGTGTTCATGAACTGATTCTTTTGAATCAATCCGATTTTCTTCAATTGTGTCTTGTATACTTCTATGAGAATATAAACAATTGAACAACTCTATGAGTAACACAATTAGATTCATTTGATTATCATTTGATCTAGAAGTGTTAAGATGAATGTGGTTAATACAAAAGTGTTCATATGGCTAACTTCGGTTAACTTTTATTGAGCCAACTGAATATACACGTTTAGGTACGGTTACCCATATCTAAATGAAGGTATATTTCATTTATGTGTAACAAGCTAAGACAATCTAACGGTGGAGAGATATTGATTTGGTTTTAATCAAACTTAGCTTGAATCTTAAATCAGGATTTCATCTAATGGTGAATATTGATTGCTTTGTTTCAAAGCTATCAAACCCTGATTTGAAGACTATATAAGGGAGAACTCTAGCAACTGGGAAACCTAATACCCACACCTCATGTGTGATACTAGTTGCGACTAGAGTCGATTCTCCTTTAACCTAGGTTTTTCCTAAAACCATTATAGGTTAACGACTTAAAGACTTCATTGGGATTATTTTCTCTGTAGTTGCGTGTTCTGATCTTACTTGTTTTGTCGTATTGAGTACTATCTTCTCTAAGATTTGCTCGAGATTTATCTCTGATAGGTAAGATATAAAAAGTAATCACAAAGCTCTTCGTCTCATTCTTTGTGATTCCACAATAACTTGTTCTACTACCATATAGTTAAGTTATTGTGAGGTGATTGATATTTCTCGGTTGTTCTTCGGGAACATAAGACCGGATTATCAATTGGTTCCTGTTCCCCTTAATTTATCAAAAGACGGAATAAAAACTTCGTAGGTATTTCTGTGGGAGACAGATTTATCTATCAAAATATACTTTTCAGTATAAAGTCTTCGACTTTGGGTCGTAGCAACTCTTAGTTGTGGGTGAGATCAGCTAAGGGAATCAAGTGCGTAGAGTCCTGTTGGGATTTAGAGACGTAAGGAACGCGACTGTACCTTGATCAGTGTGAGATTGGTTAGGGTTAAAATACATTCCAGTCTGAAGTTAACTTGTAGTATGCTAGAGTCTGTAGCGTCTTAATACAATGTGGTGTGCAAATCTTGACTAGGTCCCGGGGGTTTTCTGCATTTGCGGTTTCCTCGTTAACAAAACTTATAGTGTCTGTGTTATTTCTTTTCCACATTATATTTGTTTATATAATTCAATTATCACAGGTTGTGCGTAGTTCAATCAATTGGTAAATCCAACCTTTGGTTGTTGATTGAAATTGATTGAAACTTGAACAATTGTCTTTGGTACCGTTCAAGTTATTTCTCATAATAATCAGGCTCGTGGATTTCTATCTGTTTGATTTGCTAATTACATTGAGAAACAGAGATATAACTCTTGGATATATTTCCTTGATTGAGTCTGACTGTCTAGTTGATTCTCTTGGAATTATATTGGAGTTAGTCCATACAGATTGCCTAATGAAATATTGGGTGTGGTTGTTGTACCCCCGCTTTTTCAGATCCCATCTATTGGGGTTAACTTTGGTTGTTGATACCATTTACTGGAAAACATGTCACTAGATCTCAGTTTTTTGGGATCTATTGTTGACCCTATCTATTGGGGTCAACTTTGGTTATTGACACCATTTACTGGGAAAACATGTCCCTAGATTCAGTTTTCTGGTATCAACTTCTATTTTTGTTTGATCCCATCCATTTGCATGCATATAATGTCTACTTTTCATTCATAAATTCATTTATTTTCAATCAAAATCAAAATCAAAGTCATTCATTCATTTACTAAAATATCCAGGTTCATAACTAGGAAGTAGTTCTATCTACTTGATTTGACTTACACACATGATGTGTTTTGTAGTTGTAGTGGTAAAAAGATTCGTTGCTCGAACTTGTGAAGGATAACTATAGACTTAAATTCAAAACTAAATAGAAAAAATCACTAAAAATTATAGAAAACACTGACAAAGTTGATATCAATATTAAAAGAACACTGAGGCTAAGATTCCACTATTTTTCCAAGTTCAAAGTGATTTTATCTAGTATTTATATTTATTCAATTTTTGCGTTTAATTTGATTTAAGCTATTGCAACATATAGATTTTCAAAATAAGAAGTGTAAATCCAAAGTATAAAGCATCAAGAACCTATGGCTAAGCATGCTCTATCAAAAGAAATAACAATTGCTTAACAAAAATCATTCAAACAATTATAAATCAAGGCAAATAATCATAAAAATAATTGAAATAAAATAAATAAAATAGAATATACCCCTTTTTGTTGGAAAAATAGCTTCCTCTATCGCCTCAGCAATGGGGTTTAGCTCCTCATATTAATCATAATTTCAAAATACATGTTTATGGCTCAAAAGTTGATTAAAAGGGAGAAAAGTGTTAAAACAGCGGATTCTGCAGTTGCTGAAGGTCTAAATCAGAAGTCGGAATTGTTGCTGAAAGGCTTCGGTGACTGCAGGAAGATGCGACCGTACCTCGTTTTCACTGAAAATAAGTCTGCTTCTGCAACTGTCTCTGAGGGTCTAATGTTCTTCGTGTTCTTCTTCTTCGCAGCAGCAGAAAAGTTTTTGTATCGACTCCAGTTGATTTTTTTACGCTTCTCTAAGGATCTAAACTTCTCCAAACTCTCCCAATTGTTCGTATCCCTAAATATGACCCGAATCAACCTATATATAGCCACTAAACACAAAATCTCTCGAGTTAATCCATAAATATTCTCCGTTTTTTTCTCCTCAAGTTACGGGATTTTTCTTCCCTCTTTACGCGTCAACTTGGTTTCCAAACTCTCTTAAACTCTCTCAAGACTGAATAAGGACTCCATACACTCCAATCTTGCCGTAAAATCTTCACAAATTTCTTTTGTAAACCGAAAACATCTCAAAATATGAATACTCCCTGTTTTGCTCCAACACGGATATCTATCCCTGTTTAATCGATTCTACAGCTCATACCAAACTTGTATATCCTTAACATGTTTAACCCAACGAAAATCAGCCCTTGAATCTCCTTAAAAATCGTCCAAAATTCCAACCGGAAAATTCTGTTTTCTGTAAACAGTTTTCCCGCCATTTTTCGTTTTGAAAATTTGAGAAGAAATGTGACCTCCCCCTATCCAGTGCCGGTCTGTGCTTAGCAGCTGCTTGGAAATGGGTTACCCCTTATCCAAAATGAGAGTCCGAATAGCAAGTGTCCTCCCAGGAGCCTTTAGCAACTTTTCGAGCCAATTTTGCCGCAAAAGCCTATTTCTCCAAAAACACCTACAAAGGGAGAAAATACCAAAATTAGTACAAAAATGGGTACTGACAATATACACAATAGAGATGAAAATAGACACGTAAATGCGTCTATCAACACACTTAACTTGTAAATTTATGATTATGAACATTTTTTGAACTACATTCACAAGAAAATGTCTACAAGTAAAGGGTGTTTTCCTCAACAAACGATTTACTCGCATACAAAGTAGGCAAATACATTCTGTTCCAACTGAGTTTCGCAAAGTATCAAGCTTAGGGTTTTTTAGAAAAATCAAAACTTAAACTGAACCACCAACTAATTTCATTCCATACAATACATTAGGTACTAATACCAAGTATGGAAAGGACACCGTCATATGTATTTTTCATCAAAGAACATTTGGATTCATTCAACAACAACAAATATTAAGTAACAATGTGAGGTTGTCTCATTCCTTAACATTTGTTAAACCATCTATCATCTGAAATTCAACCTAAATGCTATTTTCAACATCATATATTATCTGAAATTCAACCACAGAGAGACTACTTTCATAATCATATATCATTTAAACAAAACTTGTAGCAAATCTAAACAAATACCTCCAAAATCTATTCATTAAACAATTTTTTTTATCGGTTCTTATAAAAATAATTATGCATCTATATTTTTTACACTAAATCAAATCGATAAATTAACATGCATCAATTTCAGATCATAGATGTATTTCAGATTTTGAAATCAGAAATTAAAACTGATTTAAAAATCTAATAGTAAAAAAATCAAAATCAAACTAGTTTTTAAACAAATTTAGTAAATCGTTTATGAAGATAACAATAAATAGAAGAGGAAATCCGTGCTTTACCTTTTGAATCTAGCTTTTAATCTTCAAACTATTAAGATCACAGTGAACTTTAAATGATTTCTGTGAAACCTAATTTTGATGATTTCGGTGACGATTTCTGATGTTCTTCAACCTTCAAATGATCTTAATGTTATGGTTTGTATTAAATCTGCTTTCCTTTTTTAGATCGACGATTTTTTTCTTCTATTTTTTTTCCTTTTCGGTTTCAGATTATAGTTTTTCAGAGCAGTGGAGAGAAGAAACATGAAGAGAGAGAAAGAACGAAACGTCTTAATGAAATTAGTATGTCTGTAACATTATAATGGGTAATATATAGAGGGGTAACATTTCGAGTTTTTGGCTTCTGAAAGGAGGGAGGGTATAATTATTTTGTGAATGGGTATATTTGTAGGGTGTCAAAAGTAAGGGTATATAATTAATGTACTCTTCCAAAATTGGGTATGCACACCTACAACAACTATGGGTTTTGTTCTAATCAACCACGATTAAAGTGGTCAGGCACTGGGTGGTTGTACTAAGAGGGATTTGGGGTTTGAATAAGTGGCTTCAGCATAAAAGCACCCATGGTAGAAGCGTAACGAAAAATATCCTGGTCCAATTTGTTAATGAACCTCTGAATTTTTTTTATTACCTGCAAAACTAGAGTTTAAATAATAAACAATCTAATAATGCAATGTATTATACCGGAACTGAAAAAGTGGGGGTCTAACAACCTCACCCAATATTTCTCTTAGTAATCTGTATGGACTAACTCCAATATGCTTTCAAGAGAATCAACTAGACAATTAGACTCAATCTTAAGAAAAGTATATCAAAGAGTTATATCTCAATTCAATCCGCAATCAAACAAATAAGAATTTGCGAGCCTGATTGAATATAAGAGAAATAACTTGAACGGTACCAAAGACCAATGTTCAAGGATCAATCAATTTCAATCAACAACCAAAGGTTGGATTTACCAATTGATCGATTCAATGCAAAACCTATGATATTTCAATTATATAACAAAATATAATGCGGAAAAGAAATAACACAGACACCAGAAGTTTTGTTAACGAGGAAACCGAAAATGCAGAAAACCCCCGGGACCTAGTCCAAATTTTAACAACACACTGTATTATGCCGCTACAGACACTAGCCTACTACAAACTAACTTCAGTACGGACTGTAGTTGAACCCTAATCAATCTCACACTGATTCAAGGTACAGTTGTGTTCCTTACGTCTCTGATCCCAGCAGGATACTACGCAATTGATTCCCTTAGATGATCTCACCCACAACCAAGAGTTGCTACGACCCAAAGTCGAAGACTTGATAGAAAAATTTGTCTCACACAGAAAAGTCTATTGAATAGATAAATATGTCTCCCACAGATAAACCTACGAGTTTTGTTCCGTCTTTGATAGAACAAGGTGAACAGGAACCAATCGATAACCCAGACTTATATTCCCGAAGAACATCCTAGAATTATCAATTGCCTCACAATAATGTTAATCGATTAACGAAACAAGATATTGTGGAATCACAAACGATGAGACGAAGGTGTTTGTGACTACTTTTCTATCTTTCCTATCGGAGATATAAATCTCAATCCAATCTTGCGATTGTACTCAAACACGATAGACACAGCAAGATCAGATCACGCATCTACATAGAAAATAGTTGGGTCTGGCTTCACAATCCCAATGAAGTCTTTAAGTCGTCAACCTACAGGGTTTCGTGAAAAACCTAAGGTTAAAGGAGAATTGACTCTAGTCGCAACTAGTATCACACATGAGGTGTGGGGATTAGGTTTCCCAGTTGCTAGAGTTCTCCTTTATATAGTCTCCAAATCAGGGTTTTCAATCTAAGTTACTTTGGTAACAAAAGATTCAATATTCACCGTAAGATAAAAAACTGATTAGATTCAAGCTAATATCTGTCCACCGTTAGATCGAACTTAGCTTGTTATACACAAATGAAATGCACTTTCATTTAGGTTTGGGTAACCGTACCTAAACGTGTACACTTAGTTGGTTCAACAATAGTTAACCAATGGTTAGCCATATGAGCACTTTCATATCAACCTTATTCAGCTTCACCATAACTAGTCCAAATGACTCAAATGAACTATTTCGAGAGTTGTTCAATTGCTTAGATCTTATAGAAGTATACAAGACACAATCGAAGCAAAATCGGTTTTGATTCACTCTAAACGATTCATGAACATTATAGCCACGGTTTGCAAATTGCATTCCTTAATATATGAATGTTTTAGTTCATGAACAAACCAATTTTAGAAAGTAACATACTTAAGTATGCGTACGGGTATGCGTACTTAAATAACCGGATTTGAGTTTGTTTTAGTTTCCAAACTCAGCTGAAATTCACGGATGTGAACTTTCCGCCAGTATGCGTATGGGTACACATACTTAGGTAACCAGATTGAGTTGGTTTTGATTTCCAAACTCAGCAGAAATTCACGGTCATAAACTTCCGCCAGTATGCATATGGGTACGCATACTTACCCAGTCTCCATCAACCATTTAGTACACACACAAGTATGCATACATTTGGTTCCCGTTTTTGGACTTATACACTAATGCACGAACACATTATATGCTTATATCCAAAGATGGTTACATGTTCTAAACTCTTTATTTCAATCATTGAAACATTCTTAGAGGATGTTAAATAGAGGTTATTCACACACTATTTTTTATCAAAGCAATTTTCAAGATATTGAAATAATCAACATGACTTTCGTCACTTGTAAAGATGAACTTGGCCAAAGCGAAAGCTTACCAACACATATTTCGAAAAATAGATAGACGAGATAAACTCGGATTGAAATAGCAAATGTGTATAATCGTAGTCTACATAGCAATACGACTTTTGTCTCAAGATAGGAGATAGAGTAGATAGACTTTTGAGTGATAGATAAGTTCAAGTCTCCACATACCTTTTTGTCGATAAAGATCCACAAGTTCCTTGAGTAGTTCTTCGTCTTTGCATGATGAACGCCGTGGAGTCTAGAGCTCAATTACACTTTCTATCCTAGTCCGAGACTTAGCTATAAGTAGACTAGAAATCAAGACTTATAGTTTTGGAAACTAAACTTGACAACAAGCTTGAGATAGCAACGCTTGCGAGTTTGACCGAGAAAGGCTCTAAAATAGGCAAATATAGATTTATCACAACACTATTTCCTTTTCCTAAAGGTTGGACAGTTATAACCTGCAACGTTAAGGGGATTTGTCTTAACATATGATCTTGGTTTCACAACTTCTCGTGATGCCGAAACAAGAACATCATGAAGTTTCTCATTACTTATACGGAAACGAAATCTCCTTTCCAGGTGACCTTTATTTCCGTAATAGTGGCAAACATAAGGAATGTTCTTACCTCGATCCGTGTGTGCTGACTTTGGAGGTTGATATACTTTGCTCTTTTGAACCTTAACTGCCGGTGAAGGTATTTCACTTTTTCCATCAGTGGAAACCTTTTGTTTAGAAGAATCACTAGCCTTGACAAATTTTACCTATTTGCTAATACTTGGAGCATCTATTCCCTCGAGTAAAGATGAAGTTATTATAATAGTTGTTATCCACCTCGCTTATCTATTTCTTGAAATATGTGTTGGTAAGCTTTCGCTTTAGCCAAGTTCATCTTTAATCGTGACAAAAGTCATGCTGATTATTTCAATAACTTGAAAATCGCTTTGATGAAAATAGTTTGTGAATAACGACTATTTTAACATCCTCTAAGAAAGTTTCAATGATTGAAATGAGAGTTTAGAACAAGTAACCATGTTTGGATATAAACATAGTGTGTTCTCACATTTGTGTAAAAGTCCAAAACCGGGAACCCAAACTATGCGTACCCGTACGCATACTGGCGGTTGTTGGAAATCCGGGTAAGTATGCGTACCCGTACGCATACTGGCGGAAAGTTCACGTCCGTGAATTTCTGCTGGAGTTTGAAAGTGAAAAGCAAACTCAATCCGGTTACTTAAGTACGCGTACCCGTATGCATACTTAAGTAGGTTACTTTCTAAAATCGGTTTGTTCATGAACGAAAACATTTATATAATAAAGAATGCAATCATTGCAAACCGTGGCTATAATGTTCATGAATTGATTCGAGTGAATCAAAATCGATTATGCTTCGATTGTGTCTTGTACACTTCTATGAGATCTATGTAATTGAACAACTCTCTAACTAGTTCATTTGAGTTATTTGAACTAGTTATGGTAAAGATGAATAAGGTTGATATGAAAGTGCTCATATGGCTAACCATTGGTTAACTATTGTTGAACCGACTAAGTGTACACATTTAGGTACGGTTACTAAAACCTAAATGAAGTTACATTTCATTTGTGTATAACAAGCTAAGTTCGATCTAACGGTTGAAAGATATTAGCTTGAATCTAATTAGGTTTTCATCTAACGGTGAATATTGAATGCTTTGTTACCAAGGTAACTTAGATTGTAAACCCTGATTTGAAATCTATATAAAGGAGAACTCTAGCAACTGAGAAACCTAATCCCCACACCTCCTGTATGATACTAGTTGTATAAGCTAGATTCGATTCTCCTTTAACCTTAGGTTTTCCACGAAACCCTGTAGGTTAACAAATTAAAGACTTCATTGGGATTGTGAAGCCCGACCCAACTATTTTCTCTGTAGTTGTGTGATCTGATCTTGCTATTTCTATCGTGACTGAGTGCAATCGTAATATTGGCTTGAGATTTATATCTCCGATAGGCAAGATAGAGAAGTAGTCACAAACACCTTCATCTCATCGTTTATGATTCCACAATATCTTGTTTCGTTAATTGATTCAGATTATTGTGAGGCGATTGATACTTCTAGGATGTTATTCGGGAATATAAGTCCGGGTTATCAATTGGTTCCTATTCACCTTGATTTATCAAAAGACGGAACAAAAACTCGTAGGTATATCTGTGGGAGACAGATTTATCTATTCAATAGACTTTTCTGTGTGATACAGATTTGTTTATCAAGTCTTCGACTTTGGGTCGTAGCAACTCTTGGTTGTGGGTAAGATCAACTAAGGGAATCAAGTGCGTAGTATCCTGCTGGGATCAGAGACGTAAGGAACACAACTGTACCTTGAATCAGTGTGAGATTGATTAGGGTTCAACTACAGTCCGTACTGAAGTTAGTTTGTAGTAGGCTAGTGTCTGTAGCGGCATAATACAGTGTGGTGTTAAAATTTGGACTAGGTCCCGGGGGTTTTCTGCATTTTCGGTTTCCTCGTTAACAAAACTTCTGGTGTCTGTGTTATTTCTTTTCCGCATTATATTTTGTTATATAATTGAAATATCATAGGTTTTGCATTGAATCGATCAATTGGTAAATCCAACCTTTGGTTGTTGATTGAAATTGATTGATCCTTGAACATTGGTCTTTGGTACCGTTCAAGTTATTTCTCTTATATTCAATCAGGCTCGCAAATTCTTATTTGTTTGATTGCGGATTGAATTTAGAGATTGAGATATAACTCTTTGATATACTTTTCTTAAGATTGAGTCTTACTTTCTAGTTGATTCTCTTGTAAGTATATTGGAGTTAGTCCATACAGATTGCTAAGCGAAATATTGGGTGAGGTTGTTAGACCCCTACTTTTTCAGTTGCTATAGTATGATAGCAGTACAAAGTGAGTGTTTGATGACTGTGAAAGGTGGTATTGCAAAGAACAAGGGTTGCTGTGGCAGAGCATTGAAGTATGACAAGAGGAAGAACTGATGCCGAGAGACGGTGGAGATGACAAATGGGTTAGATGGTATAGAGAAACAAGTTGGTATCTCTACCATCCACCGTTGGAAGAATCTAATATGTGATGGTTGGTTACATTGGTTCGTTGCAAAGGGTTATTACCTGTTCACAGTGGTAATGTTTGCGTGTTTGGTCAAGATCAGTTTGGCGTAGTTTGATCTTAAGGGAGGAAGGTAGCATGTTAGAGTTTAAGCTCAAACATGTTGGTGAAAGAAGTGTGGTTGAAGAGTTTGTGGCAGAAACTTGGAATACCTACAAAGTGTGGCAGACTTTATAATAGTAATACAACAAAAAGAGAGGTTATAGCTTGTGGCAGAAGCGTGATGACAAGATTGAGAATCTTAAAAAGTAAAAAAGTGTGAAGGTTTCGCAACAATAGCTTAACTGGAACAAGAGAAGAAAACAAAAACAAGGCATGTGAAGTAAGAGAAGTAATCACCAGGAGGTGAAGAGAAAGTGAAGATCAACAAGAGGTAGGCGAGTGAAGTCTATGAGTTGTGAGAAGTGAAGCAATCCCAGTGTGGGATTTGAATAGAGAAGTGAAGCAATTCCAGTATGGAATTTGAAGTAGTTTGTATGGAAATCCTACGAGTGAAGTAGGTAAAAAGAGAAAGGACGGAAATCATGCGAGTGAAGTAGGTAAACAAGAGATGAGGTTGAGCTACAATGCTCAGTGAAGAAAGTAGAAGATGCGCTACAATACTTGGTGATGAGTTACAATTTACAAGTGAAGTAAGTTTGTACTAAATAATTTGTTTTTGTGTTTGGTTAGCAAGCTGAATAAAGCACAACAATAGTGTTTCTAGCTTGTTAAGGATTTGTTAAGGATATCTTGGTTTAAGGGAGGATGTTGGAATTTAAACCAAGATATTGGTGAAATTATTAATGGAAGCAACTTGGTGAAGTTGACACCGTATTCTGGAAGCAACTAGTTGAAGTTAACACGACGTGTTTGGCTTGGACGTGAAGTAAACTTCTGAAGCAAGTAATTCTGGTTTTAGAGTTTGTTTAAAGTTTGGTCTTTGTTAGTAAAGTTTATTTTGAGTGGTCGTCAAGTTTGTGAAACTATAAATAGGCTATTGAGCCATGAGAATTTGTACACCGATCTGATTATCAATGTAGTCATTTTATGCTTCCGCGTTGTGCTCTCCTCTCTCTTTCTCGATCCTAAACGTCTCATCAAGCACCAAAGCAAACCGAAAACCATTATGACGAAGCAAGCTATAATACTGAAGAGTTTTTATTGATGAATTTGTTGAAGCTAATGATAGATATCCGCAAGATTTATTGGTCGTACAGCTTCAACAATGATTATAACACTAACAGGTATGAGAAATAGATTGATGCTTATTATGAACTTACATATAGCTGTATTGCTCTTAGTCCAGGTCTTACACATTCGCAAAAGCATTCACTCGGTTAGGTCAAAGTTGGTTTCTTTCTTTTAAGGGATGAACTTTGCAATATTATTAGTACAATATATGATTTTGGGTCTCAATTTCTTTTAGATATTTTATTCTACAGTGGTAAAATCACTCATGGCTAGAACAAAATTCTTTATATACCCTTCCTTGGCCTTGGAGCTGTTTGCCGGAACATGACTTAAAAAAGGGTGAAATTCTCGCACTTACTGTTTATGATCGGAAAATTCCAAAAGTAACATTTTGGACTTTTAGCAACCGTTTTATGCATTTTTTTTCCTCGAAAATAGACTTTTAGCAACTGTTTAGGTCAAATGAAGACTCATTGAGTCCCATAAACGTACCATTGACGGTTGACTATTCCAGTTAACTGACCCAAGCACTCGAGTGCGCTCCTACTGGACACTCGAAAAACATACTATTGGCCGTTGACTAAATAGTGTCGAGTGTTGTTGACCAGGAACATGAGTCCGGTTGACTGGTCAATATTTCGAACGCACTATTAGTGCACTCAAAAAAATGCTTCCACTGCATTCATCATGCAGTTATGTGCTAGGACATGGGCGTCATTTTTTTGGGTCATATTTTGCCCTTTCGGTCATGTTTGCAGTTTTTGGAATTCAGCAGTACGTTGACCATATACCCGGAATTGAGCGATTAGAGCCTTATACTATCAATAATAAGGCCAAGCTTTCAATGTCTGTTAGCCCATCAACATCACATTTACAATAATTACATCCACCATAATCATATATGAAGTTACCAAAATTAGTGGAGTTACTTTCTTGAACTAAAAGTTCAAGAAATCATAATCAAAAGACAAAATACATTAGTGATGTATAAGTGTACAAGTGAAACCGATATTATTAGTGTACAAGTGAAACCGATATATCGGTGTGTACAGGACGATACACGCGTTTTTATCGTTTCTCCTTCGTATCGCCGATATTTTCAATATCGTAAAGATTTTTTCCGATATCTTATAAAAACCTTTAATATCGGCATGTACAACCGATATTGACTACCTTGGGCATACTTGCTGCTTAACATTATCTGACAGAAAATTACGGATTAAAATAGTTTTTCATATTTGTGCTAGTGTTAGTGTTGTAGTTACTACTATCATTTGCAGAAAGTGGTAGTTTGAATAGGAAACTGCACTATTAATTTCTCCGTGATAACTAACATGATCTATGTTCGATTCTGTCGATCATAACCAACCTAGTTAGCTTGTATTCAACTAATGCTACATTTCTTATCTTAATGGAATTAATCTGCGAAGTACCTTACAGACTGATAGCGTGATTTCAATGTGTAGGAGTTGGCAACGTTATAGCTTTACTTATATTCCCATTACTGACATATACTTTTCGCCTAGGTGTAATTGGATCAGTCATTGCCAACATTTCATCTCAGCATGTCCTTTCTTGAAGTGCATAGACATGTGTTTCACAGAAACTTTGGACCTTTTTATGTGTTGTACTTTCGTATCTCTTTTGCAATATTTCAGGTTTATCACCATTTCGAAGGTCTGGTTTATCAGTAAGGGGGTTATGTTATTGCCACTAAAGATAGAGAATCTGCAGTTTTCTGGCTATGCAAAATCTGGTCAGTGTTTGTATTCTTCGGCACTGTTTGCATCTTATTTGATTTAATCGTTCTCAGTTCTTACTATATATGCCAATCTGTCTTTGCATCTACTTGAATGTAATCTGCTTCTTTCAGGTGGTATTCTTTTTGGGAGGAAAGTAGCTTCGCTTGGGGCTTTGATATTGGGGGCATCCATGGCTGCTCGTCAATCACAATTCATATGGCAGGCAGCTCATCAAGTATGTTACCAAGTGTGGTTGGCAGTATCTCTCCTTGCAGATGTCATTGCTTCATCTACTCAGGTATTTGGTTGGTGATTTCAGTCTCCAATTTATTCTGTCTTAACAATTCTTTTTTTTTTCCATAAAATTGGCTTCACCATTACTCTACAGTTGTCAAAATTTATATTGCTGGTTGTACCTGCAAATCTCATATATGACTGTTGCTTAAACCTCCTGGAATCTCATGTATTGTTGGCTAGACTTATTTCGTTTATACTAGGAAGTCAAATAAGTATATGCAGGAAAAATTAAGAAAAGAGAGAATTCTGCTGACATATACATTTCGCCTGGGTGTAATTGGATCAGTCATTGCCAACATTTCATCTCAGTATGTCCTTTCTTAAGATGTATATACATGGAAATGGCTTCATAGAAACTTTGGAGCTTTTTAATTTGATGTACTTTCGTATCGCTTGTTTAAGGTCTGGTTTATCTGTAAGAGGGTTATGTTATCGCCACTAAAGATAGAGAATCTGCAGTTTGCTGGCTATGCAAAATCTGGTCAGTATTTGTATTCATGTAGTATGGGTTTGGAATTATGAACTTAAAGCCAGGGATTATGGAGAACTTGATGAAGAATGCTTGGCAACTAGTGTTTGGGAAGTATCTGCAAGTTTTGAGTAAGTTTCTATGTAGTATTTGAGCTGAACTTATAGTGTTTTTAGTGAAAATGAACTGAACTTGGTCTATGTATTCCATTTGGAATTTGTTTTCTTTTTTGATGTGAATTGAGTGAATATTTATATGAATTGATTGAATGTTAATATGAATTGATTGAGAAACTATTGTTGAATTTGGAGGGATGGAATGGAAGTGTATCGCAGGTTATTTGGAATTCAGTCTTGTATTTCCGGCAGAAAATTAACTGCCGGTCAATATTGACCTGGTCAAAATTGGTCAATGATGACCAATTTTGACCAAGTCAATATTGACCGGCAGTCATTTTTTTGTTGTTACTAACAAAATTCTAACGGCTGGAAGCTGTTTCAACTTGCCACGTAGTAACGGCTCCGGCATGTTACTAATTTGCCACGTAGTAACGGCTTGAAGATGTTACGATCACGTTGTTACAAAAAAATTCGTAACGGCCCTAAGTTGTTACCACGTGTCAATTCGTAATGGCTCTCAGCTGTTACTAACGCCATTACAACCCAAAATTCGTAACGGCTCCATTGCCTTTCTTTTGTAACAGGCGACGGCCGTTACAATCCCGATTCGTAACGGCTTCACTCTGTTTCTCATCCCAAAATTTGGTGTAGTGTTCATAAGTGTATTGCAACACATTGCTCATAGACCCCATGATATAGCACTTGACCATATCATTAGCCTTTGTCCACTTAGCAAAGTCCATCTTTCTCTTCTCGAGAAGCATTCTCATCAGGAACTTGAGGCCTTTCCCAACAACAGCGAACTTATAATCATTAGCAATCAAACAAATGTCCAAGTTCCTTTTCCAGTCCACATAGTTAGGACCGGTTAACTGATTCTCTCTTAGTAAATTAGGCAAAACGTTGACATTCCACATCTATCAAGTAACAATAAAACATACATTGAGATACAAGCATTTTCAGAATTAAAAACAAAAACTTTTGTTCATTAGAGCACTTTCATGTCATAACAAACTTGGATTCATAATCAATGCATACATCTACTCATTCTAAGGAATAAGCACACATATATATTTATTAAGAAAATCTCATTCAACTTGATACAATTTATCCAACATCTCATGTGAAATCAATTAAATATCCAATCATATTTAGCTTATGAAAATATGATAACCACCTGTTCCTATGGGAAGCATTATTATTCATATATCAGACAAGTGTTATCCCATTAACTTAACTTAGAATATAACACAAGCTAGGATAGTTTCCTTTGGGAAATCTATATTAACTTGTATGTCTAAGTCTTAACCATATGGTAATCCATATATGCCGATATCCGACTTGAGTATCCATTCCTTAGGGAATTGAGTACATAGTCATATCCATGAATTGTCAATAGAAAGCTGTGGGTATCTGTATACCCTCTCCCACTTAATAATTTTAAAAAAACAAGATATGCAAAAATCATTCATATATCACATATTTGATTCACATGTTAGCAATCAGCTTGATGATCAACATGGCATGATTATTACAAACTCAAAATAATCTAATAATTACATGGTGATCAACGACATGTGCACAAAAGAAAATTTGTAAACATATCTGATTAATTTCATATTCAATCAAAATACACTCATGATGATCAAATATCAACATATTGTAAAACATAGCATGTATATAATTAATTTTACAGTATATAGTTAGACATCATACTTGATGTTATTAGTATATAGCGAAACAAATCATTATATCCAAACAGACCTTATCACCAGATTTAGATTATCTCCAGAACCAAACAGACAGACCCAAACAGACCTTAGAACCAATCCAGAATTTTGGTTCTGAACCATTCTGGGTTATCCTAAAAGAATTCAATCAGAACTGTTCTGATCCATGTCCGATTCAAATCAGTTTGGATCACTGATCCGGATCTGGTTACTGAACCTAGTACAAATCAAGCCCAATTTTACTTAACCATTTTAAAAGAACGATGTTTTGGGGACTATCCCAAAACAGTGGGGAACTACTTAGTTATTCAAATGTCCACCCTAAATTTTAAGGGGTGTCCTAAAAGATTAGGGAAGACTAATCTGTCCTTATCCTAATTAAGGTTATAACTAATCCTAATAACCCACTAATTTAACCACTACCCACTAATCTAACCCCCTAAATTAAAACCAAAAATCAGTTTCAAAACCTTTTCTTTTCTTTTATTCTTCTTCTTCTTCTTCTTCTCCAACATCAACCAAGAAGTCCGATTCGAGTAAAATGAAAATCCGCAGGTAATTTCCTTCATACCCATTCCTTTTAATCGTTTTTTGTTGAAGAAATCGATTAGAAATCATCAAAAACCATATAAAATGGTAGTTACAGTATAGATTTCGGCTAGGAGAAATTTTGAAAACCCTAGATTTTGGTAACCGAACTTTCAATATGAAGAACAGTTCGGCCAAGTAGGAATTTTTAGGTAACCGAACTATGTAGTTCGGTAAGCTCGCAAAAAAAAAAATCGTAACCGAACTCTTTCTTTATATGCGAAATTTGAGTTCGGTTTAGTCGATAAATTTATATAGGTAACCGAACTTTGATAAAATATAGTTCGGTTACTTCGCAATTTCTATGGGGTAACCGAACTTTGATCTGTCAACACTAAACTTGTAGTTCGGTGACTTCGCAACTTATACCAGATATTGCGATCTTGCCGAACTTGTTCTCTGGAATTTTCTATGGTATAGTTCGGCAACATAATTACTACACTCGACTAAACCGAACTACAAAGTTCGGTTAGCTATTCAATGATCGTGATTTGCGATCTTGCCGAACAAAAAGTTCGGTAACAAAGGGACTAAACTCGACTAAACCGAACTATTAACTGTATACTCTATAAAATTAGTTCGGCAACGTTTTCTGGAAAAAGATAACCGAACTCTCAAAAACCTCCATTAAACAGAGTTCGGTTACCTGCGTATGCTGAAATGAGTAACCGAACTGCACATACAGGAGAGTTCGGCTACCTGTTTTGCAGAATTGCTAACCGAACTACTTTGACCTAGCCGAAATTTCTTCCTGAAATTTTCGATTTGGCCAATTTTTTGCACAATTCAAGCTACATTAACTAAATTTGAGCCATACATGAGTACCCATAACTTCATCTTCTGGTCGTGGCTGATAAAATTCATCATTTGGGTTCTTCCCTCTTTTTCTTCATCTTTTTTTCTTCTTCTTCTTCTTCTCTCTCAATAATTCTGATTCTAACAAAACTATCCTATTAATAACTCACTAAACTAACTAATCAGTAATTAATCATTACACTAACACTAACTAATCAATAAACTAACTAATTTAATTACCAAGGGTAAATTTGGTATTTAAAAAAATATAGATAAGGGGTGACCCAAATTACTTCAAATATCCACCCCCAAATTGTAAGAGTAGTCCCCCACTGTTTTGGGGTAGTCCCAAAACATCGTTCTTTTAAAACTTATGATTTGTGTTCCAAATAAAAGCCCAAAAACTTATTATTCACACAAATCAAAAAATTTAAAACTAAGTAAATGTTGTAAGGCTTGTAGCCCATGAATGTGCGACCCAATATAGTATTTAGGGTTCTCTTCCTACATGTATATAAAGGATATTGTTCCATGTAACCCGATGATGTTGATCAATAGAAACCTCTCTTTGCCTCTTTATTTTCTTTATGTTTTCCACTGCAACACGTTATCGGCACGAGTTCTACGGTGAAGCTAAAGTTGGAATCGATGATTTTTTCTTTTTACTTTGCGATCAAAAGTTTTGTTATCATCATGCCGAGAAACTCATGGGATATTTTTGATTAATCATGCGATAAATGGAAGTTTAGGTCATCCGTAAACAGGCCGTAAACAAAGAAGCAGATGTAGATTTTGTTCGTAATTGGGGAAGAAGTAAATCTGTAATTGGGGAAGAAGAAAATCTGTTCGTTGTGGATGAGAAATCCAATGGGAAATCGTTCAAGGGAATCCTGTCTGTTGGCGTTCTAGAAAGAAAGGAAATACGGTGCTGGAGTCCCTGTCTGTTCGCGAGGAGAAAGGAAATATGTTTGTTCACGAGGAGAATAGGAAGAAAAATCCGTGAAGATAAGTCCAGTCCAGCCCGGTTCGGTACGATCCAGCCAACCCGGTCTAACCAGATCCAGTCCAACCGGTTCCGGCCCAGTTCCATCTGTGGCCTGTTCTGTTCCGTGCTTGGGCGGTGAGCGACTCAAGCTGTTCCGGTTTTGTATATATACAGCGGGAACCAATGAGGTATGTAACTAAAACTAATGTGGGTTTTTACGTTGAATACCTGATGGGCTTATTTCATATCTTTTAGAACATGCCTAGTTCTGTTTCTTTTCTTAAGATAAGTCCCTATTATATAAATGGTCAATTTAAATTATGATTGCTGATCTCGATCATTAAGAATTTTGGTCTTGATGTTATTTTGTTCTCTTGAGTATGATATTGGCTATAGTTGAATGATGTCTTTTGTACCAACTCGATTATTTATTTGAATTGGTTGTACCAACTCGATTCCAATGTATCTATTTGGGGTTTAGAAGTACTTGAACACCATTATTGCGTACTTGATATTTTCTTCCCAAAATTTGAATGTTCCGTGGAATGTAATCCACTTGCTCGACTATTAATCTGTCAGTAGTTTCAAAAGATACGTTCAAATAAAATCACATGTATTCCAATTTTTGTGGAAGAACTCACAAAAGATGATATGAGTCAGAAAATTTCCATTTTTCTACTTCATCCATGATACTAACGAACCAGTATATGTTGAAGTATGACAACAATAGAACTATCTTTAGTAATATATTCAACCTAAAGTAAGTGGTTGACATGTGTGGTGAGATTCTCTTGGCCTGTTGAGATAAAGAAATTTCTCAAATTAAGCTAAATGTAGAAAAAATTGAAAATGGAAAGAACCCTGAAGTAATGAGGGTTAGACGTACCGACTCATATAAAGCATGTGAAAAGGGACATATATATCATGAGACAAAGATGTTTTTTTTTTCCCCCGATAGTAATGACACCAAAGTACAGGTATCAAATGAACATGGGATGAAGTAGGGCTGGCAACGGGGTTTCGAAATCCGATATCCGTTTCCGAAAATTCGACATCCTATAGGATTTAATCCGACATATCGGATTTCGGATATCGGAATTGGAGATTTTATTGGAATAACCTCTGAACCCTATCGGAATCGGAATAGGCTCATTCCGTTTGGTTAATATCCGATATCCGATAAGCCTAGGGGTGTACTAGTAATTTCCTACCCCTATGTATTATCTGTATTGGCAATTTCCTTTCATAGAACCCTTTTCAATCCATCGTCTTCATCTGCTTTGACGTGTGTTCTCTCTTCATCTTTTTTCACTGTAAATTATTCATCACCAAATAAATCAGATGACCGAACCACGACCACATCAACATATCAAAATGATACGGAGAAAAAAGTTATTATAAAATCAAAACTAAGGAAAATTCCATTGATTCCAATTCGACTACCAAACAAAGATGTAACCCTAAATTCAATTTTGGAAAATAAAGGAGGAGAAGGAGGTGGAAGTGATTTTGATTCTAGTTTTGATGGTGGTGATTCATCACCTATTGTTGCATCAACACTTGGACTTAATCATAGATCTGATGCTTCATCTTTTCCCTCAAGATTGTCAAAACACCTTCTTCAACACCACCAGTAATACCTTATTCTTCTACTGATCAATGGTAGAGATACTGTTGAAGTTAATAAATCTAAACCCTTTCTCGTGACCCAGGTACATGCAGGTTTCGTTTCATTTCCATTTTTTTGGAGGGGATTTCTATTAAGAAATTGATTTTGATTGAGGGATTATTAGGTTTTTCAATTTGGGGCTTGTCACGCTTTGGAAATTAATTTCAACTGTGTGTTTATGTGCAGCGAAGAAGAGTCCATCTCATTGATTTCTATGGATTTTGGTTAATGCTGCGAAAATGAATTCTGTGAAACTTGATATTGATGTTGATGGGAAAGGAATAGTTATGAACCGGATTGTATCGGAAAAAATTACGATATCCGATAGCTTATCCTTAACCTTATCGATATGGAATTTTTGGATTCCGCCGGATATTATCGGATACTGGATATCCGATAACCCTTAACCTTAACCTTATCGGTATTGCCAATATCCAGCGGATATTTATCCGTTGCCAGCCATAGGATGAAGCTAAGATGTAATTCTATCTCTCACTAAAGAGTTGGGAATGAATCTTCTTACTTGTATTGGTACAAATAATGCAATGCGGGTACCATAATAGGAACCAATTTCTATGAGAAGGTCATACTTTAGACATCAAATTTAATGACAAGAAGAACTTATTTGCCTGGCCAGCTGACTATTTATTTGAACTAGATCCAATGTCTGCACTTATGGAATGAAAAGTTCATCGTTCCAACGAGACATAAATTCTCTACAACACTTGAGATATATCTGGATGAAAAATATATCACCCCCCTGAAACGTAACATATATTCACTCTAAAGTACTTGAGTTGAATCTCACTTTTGTTACTAATAAGTCCACACCACTTATTTAATATCACAAGACTCAATGTCTAACAGATAGTGGTTTCCCTCGCACCATCTTAAGGAATTTAAACTAGTTGTTGAACTATTTCCTTATAATGTGACTACGAGGATTGGATCATCGAGCGCAGCACTACTCAAATTTTTTTATTCAAGATAGAACAAAGACGTCACAAAATCTCTATATGTACCGAGAGATAATCACACCTTGTTAAATTACAAAGAAACCCATGCAAATGGATATCATGTGGAACCTCACAGTGATGAGAATGTAATTGATTGCATCTTTATAGTCTCTAATATATTTGGAAGGAAATATATTTTAGAGAAAATAATGAGCCAATCTAGTGAAATGTAAATCACTATAGTATTTGGATTATTGAATCCATATTGACTCCGGCGATGAACTGTGGGAATTGACTCATACAGGATTTGACATAACCATAACGGAACTTTGGTTGTGACATGATGTTTCATTTTGAAAGGACTCTCACAAACATCACTTTATTTGAGTGAACGATACAACGGGAAAAAGATTGACAGAATGCGAAGTGACGACATATATCTCAATAAGTGTTTTCTAAAGTACTAGATGCACAACCCTACATTCCCATTGTGATTTTAAGTAAGAAAGCATATCACTCATTTTACAAAGTCTTCAGTAAAACAGGATCGAGACCATCCTCAGATGCAAATGGGAAACAATCCATATTACAAAGAAAAGAAGGTGATATTTAGAAAAATATCCATGCAAAATGTGGACCATTAAAGTGACTTATTTTGACATTTTGGACTAGTTATAGTTCCCAAGAAATTTTGCGTTTGGAAAACTTCTAGCTCATATTATACATTTAAGGACTCACCATCCCTTGTAAATGCTAGAGAGTATACATCAAAAGGACTTGATGGTTATTGCATGTTTAATAGGATCAATGTAGAGCATCTTATACTCCATGGTCTCACAAAATCTATCATCAAAGGTTACAGATGGTGCCTAAGGCATGGTTATGCGTATAAACCTACCTTTAACTGCTTGGGGAATATGCAATATTACACGCATCTCCACTTATTCGTTTTAGACCCACAATTGGTCAACCATTCTTTGAGTACCAGTTGGTAACTGGATATAAGCCTGACAGAGCCATAAACCGTAAAAAAAATATTTTGTAATAGGGAAGAATGATGGCATTGTTCGGAATCAACTCCGACTATTTGATCTGATTTTCTTCTTCTTTGATAAGAGATGCTCCAAAAGGAAATGAGTATATTTCCCATAATCTTGTATACCCCAACGAACCCGGATGCTTTAAATCTCTTAGATTGAGAATAGATTCCAAGCGATACCATGTTGAGGAATTGATGTTTTTGATTCGAGTATAGCAAGCCACGATCCATCCATGAAGATTTGAAGAAATCACACTCAAAGCGGGAAGACAAACGCCTCTAATGGCGAACAAAAACCGCCCCAAATGGCGAAAAACATCGAAACATTAAAAAAAACATGTTTTATTTGATTAACTATGGATTATGGACTAAAACTTCAAAAAGAAAAGAAATCTTGCTCATATCTAGTCCAAAAGAACCAAATCTGAACAACAGGTTAATGGAGGCTCTACGGTATTTTTATTTCTTTCTTTTTTTGGTTTTGGAGAAGAAGAATTCTTTTCTTCTAATATAAGAATTTTCTCAGAACATAGTCACATAGAACACAACAACGACACTCTAAAATTTAAGCCCAACAAATGTGCCCATCGCCATGCACATGACGCTTGAAATTTAATTTATTTTTTTCATTAAAAAACACACCAAAACTTAAGCCCGACGTGACATGAACCTCTAAGGTTTTAACTACCTGCAAAACTAGTACAACCGTTATCACGTTGGGAGGACCGATCGAAGAAGAATCTGAAAATGGGGTATGTCTGCGACTACTTTCGCTCCGTTCCAGAAAAACTGATACTTTCGCCTTGTGATATTTTTTCTGAAACGAAGCGAAAGTATCGCTTTTTCTGAAACGGAGCGAAAGTATCACTTTTCCTGAAACGAAGTGAAAGTATCACTTTTCCTGAAACAGAATGTGAAAATATCACTTTTCCAGAAACGTAAAATTAGTCGATCCATAAACCAAAATATGGTTGCGTGATGTGTTATGCTTCCTTTGTGGTGGTTTGCATAATGACTATGCATTCGATTTTCGAGAATTGTGCCTAAAGTGAAAGTATCACTTTTCTTGAAACGGGGGGAGTACATTGTTTCATTAGAAAATTAGTTGATGCATGAACCAAAATATGGCTTTGTGGTGGTTTGCATAATGAATATACATTTAATTTTCTAAAATTGTGCCTAAAATGATAAAGACCTCCGAATTTTTCGTAAAAACTTTAGATTTGATATGGTTGTTTGTACTCACTGCGTAGATTTTTTTATAACCTTTCCAGCGAGATAAAAAAAATTAAAATTCTAAGGCACGGATTTTTAGAAATGTTATATTAAAGTTTACTTTCCAATTATACCCCTAAAAAATAGGATAATGAGGAGTTATAGTATTTAGACTAAAATAAAGGGATAATTGTGTCAAGTGAAAAAGACTAACTATTGACACCAAATGCAATCTTTTTATGTTAATTGTAGGGGTGAGCATGGGCCGGTATGGACCGGTTTATATCTCATCCGCATCCAATCCAATTCACTACGGATTTCAAATTTGGCATCCGCATCCAATGGATGCACGGATGAACAGATTGGGTGTGGATAATCCAATGGATTTGTGTTCGTTAAAATTTATAATGAAAAAATAAAGCCAATACGGATGACTTCTTATAGAACCTACACATTTTATATATGTATTTAAATATAAAAGTGCCATGGACAACACTTCAAGCAAACACCTTAAAAATTCCAAAACTATCTATATATTTTCTAGAAACTATATAAATGCCCTTAATCTAACGGATATGGATGTCCAACGGATTTTCAAGGTTGCATCCGGACCTAATCCATAATCCGTTGGATTTCAAAAATCTCATCCGCGTCCAACCCATTAGTGAACGGTCCGAGCATCCATCCGCAAAAATACGGTTGGTCCCGGTTAAATCCACGGATTACGGGTAAAATGCTCACCCCTAGTTAAATTGATCCACTTATATTTTACAAAAAAGTGACCATATAAAGCTCCTCCATGACTTCGCTCGGTCGGCCCAACTATCCGAAAAGCGAGCGAAGTTTGTAAGGAATAGTATTTTACGTCTATTTCAGAGAAACAAATTAAGAGGATTTTAATAAAGTGCCACACTTCCAATTTCATGTTTAAGAAAGTGTCACTGTTTTTTTTCTTCAGAATTTATTAAATGCGACACTCTTAACCTTTTCCGTCCCGACTTTTTGAGAAAACGGTTAACTACCGTTAGCGCCTACATGGAAATAAAACAACATTAGTAAAAGACATTTAAGCCCCCAAAACATCTAACTAGGACTAATTCAAATCAACTTTGTAGTGCGATTCATTGCATGGTTTGGTTGCGAACAAGTGCCCAGCTAAACTACAACTCAACTCCTGTTCACCTTCTTCTCATTACAACTCAACATTTATTGTTAGATTTAGATCGTAAGGTCAGCAAGATTAATAATATGGAACTTCTAATATAATCGGTTAGTGAACTTATTACAAACACGTTGCACGTCTGGTGGTAGAACTCAAAGGGGACTTTTATCAAACAAGAGATGTGCATACTTATGGTGAGAAATAGATGGATCTCTGTTCAAGTTTTAAGACTCCTTTTTGGCCGATCTTCCCTGCAACTACGAATAGAAGAGACCCGACAATCTAAATCGAAAATACTCAATTAATGAATTAACTAGTAAACAAGTTAATTGGGTTCGTCTGACTCAAACCTATATCAATCGTAACTCAGTACGGAGTTGACTAAGAACCTAATCGTAGATTGTTCATCTTATTCCCAAATCCATCCATCAAAACTATTAAAAAATCATCAAAATGCTCATACATACAGATTAGTAACACTTCACACGCACAGATTAGTAACACAATTACAATTGATTTGCATTTTATTAATTTTGAAAAAAACGATGGCACTTTCTTAAACCGGAAATCCAAAATATGGCAGTTTGTTAAAATTCCCATTAATCATTAGAATACCCTAATCTAAATGTTGCTACGCCATTTAAAATTGTCAATCATTTGATCTTCTTTTAGCCTTGCTATTATACGATAAAAACAAACTCGTACATACATTGCAACTAAACTTTGCATAATTATTTTCATTTGCAGAAGTCTAACTTCAGTTATTCTCAACCCTGACGCAAGTGAACTTCAACGTTCAAACCTCTCAAACAACCCCCCAAGTGCCTGCATGTCCAACTCAAATGTTGGACACTGGCTCAGTTATTTATTCATGGTAACACTCAATTACTAGCTACTTTTCACTACATATAACTAGCAGTATACAATTCCCTATAGTGGTTTTTCATCATTGAACCCATATTACTTGGATTCTACAGGATACCTATCAATACAGTCATCCCAAGGATTGTTGTCATTAGAAGATGGTTTCACATTCTTGAGTGCTATCCAGACTGCACTGTTACACTTGAAGCCACTTCCTAGTGCAATCTGCCAGATGAGATGATTCTTATGCATCCTTCCCTTGGCCTCAATATAAGCCAATTCGTACCAAATTGAGCTCGATGATGTGTTTCCAAATCGATGAAGAGTCATTCGAGAAGGCTCAACGTGAAGGGAAGATAGTTTTAGATTCTTTTCCATTTCATCAATCACTGCTTTTCCACCAGCGTGTATACAGAAATGATCGAACGCAAGCTTGAAATCTGGAACGTAAGTCTTTAAATTTGCACACTTAAAATACTTATTCACCATCATGGTTATAAAATATCTTAGTTGTTCGCTTACTGGAAGCACGAACGGACCTAGAGTGGTGATATTGGTCTTAAGTGCCAACCCTGCGACTGGCATGAGAGTTTTTGATAGGGAGACACCAAGTAAACCGGCTTCGTCTTCCTCCCGCGTCACACACTTATATGCTTTGTCATCCGAACCACAGTGCGTTCTCACAATATGAATCAATTTGTACTTGGCTCGCTGTTTGTCTTGATATCTGTTGGAGAGGAGAATTGCAGTACCGCCGATACGAAATAGACAATTAGAGATCACCATAGATTTTTTAGTTCCAAGGTAGGCACCCTGTTGAATGTTTTCAGTGCTCACTACAATCGCATAAGTATTTCGATGAACCTGAAGTAATTTTTCTGCGAGATCAACTGCAATCACCCCAGTACTGCAACCCATCCCTCCTATATTGAAGCTCTTAATACTATCTCTAAGCTTATACTTATTAACAATTACAGCCGAAAGCGAAGGAATAGGATTAAACAAACTACAGTTCACAATAAGAATTCCAACGTCCTGTGCTTTGACAAAGGTTTTAGAGAAGAGATTATCTAAAGATCCAAAAATTACCTGCTCAGTTTCATCCCTTGCACTTGCCATTGAAAAATCTTGAGGGACTTCATGCATGGATTGAGGCACGTATGTCTCGTCCCCAAGTCCAGAAACTTCAAGAATCTTACCCATAAAATTGCACCAAGACTCACTGTGGTAACCTAACCTTCTTGCGGTTTCAAGGAACTTCTCGCATGACGCTTTGAGGTTCGAAGGTGGTTTGTAACATGCATAATCAACAAGATAAATTGGGCAAGGCTGACTCATGCAGTAAGTTCCGAAACCAAAAAGCATGAGAAATAAACAAACCATAACACAAACAAGATTGTTCTGATGAACATATTGAAGCAAAAGCTGATTATACATATCCACAGGATTTATTCGCCGTGCAGCTTCAATGAAGATTACAACACCAACAGGTACGATAAATAGACTGATCAATGGATTATTAATCAGGTAATGGTAAATGAACGACAAATAGGGTATTACCCTTTGATTCTCTTCTGTATCAGTACGAACAACAATATTTTCAGTATCATCTTGGCTCATGTTGTTTCAAAACTCAGAAGATATCTGAAACAAAGCACAAAGTTGTGATAAATGAGATTCTAGCTAGCTAGCTATGGTCATACCATGTGTACATACATATATTAGATGTCAAACGAAAATATATTGTGCGCGTTTTGCATGTGGCGTGTCGATAATAATCTACGTCGTAAACGTGGTTGGGTACTTGTTATATATACGACCACATGTGACCATGTGATTCTACACAGTTGGACCACGGTGTGTCTCCCAGTTTAAATGAGCTCTCTAGTACTGATATCATGAATGGTGCCTATCATTTAGTCTACTGTTACATTTTGATGTATACCTTCCAACGCAAACAACAAGTACAGCATCGTGTTAACCATGGGTTGTCATGGCTAGTCTTGTTGTGTGCTGGGATATGAACATTTCTTTCGAAGGAATCACGACTAGTACTGTTTGCCTACTGTCAACCACACCTAGGCCCTAATAATCGATACCCAAGACCTTTAATTCAAGCATTCTTAACAGGATCTAACATATATATGACAAACCACTTGTGTTCTCCGTTATGCAGTTCTTGCCCCGAGGCTAAAACCACCATATTCATTCATGCAAGATTTGGCACCATCTTCCACCAAAACCAAGTTTAAAAAAGGTGCTTGTATATTCCCTGAAACAATCTTTCAGATGATATCATGTTGGGTTGGGGACAAGCCTAATCTTCCTGACCCTGTGGACCTGTTGCGCAATCTGCTGGTCCATCTGGCTATCTAGACCTTTGAAGAAGGGTATTCAACAAGAAATCATTGATGACATATTAATCTGCTTCTACAAGTGCAAGGGTACTCATCCATCTTATGAAAGAATTTACCAATAAACGAAGAACCAATCAATCTTTTGCTTGCATGTTGGGATTACAATTAGGATGTCAACACATAATTTTCAATTGTGTTTTTTGATTACGCCAACATACACACAACTAGAGAATAAACATAAGCACTTGTAACATACGAGTCCATATATTACACTTCTTCCCGATTTGCGTACGTGCATTATTCATCAACATCATCTGAAATAAGCAGAAAAGATGTTGATTAGTTGTACTCGGCGATCAGTCAGTACTCCTGCACTTATAAACTGTGCCAACATGATTTGTACCCAAAGTTTTAAAATAACACTAAAAATGAGCACAAATGAAACTAGATATACCTTCAAATAATCCTGATGAGAGTAACATGTCAGCTTCGAGTTCTCTCGCAAATATATGAATTTCCTCATCATCCAATGCATCAGGGTTTGGAGAAGTTGGATTTGAAGATCCCTTATCCACTTTTCTCCTTTTAGAGCACTTGACGGGTCTCCTATAACCATGTTCAATGTAAAACTCAACATCTGGTAATGACTTGAACCTTTTCCGTATCCCGTCCCCTTGATCTGGTTCAAGAAAGTACTGCAAAAACATACATGGTCAAGTATAACAAAGTTAAGATTTACACATGAGCACGACCCATCAAATAATGAAGTAGAAGCAAATCATGATTTATGTATATTTACCTTAACTAAGTGACCTTTAATCTTAAATTTTGATATGCAGATCAAAACTAAGATGGATATCATTGATCATGATTGAAAACAATAAGATAAATCAATGATAAGAGAATGATAAAGAACAAATAAATCTACATACCAAAATAATAATGGAAGACGATGTTTAACGTGGTTCGGTCATCTCGACCTACGTCCACGGACGAAACCCCTTAGGGTGAATATTATTGATCTCCAGAATTAGTTGATACTCGGATAATTTACAATTACATGGAGAACTCTAATTTATAGAGTTAGATTAGACTAAACTAGGAAGGTAGTTATTTTAGGTATATTCTTTAACTTGGCCTTCACTTCACGTGACTTGGTCTTCACTTCATGTTACGGTCGCCTCGATCCTTCTTTGCACCTCGGCTACTTGTGTGCGCATGCCTTGACTATACGGTTTCCTTCGGTCCTTCTCTACATGATGACCTCGGCTACCTTGTATATATATATAATATATACTCTAATACTTCCCCTCAAGTTGGACAAGTAGAGAAACGCAGTGTGCAACTTGAAAACTTAACAAAGATGAATAATTCACTGATAATAATCAACAACATCACTTAACTTCTTCGCTTTTTTAATTTCTTCACTTTGTTTCTTCACCTTGTAAGAATGGTTGGAGACGATGAGTGGAACATCATCTAAACTTCGGACAGCACATTTCACAAGCTAAAATGGTAGTTAAAAAAACTTGAACGCACAGTGTAACTTGAATACTTGTCGAAGAGAACTTGTATCTTGAACTGTCGATTAACATTAACCACGAGACTTGAAATGGGCTTGAAATTGGATGGACTGTCTATGAACTTGACTTGGACAGGCTTGGACTGAGCTTGGATGTGCCGTTTATACTGGCAGACGAACCATGCCACGAATATGGAGAGCACGCTGACCCGATAAAGAAATAGATCGATCTTCAAAACTTCTGCCATTGGTTGGCTGAGATGCGGACTATGCATCGAGTCATCTTTCTGATGATATTTCAATATTGGGTGATATGGAGTGTACAACTTGGACAAAAAAAAAAAAAAAAAAACTTCAGAAGATCAAATATTGAGTGATTCCTATAAACACTCTTGGACAGCAACACCTAAATGCTTGAACGGTAACAGCGAAACACAGTCTTCACTGTGATATTCACCGTTATTGGAGCAGAGATTCTCCAATCCGTAAGTAGGTGGTTTAGTTTATAAAAATAACTTTATGAGTTGTGGGTTGAATCACCACAAGATCTTCCAACTGTCTTGACGTGGTTTAGCTTGTGTACATTGACAAAGCCGATATCAGACGGTAGATATATTTGGACGAGAAACCAACCGGATCAATTATAAACTTGTTTAAAATATAATCAAATAATTGATTGATCAAACGAAAATCATTGACAAGAGCTTTCCATAGTCAATGATACAGAAGAACGGAATTATGTTCAACAAAATTGGTAAAGGACACGAAATCCAATTACGATTGAGATTGGTGAAAAACCAACAGTATACTGCATTCCAAAACTTTGGAAGAAACAAATTATGATTGAGTCACAAATTGACGAAAAGTGACATATTAAGATCCGATCTTTTGGATTATATAAAATTCCAAGAGATTTGCGATTAGCTCATGCATGCTGAACCGTTTTTTTTTTTTTTTTTTTTTATGCAGAAATCCATTGTTTGGAGATGCCATCAAAGAAAAATAGGAGTGAAATTAATAGCAACAGTACCTGTGATCGGAAAGGGACACTTTCCGTAAAACCAAGACATCACTGCCGATGAAAAATATGATCCCGAAAGAAAGTTTTCGTGAGGGAAAACTGAATATCAAATGATTTCGAGGAAAACCCATGATGAAAGGAGGATTGTAATTATTATGGATAAACCCTAAGATATGGGACAAGAGCAGGAATTTTGGAAACGAAAAGATAAATTGTATGGAATGTTCTTCACAAAACGAAGAAACAAAAAAAAAGTGATAAAAGAAAACACACGGATGATTTGATTAGGGTAACTCATTGAAAATATAATGACCACCGATTGATTAAAGCCCTTAAGATTTACTTGGACTCGGTAAACCCTAAGATTTAGGTATAGAATTCACATAGAGACACGGCGGTGAGAAGAACCGGCGGACGGAAAACTGATTTGTTGGCAACAACTGATGGAGGAAACCTTCCATGTAATAAAAACAGAAGAAGATAAAAAAAATTCCGACGAAAAAGAACTCCTCGGGAAACCCAACACGTACGAAAGGTTGCCTTGAATATAATCAATCACAGTATATGACGCATGTGATGTAGGAAAGAAAAGCTTTGAAAGCTCTACATGAAAGCGGAAGCAATAAGGATCGAGAGCACATGGCTCTGATACCATCTTAAATTTTGATACGTAGATCAAAACTAAGATGGATATTATTGATCATGATTGAAAACACTAAGATAAATCAATGATAAGAGAACGATAAAGAAGAAATAAATCTACATACCAAAATAATAATGGAAGACGATGTTTAACGTGGTTCGGTCATCTCGACCTACGTCCACGGATGAAACCCCTTAAGGTGAATATTATTGATCTCCAGAATTAATTGATACTGGGATAATTTACAATTATTTACAATTACATGAAAAACTCTAATTTATAGAGTTAGATTAGACTAAACTAGGAAGGTAGTTATTTTAGGTATATTCTTTAACTTGGCCTTCACTTCACGTGACTTGGTTGCACGGTCACTTGACTTGGTCTTCACTTCATGTTACGGTCGCCTCGATCCTTCTTTGCACCTCGGCTACTTGTGTGCGCATGTCTTGACTATAAGGTTGCCTTCGGTCCTTCTCTACATGATGACCTCGGCTACCTTGTATATATATATATATATATATAATATACTCTAATAGAACGCCTCTTTGTCTAACTTTATAATCAATGCCCCAACCTGGAGGCAGATCAAAAGGTTCTGGCGATTTCTTCTTTTTTGTAGGTTTAGGTACCGGCAATCTCACCGTGGCTTCAGTGCATGCTTTTCTTGGAGAGGCTTGAACATTTTTACCAGATATAGTTCTTGATCTACTTCTGCTTGATTTCTTTTGTTTTGCAATACGGTTGAAAACAACTGCAGTAGTAGGAGGGATTGGGGAACAATCCCTTTGAGCGACATCTAGTGAGTCTGATGCCTCCAGCAGCTGTTCCTGAGCAGGAGCATCACAACCTATGACTTCGCTAATTTCCTCAAACAAATCAAGTGTGCCTGCAAGAACTTGGTTGTTGTTCTCTAGAATAGCACTCAGATTGTCAGGTACATTTGCATTTTTCTCTCTTGCGGAAAGGTTGACCACAACATTATTAGAAGAAGAAGAAGCATGAGTGGTAGCAGTAATAGTGCCAACAAATAATTCTTCCGCATCATTCAGTGCACTCTCCATTTCAAAGAGACACTGTACTTGCTCTACACTCATGAGATTATTATAAATCTTTTGATCTACAAACCATGGCTCGCATTCATACTCATGGAAGGTATTGAGATTAAAATTGAATTCTTCGATCTGGTGATCCATCTAGAATGGATAGGAAGAACAAAAAATAAAATGTACTAAACCTATGCCAAATGAAATTAAATGTGTAGGGTTTTGAGTGTGAGTGAATGAATGGATATGGAAAGCGTGTGTCTTGGGGGTGGGAAGAAATGGAAAGAAATATTGCATAAAGGAATTTTCGTGAAAAAAATTAATGTGTTGTTGGTAAGATTTAATCTCTTCCTATTTTGGCAAATTAAGATTTTGTGTTAAGATATGGCATTAATCACATGATCCAACATTTTAGATTTTCCTTTTGGGGCACATTTATGGCAATCAAATTTGTATATGTATACTAGAGGTATCAAGATAAGAATATGCAATCTCCTATAAAAATATAGAAGTTTAGAAGAAGTGATTACTGTTTTTCAAGGCACATTTAGATGGGGCATCGTATAGATTGAGGTCCAGACCATTACGTACCATGTCCATGGTTCATACCTGAACCGAATCTTTAAATTTTCAAAAAAATTATATCAAACAATTATTTCAAGAAACCAACTTGCTTGAAATTTGAGGTTAGACAAGTGAGAGATTCCTTAGTAAAATGAACCTCAATGGTTTTAAAACAGATTTATGTTCTTGAAGGTTTATCTTCTGACCATAAGAGAAGATGAGATTGATTTTCAGTCAAAAGCTAACTTTTATCGGCAAAATCATCTTTGGGGTATTTAAGGTAGAATTTTTTCAGACACAAGGAATTTGGGCTCTTTTCTGGTTGTCTATGGGCATTAGAGGTGTGCAACGGACGGACGGATGCGGATTAGGGGTCACCCGCGTCCAACCCGTCAAAGTTACGAATTTGGAAAATCCAACCGTGTCCGGCCCAATCACCCGCAGATTTGACATCCACGGATCAGCGGATGATACGGGCTGGATGCAGATTAACCGCGGATTTAGTAAAATAAATAAATGAATAATCATAGTTTATACTAATAAAATGTTCTGTACTCCCGGTATTTTTGATTAGTTCAGTGGTGTTTTCACTTTTACCCCAACGTTCAGATTAGAAAATCAGTAGTACTATGATTCAAGGTTCCCAACTTCTCATACCCCTTCTGATGACATGACCATAGCCAAACAAGATGGTTGAGGTGGGTAAGACCCACTGCAATGACTGCATATCTAAATTCCCCATTAGCTCCAGGATAGCTAACCAAGTTTTAGATTTAAGCCACTCACTTTTCTTTGTATTCTACTTCTCTACAAATTGAACCAAGTTGGCTACACAAACTAGAGATCAAAACTAATCATATTTGAGTTGATGAAATCAGTAGTCATTTCTACTACCAGTACTAGTACTCGATGCCATCTTTACAATCATCATTTCTACTTTATAAAATCATAAAATTTCAACTTTGCTTCATCAATCTCATAACTTATCTTCCTTTTTCATTATCTTCTCCTTCTTTATGAACTATGTTACGGTGCGGGTGAATCCACGGATTTCAATGTCCAACCGTAACCAAACCGCTAAAAATGCGGATTTGAGAATCCCACCCATGACCGGTCCATAGATCTTGCGGATTGGGTTACACCCGTAATCCGCGGTTCTGGACTTTTTGCACACCCCTAATGGGCATGTGGCTTGATATAGCCCAAGATATACACTTTGGGCCTTAAAAATGGCGTTCTTACATTACTTCTAAACTAAACACGGGCCTAGCTAGTTACACCCATCAACATATTGGACCCATATTTTATCCACACCCACCCACTATCCAAGTCTTGAAGCCCCATAATTTTCATACTCAAAATCCATTGCCAAACATGTTCCCATATAATGAAAATCTAAGATTCTAAAATGTTGGAGGTGGTAAATGCCACATAAAAGAATAAAATCTTAAGTTGCAAGAAAATAGGAAGAAATTAAACCTTACCACTTACCAGCAACGATTGATTTTCAAAACTTTTGAAGTTAGTATCTTTCTTTTATTTTCCACCCAAACACAAAATTGAGAAGTCATCTGTTATATTTTCGCCTGAGTATGATTATGAGTCATGCTTTATAGATCAAGAGAGTTACGACAGTCTTCTGACCGTTTAACAAATAATGCGTCTTTTTTGAAATATAAAGTGCACTAAATGATTTTGAAGAATCATTTGTTTGCTCTACGAGTACTATCGGTCTCGCAACTACTTTTTCTTCTTCTTCTACACGAGGGAGAACCTAAATGAATAACCTGATAACCCTAGTGTCATTCTCGAGAACAACAAAAAAAGTTCTTGGTACAGATAATTTGTCTAAGGAAATTAGCAAAGTCATGAGTTGCGATACTTCTGTTGAGGAATCGCTGTTGGAGGCAGCAGCCCCACTAGATGCCGCTCAAAGGGATTGTACCCCATTCCCTCCTGCTACTAAAGTCATTTTCAACCGGACTAAAAACCGGAAGCAATCAACCAGATTTTTTTTTGGCAATTTCTATATGGGTCACCGAATGAACACATTCGATTTTCCTTCTAATATCTTCGGCGGATATGATTGTAATCCATGTGTATCATCAAGGAACCTATAATAGTTTGATGGGTGAAGAGCAAAAATAGATTTTTTTTAAAAAAAATTTAAACATTGTACAAAATCTTTTTGAAGAATCATCTGTTGACATTGATACTATTGCCAGTATTATCAGTACTACAAGTATTAACTTTTCGACAAAAGTTATACGTGTATATTATCCTCTTCTTCAAACAGAAGTTGACCATCAGTAGTATTACTAGTACTGGCATTAACAACAATGTCAACACATGATTCTTCAAAAAGATTTAGTGCACTATTTGTTTGATGAAGATTTTCTATTTGCTCTATGTATCAAAGTATCATAATGTACTTGATACAATAAATCTGGATCATGGTTATAAACAAAAAAAAATCGTTGGGAATGTTGAATAAGTAGGGTGTTGAGAGTGAGTGGGTGAAGAAAGGATATAGAAGACGTATATGTATATATTGAGTTCTTTTGGGAGTAGAATGTTTTGTTGGTGAGATTTTAATTCTTTCGTATCACTTCACAAATTAAGATTTTGAATTTAAGTATCGCATTTATCACAACCTAACGTTCTAGATTCTCATCATCATCAAGTAAAATAACTTCATTCTCCCAAGCTATAATAGGAGAGTTGTTGTTGATGTATCCATCAATGCTCTTGAGATCAGTCTCTAGCACTACATGAGTGATCCGCAACTCCTTACTCCATGCAACAACTTCCAAAAATGCAAGACATTATGCTTGTTCTGGATTTTCTATTCTTGCATCGCATTTTGCAAGGTTTCTTCTCCAGTTTCCCGTAGAATCACGTAAAACCAAACCAACTCAAGTTAGTCCTGTGTTAATATCAAATGAAGCATCACAATTTAGAGTCAAGTAAGGTGCAAGTGAGGGTTTCCATATTGCATGAGGTGCAGTAGGTGTTTGTGTTACAGTATGTTGTATTCTTTCTCTGTCACTGAGATTTCCAATATAAATAAAAAAATTGATGGCCTTGTTAGCAGTAGCTCTGGGATTATCCTTTTTGTTCTGAAATAACACCTCACATCTTTCATTCTAAACGCTCTATGTAACCACCATTGTTAAATTTAGCCAATCCTTCTGACTATTCTGCAACCTACTTTGAATGTACCATCTCTCAAACATATTCTCAATCCCAGTATTAACTCCTGAAAGAACACAACTTCCACCTGGAACTACCTTCCAAACTGCTCTTGAAAAAGAATAGTAGAATAACACATACATTATGCTTTCATCCCGTTGATTACAGAATGGGCATAACTTATAAATATGCCAACTATATTTTGTTAACCTTTCTCTGTTTGGTAGAATATCACTGAAACACTTCAAGAACAAGTGTCTAACTCTTGGCCATGTGTTAATCTTCTATAACTCCTTCCAGCTAATGTTTGTATTTTGGATAACAGTTGAGACTTGTAGATTTCCCAAACTGCTTTCAAGCAACTTGTTGTAAGCAGATTTAAGAGTAAAAATGTCATTTTTTGTCAGCATCCATATAAGCTTATCCTTGGATGCTATAGGTACTCTCATCTTTAAAATAAGATCAGCAGTGTCTGGCCGAAAGAGATGCCGAACTAAGTCCACTTTCTAATTTCTACCCCCCTGCTGAAATAAATCCTTTACCCAAACAAAGTCTTCATTGTGTACAGCTTCCTGTCTTGGTATAGGTGGACAATCCTGTCTTATAATCCACACATCAAGCTATATTTTTATTTGATCTCCTTTACCCAATCTCCAGCAACTGTGCTTCTTTATGAAATCCATGTTTCTTTGTAAACCTTTCCAAGCCCGAGAAAAATCACTTCTTTTACTAGCATGTAACATGCTTGTACAAGTAAAATATTTTGCTGACATGCATTTAACCCACAAAGCATCTGGGTTAGTGCGTATTCTCCAAGCTGCTATAAGAAGTAGAGCCTGATTCAAAATTCTTAACTCCCTAAAGCCTTGACCACCAATGTCCTTATGCCTTTTCAAATATTTCCAAGAAATAGTGTAAGTACCCTTCTTCTCATCAAAGCCCCACCAGAAATCCCTCTATGATGCATTTTATTTTGTTAATAATATCCACAGGATTCTGCAGACAAATTATTGTATAAGTAGGTATGGTATTTGTGACAGTTTTGATCATTTGAGACTTCCCACATTGAGACAAAGTAAAACCATCCCATATGGAGAGCCTATTCTTAACCTTATCTTGTAAATGTGTAAAACACTTCTTCTTACTTTTACCAATTAAAAGTAAAATACCCGGATATCTTTCATCTGGATTTATATTTGGTACAATTTGCACTGTGGCACATTTGCACAGAAAAATACACTTGATTTGTTGAGTTAACCATTTGGCCAGAGGAAGCACCAAAGTATTCAATGATTTGAAGAAGATTGTTAACATTATACAACATCCACGACTTCAATTGTGTGATAACAAAACCCAAAGGAGAAATCATCACGAACATTGATCTAGGGGAGATAGAATAGCAGGTCACATTTTGTGTAGTAGACGTTGAATCGCCCTACAACATGCCCATGGGGCGACCATGGGTTCACTGAATAAAAGGAGTAGCGTCAACATTCCATCAATGCTTACGCTTCCCAATGCCAAGCGGAATAGGAGAAGTGAGGGGCGATACTAACAATGTGAAGACTTGCAATCAAATAGATGTGCGAAATTATGAAGGTCGGGCAAAGAAGCGAAAGGATCGGTGGAGAAAGGCGAAAGAATCAAAAAATGAAGAAGAATTTAAAATCTACCAAATAAAGGCACAAGAAGGAAAAGGAATACCAAGCAAAATCCCAGATAAGGAAGGAGAACCAATACGTGATGTAATTTTAAATAGTGGTAAGAATGGGTTCGTTCAGATTTGTGAAGATTCGAGTTTTTTAAAATCAATAAAAATTATATACAAAAATAGTACAATTGGTGTAAGAGGTACTGGGACTAAGGATTTAATTTTTAGAGTGAAAATAACCAAGACACTAGATTCCACTATTACACATGAATAAATGATGATAAGAATTCCAAAACTCTAATTATTTTTAAAATATCTTTTTCTTAATTCACAAATTATCAAGCATATTCTCAAACATTAATTGTATCCCTTAAGCATAGATTATCTAACCAAAGCATAACCTATCTAATTGAATCACAACTAATTAGGAAAAATTATGCAAATAATTAAAATTCTGCAAAGCAGTAATTTGAGTGAATTATAAATTGCAAAATTAGAGAAAAGTAAAATAATTACCAATTATTCATGCAACAATAGCTTCCTCCATGTCTTGGTTACGCGAGAATTAGCTCATCATTATCATGGAAATATGCTCAAAATTCATCTTTATTATTGCTCAAAAATGGTTCACAAATGATGAAATAGGAGAAAATTGACAAAAACCGGGTTTGTAACACTTCTGTTTGTTACAAACTGAGCTGTTACAGAGAACGATAAAAATGAAGTGTTGTTAACACTGTCGCATTATGACCCTCATCCTTGTGTCGCTGTCACTGTTGAAGAACGACGGTTACCTTGCGTCTAATGTTCTTCGCGTTTATCAGCAGCAGCAGCAGCAGAAAATGGAGTTTTCCTGCAACTTGATTTCTCGACTCTCTGGTTCTTCTCAGCTCCCCAAACTCTCCACCCCCCTTCCTTGTACCTGTAGAAATCTATTTATACTCCTAATCCTCATTTAATCCGGCCATATCTCCCAAATAATCTTCATTTATCAATATTATTCTCCACGGCTAAAATTTCCATTTTTTGATCTTCCACGCGTTCTCAGCTGTCAAACTTCGTTATTTATCTTCTTCGTGAATATTTGTAGTGCAACACACTCGAAACTCATGCATTACATGCCTCAAACTCGTGTCAAATTCACTTGAACCCGTGAAAACTTGTGTCCACTGTTTTGGATTGAAACACGTAATTAAGCCAAATTTGATCGGAAACAACACCCATACCAGCTTTCTATAGTCATATCACGTCTACCCATTAAGTTTCAGGGATTTAATCTCACTAAATCACGTCCAAAAATCTAACAGAAAATTCTGCAGAAAAATGAATTTTTTTCCCGCCAAAAATATTTTTCAAACGATGAAGGTGAAGTGCCCTGAATCCAAAACGCGGGTGCCTTTAGCAGCTCGGCTGCCTTGGGGGTGCCCTTATCCATTTTTTAGGGTGCCTTTAGTAATTTTGGTGGGTGCCTTTAACACTTTTTTCTGGGGGTTTTCCAACACTTTTTCGGGATTCTTCCGGTGTATTTCTGGGGTGCTTCCGGTGCATTTCTGGGGTGCCTTTAGTACTCTATCCTGGGGTGTAAAGCACCACTTTACGAGCCAATTTCGTCGCAAGAGCTTATTTCTCTAAAAATACCTACAAAGACATAAAACACCATAATAAGTACAAAAATGGGTACTAATAATATATACAATAGAGATGAAAATAAACACATAAATGCGTCTATCAATACGCGAGATAAAGGAACCATCACCATTAGGAGAACCAAAGGCGAATTTTGCAGCAGCTGAACCAACAAAAGACATAAACATAGGGACAGAGGAAGAACCAAAGATATTAAAAATCGGAACCAAAATGGAGAAGGAATATGAGAAAAGAGTAGTAAGTTTATTGCACGAATATCAAGATGACTTCGCATGGAGAATGGAAGAAATGTCAGGAATAGATCTATTAGTCATGCCACAAGTTAGACATCAACCCCAACATGAAGCCATTCAAACAAAGAATAAGAAACATAGCAAAGACGTATCATCCACATGTGGAGGCGGAGTTGTAAAAGATGCTTGATTCGGGAATCATCAGGCCAGCAAAATACCCGGTATGGATCGCTAATATGGTAGTAGTACCAAAGAAGAATAAAAGGATAAGAATCTGCATCGACTTTAGCGACCTAAACAAGGCATGCCCGAAAGACAGCTTTCCTCTTCCAAACATACCTCAGATGGTGGAGGCGGCAACAGGATGTGAGAGATTATCGCTCATGGACGGATATTCAGGATATAATCAAATAGCACTAGCAGAGGAAGATCAAGAACATACAGCCTTCTTTGCACCATGAAGACTATATTCCTATACAAGAATGCCATTCAGATTAAAGAATACAGGCGCGACATACCAACGAATGGTGGAAAAAATATTTTCAAAATGGGTGCACACAACATTGGAAGTCTATGTGGATGATATACTAATAAAAAGTAAAAAAGCAAAAGACCATGTCGAAGATTTAAGAGAAATATTTGAGCAAATGCGTCAGTATAAGATGAAGATAAACCCGGAAAAGTGCATTTTCGGAGTCACGTCAGGAAAATTCTTAGGCTATATTGTATCAAAAGAAGGGATAAAAGTTGATCCAGAGAAAGTGCAAGCAGTACGCGACATGCCTTCGCATGCAACAGTAAAAGACGTTTAAAAGCTCAATTGATTGCTCGTTTCGTTAGGGCGGTTTATTTCGCGTTCCTAGGACAAGTGCAAACATTTCTTCAACATTTTAAGGAAGGGGACTAAGTTTGAATTGACCACAAAATGTGAACAGGCACTACAAAACATAAAAACTATTTGGCTAACCTATCTATTTTGCATAAGCCCGAACAAGGAGAGGAATTGCTAATATATCTTGCATCAACACCATACGCAGTGAGCGCGGTATTGCTTCGCCTAGATGAAGGTGTAGAAAAGCCGATCTATTATATAAGCAAAACTTACAGCTCCGCGGAGAAGAATAACACCAAAATTGAAAAGCTTATTCTGGCACTGGTGTATGCTACGCAAAAACTCCGAACTTACTTTAAAGTACACAAGATTAGAGTACTGACTAGAACTCCAATCGAATCCGTGTTAAAGAACTCAAAAAGAGTAGGAAGAGTTGAGCGATGGAATGCACAAATTGAACAATTTGGAGTAAAATATGAAATCTTATCCTCATCAAAATCACAGGTTATTGCAGATTTCTTGGCTGAATTTCCATCAGAAGTAAAAGATATGATGGATATAGATGAGGAACAAGGAAATCCAAAAGACCTGTTAACAAAGCACAATCCAAGGAGATGGGAAATACTGGTGGATGAATCTGCCATCGGAGAAGGGAAATGAGTAGGGATCGTATTCGTTTCACCAAAAGGAGCCAGGATGGCATACTTGTTCATACTGGAATTTGCATCAACAAATAACGAAACAGAATATGAAGCAGTGGTACATGCGTTAAGAATAACGATTGAAATGAAACTGGAAGACATAATAATAACCGGCGATTCACAACTTGTCCTTCGACAAATACAAGGACTGTACAACACAAACGAGCCATCATTCCAAAAGTACAAACAGCTCATTGAAGAACTCTCCACGCAGATACCAAAAATAACATGGAGACACATCCGTAGGAAAGACAATCGGTTTGTAGATGCGTTAGCATTCATCTCTTCCATGATGACGGACCCTACCGCCTGATACGTGAAGATAGAAACGCTACTACAACCTTCAGTCAATAAAGAAGAAGCGAGTACAAAGGTAATGGCCCTAGAAAATCAAGAAGAAAATATATAAGAGGGGAGGCAGGATTGGAGAACACCTATCCAACAATACTTAGAAAGAGGAGAGTTACCGAGAGACATGTTGATGGAGCATAAAATCAGGAGCAAGGCCACCAATTACGAATTGAGAGATGGAGTACTCTATCAAAAATCATTTCTCGGACCCTCGTTAAGATGCCTAACAAGGGAGGAAGGAATAGAGATATTGAAAGCTATCAACTATGGGGACGCTGGTAACCATAGCTGAGCAAGATCACTCGCGCTTAAAAAAAAGGACAAGGATATTTTTGGACGTACATGCATAGGGACGCAAAGGAGGTATCCAGACGATGTGAAGAATGCCAACGCCACGGAAAAAGAATACATGCCCCAGGAGCACCATTGAGTTCAACAACGAGTGTATGGCTATTCTCGAAAAGGGGTATAGACATTGTGGGCCCATTCATAACGGGAACCCAACAAAGGAGATTTTTAATTGTAGCAACGGACTACTTCACAAAATGGGTGGAGGCGAAGGCAACTTAGCATATTCGAGACTACGATATATTCTCGTTTATATTTTAAAATATCATTTGTAGGTTTGGAGTCCCAGTGAAAATAGTCTCAGACAATGGAAAGAAGTTCGAAGGAGAAAATATCGAGATGCTATTTAACGCGTTCAAGATTCAGAGCGGAAAATCAACTCCCCTGTATCCACAAAGTAATGGGCAGGTGGAAGCAACAAACAAGACAATTGCTGATATACTAATAAAGAAACTTGAAGGACATAATAAAGGATGGTGTGAACAGGTGCATAATGCTTTATGGGCTTACATGACAACCAGGGAGGCAACGGGAATGTCCCCCTTCTGTTTAACATATGGAGTGGAAGCAGTATTACCAACGGAAGTGATCATACCTACCACCAAGAGGGAAGCATGGGAGAAGAATCTGAACACCGATTTTATTTTGTCCAAGTTAGATGACTTGGAAGAAAACAGTTAGATTGTGTTGCAGCACATAGAGAATTATCACAACAGACTGGCACGCGAGTATAACAAACGAGTTAAAGAAAGAGAGTTCCAACCTGGCGAGCTAGTGCTGCGAGAAATACCACCATACCAGAAAGGAGGAGATGGAAAGTTAGAGAAGACATGGGATGGACCGTATATCATAAAAAGGGGTCATTGGAAATGGAACATATGACTTAATGGATAGTGAAGGGCGAGATGTGGGGAGAAAACTTGATCACCCATGGAATAGCATATATCTCAAGAAGTATTATCCTTAAGTGATGAGGTGAAGAAGTGTTATCCATAGAGAAACAACGATGATATAAGTAACTAGGGCGGAGAAAAAGATTTCAACAATGTAATCATCAGAAATATTAATGCAACGTGAAGATTTCTCCTCCAGATATTTGATACTCCAACTTATTAAATAAATAACATGTAGAAGAAAAGGCGAAAATAAGACCTTAATAAGAGGCAATAAGAGAAAAAAACCTCTAATAGGGAGGCTAGGCATCCAAAAGTGGTGTGCACCCTAGTTCTCATTAATGCAAGAGGAAAAAAGCCTCTTGCAGGAGAGACTCCTGAGTGAAAACTCGGGGCAATAAGCTCTCTCTTAAGGAGTGTAGAAACTCGATCAGAGCGCCGCAGTACACTGTTGAGCTAAAGGTGCCTAGGGCGTCTTGAGCGTTCCTAGCCATCCTTAGAAAGTCCTGACTATGATACACTCGGTCCTCAAGAAACCCCAATTAGGGTGTGATCTAGTAACCATAAGCCCTATCGGCGGAGGGATAAGAGATCACGAAAACAATTGATTATTGGTATCACTGGATGGGAGGAGCTCAACCTAACCCGTTAGGGGTAAGTTTCCTTGAAGGGGCTATCAAGGGGAAGATAAAGGATGGCATTCTCCACTAGGGATCTTAATTGTGTCACAGACGACAATGTTATGGGGCTCTTACTCACGGGAGTACTTAGACCCATCGCATTGTCGCACAAACATATCCTGCAGAGGCAATAATACGAAAGATGATAAGGCGAGATCAATGGATTGTTACTTGAGAAAGTATTGATTGCCTGCGATTTCATCCCCCTACCACAAATAATACCTTGGGGAAAAAATAAGACATATTCAACAGGGGAGGGTACATAAGACCTCCACTTAGGGAGGCATAATAAGACCTCAAAAGAAACACTGCTTAGACCCATAATATATTTATTTTGCAGACAAAATATCCACAAAGCAGGCATGAGGAGATGAAAAGAAAAACATGGTGCGAGAATATCTAACCAAATTAAAATAAACATAAACGAAGGTATCATTTACAACAAATAAGCGCGAACAGATAAAAACAAGAAAATAAAAACAACTGAGGCAGGTATGAATTCAAGTTTTTGTATACAGCGTATTTATCTCTCATTGCAAACTTAAAAATATAGTTGTGTATTTTCATTTTCATACTTCAAAGGCGAAGAACAGAGGAAAGTATGGAAATAAAAACAGAGGACATGAGTGTTATTCGCCTTTTCAAAAATAAAATTAATAAAAATAAAATAAATAAATATAAAACGTAGAAACGTCATGAAAATTTAAACATAATAAAATATAAAATGAAAAATGACATAATAAATAGAATATAGTAGTACTTTGTCTTTGTCTAAAGTTAAAAATGCAGGAACAAGAGGCCAAGCAAAAGAGAAGGTATAAAAAACATGTCCCCCAAGCTTGGGAGCGCCATGTTATCTATCTGGAACAAAAAAGGTAGACGAAAGGAACTTAATGATTATCCTTTTGATCATCTTTGCCTAATGAAGAGCCATCAGTACCGGTAGAACCACCACCAGCTTCACCAGAACCACCATTCATTCTCCTTAAGTTGATCCTGATTAACGGGGGACTCTTCATTTTCATCTTCATCTTCATATTCAGCATCACTCCCACTTTTGGACTCAGAAAGCTCCACTTTAACAGGAACAATGGTAGGATTCATCTTTACAAGGGGAAGTGAATACTCGCGGAAAATTTGACCTGCAACATACTTGGATTTGACAAAGAGATCGCGCTCAGCATTCTTTTTGGTATTTTCCACAGTGACCTCAATCACCCTTTGAAGGAGAGAATACCTCTTCTCCAACCGAGCCACCTCAGTATTCTTCCTAGATAAGAAGTTATCATCGCGTTCACTCCGTACACTCACCAGCTCTTTCTGGGCTTTAGAAAGTTCAAACCTCAAGTTTCTTCATAGCAGCTTTATGCGACTCAGCAAATTCTACAAGGATGCGAACGTATGGATAAGAAGGTAGTAAAATAGCGAACAAACAAGAAAATTTTCTAAAACTTAGGCAGAAGTTAAGGCAGCCAGCCTGCGGTGACTACCTTCCTTCTGAGAGAAAAGATGAAGAAATAGAGCAAGTTTACTATCTTCAAATCCTTCCATGCACTTATCAAAATCATCGCCAACTAAGCCTTTAAGGAAAGACCTGATCTTCTGCTCACTCTTGGAAAGAGAATCACGCTCCTTAGACAGTATGTCATATGAAGACTTCAACAGCGTGTAATCTTCTTGGAGATGATTCTTACTTATTGTAGCCTTTATCTTACTCTGAATAATTCTCTCATTTTCACACCTTTACCTCTTTACTTCCTCATCATATTGGTTCTTCAAGGTGCGGTAAGATTCCTCTTAAGAAGTACAAGTCTGCTGCAATTTAAGATATTGGCGAGTAAATATCGCCTTTACACTCATAAAAGAACGTTTTTCTTCCACAAGAGTTTGATTTTCATCTGACAGGGTTTGGTTTCTCATATCAGCACTATACAATAATCCAGAAAGGTTGTTTACTTGAGAGCCAAGAAGAGCAGCTTGACTACAAAGACTCAAGTTTTCATTTTTTAGATTATCAATTTGGTCTAACATATATGAGTGATTATTGATTAATTGGTCCAACTGATTCTGCAACTTCTCATTCTCAATGCGAGCGTCTTTAGCAGAGTATTGGTATTCAAATCTCTCCATGATGCACTTCTGACTCAAAGCTTTACACATAGGCGGTTGTTCCATAAATTAAAGGCGAGAATATCGCATAGTAAAGAAAACAAGTAAAAGAGAAAATGTTACCTCGAAGATCTTTGTTCTGCATGCGAATACTTTCGGTTGTAGTAGATTCCGTCAAAAGATCACCTTTAAGAATAGACACTTGGTCCTGTAGCTTTGAAACCTGCTGAGAGAGATCACTGATGATGCGGCTGGAATCAACGAAACCTTCAATTTGGATAAGGCGACGACGGGATTCCTAAGGAAGGATGATAAAGAATATAAGAGCGAGAAAATACGACACAAAAGGAAAGTGAGATAAAAAGCACATACCAAACGATCAAGTGTAAGATGAATGCTTTGGTCCAAATTGGAGAAAATCTCGCGCCTGGTTGGTTCATTAGGCGGAGAATCACACAATAATTTTGTAAGATTATCACAAACTCGAGACAAATAAGGGTCATCATCAGAAGCTTAAGCAATGATTTGACTCCAGTGTCGGAACCCTATAAGGCACTTCTATTAGTGAGAGGAGTTTCATTGGCAGTATGAGTAGGCGGCATGCTTACAACTAGAGGAGAGGCGATAATATCCAATGAGGAAGTGGCAATGATGTCCTTTGAAGGAGATGCGATAATATCTAATGGGGAAGTGGCGATGATATCCTTTGAAGGAGGATGATTCTGTAAATCCGATAGGGGAGAAGGAACAGCGCTGTGAACATCGGTTTCAAGGGGAATTGTCGAGAGAGCTTCAACAGTGAAGCAACAGGGGTGACGGTAGGGGAAACTGACGCCTGAGGCAACACAACCCCCTCACCAAAAGAAAATTCCACCTCAGGAAAATCAACATTAGTGTCAATTTTAATAGAAGGACGAGATTTTTTGAGCCTCCGCTTTTCGCGATTTTCGCCGCGTCCGTCAACCTTCATAGAATAAAGCAGATAAGAAACAGTGGCAACAATATTGGGTGGAACCAGAGCATAAGAAGACTTCGAGGGAACCTTAAGAACAAATCTTCGCGAATCAGAAAACAATTTCTCAGTGTCCCTGGGAACAAAAAGTATGGGAATATGAGTATAAGAAGTAAAGAACAGCAATAATAGAAAGATAAAGATCAACAAAATAAGGAACATATAAAATCAAAGGCAAAATAAGGAAGGACAGAGATTCAAACAGTATAACAAGAAATTACTAACCAAGGAGGTGGATCCATCGATTTTAGCAGATTAATATTAAGAAGACTTTAGAACGATGAAGAGAGTTTTGCAGAGAAGAAGTGAAAACGGAGAAGAAAAGGGAAGATGAAAAGAAAAATCTTTTCCTTCACAGTTATTTAGGCAAGAAAACCGTCAAAGGGGGTCACCGGTCAAAAGGGGAAAAATATAGAGGATGTGCCTGTCAAAAAGAGTAGCAGTCAGCACGTGTAGATGGTCATGCGGAAAATACAGGATTATGTCAGCAGATCTGAAGAATACGGAAAGACAAGGTTGATGCGATAAATTAAGACTTCTCTTATTGTTCTCTCCTTCAGATAAGATCAATGCGAGAAGAAGCAAAATGTAGATACAAAATATCGCACAACCAATAGGAACGCGAGAAAGTCATTTGTCAAGAGGCAGTTGAAGGCGAAGACAATGGAGACCATTAGCCACGGGAGAAATTAACAAGTTTACTACGTCACTCCTGACGTACGCGATGACATCACAGAAGTCACACAAAACATGTGAAGGTCAACACGATACCAACGTAACAACCAGAAGATAGGGCGATCATATCGCCCTCTCTAAGATCTGAATTAAGGGGCTTTATTTGCTATCCTCCACTATGTATAACCCCTATAAAAGGAACCAGAGGCCATTGTATGAGAGAGACCTTTTTGGAGAGTTTGTATAAGGAATTTTAGAGAGAAAATTATTTGTCTTGCAAGTTAGGGTTTTCTAAGATTGCATTTGGAATTTGTTTATCATGTCTTAGATTTTCTTTAGATTACTACTTGGGTGTGACTGTGGGATTTTCCGTGGTTACATTTGTTTTTACAAGGTTTTCGGTTTGGGTTTTGTACGCTCTTTCAACTCCTCATTGCTTAATTCTTATCAGTCTTCAATACCAAAAAAAAATAAAAAATGATTCACATACAGTACTTGCAACGGTACATAATTCAAGCTGCCGGGACAAAATTATTGAAGCTATTAAGTTGTCATCTTCAGGGATATGGTCCACGTGAATTCACGGGGTTAGACCACTTGTCGGCGTCGATCGCATGCAGATTGTTGGAAAATAATTAATAAAAAAATGATTTTTAAAGTTTTTACGAAAAATAATAACTTATTGTTTTCTTTTGTGAATGAAACTTTTTAGTCCCACATCGGGGAGTTCCTCTTTTTAAGTTGTATTATTCCATTATATAAACAAATTCTCTATTTTTATAAAATCTATGGGAAAGGGGTCTCCCTATATTTTAAAGAGACCCCCAAGGGAAAATATTTTTATATTGTTTTCTTAAGCGTTCGCGTTTTCCCTTAAGGTTTTGTTTCGGAGTTGCCAAGCTCAAGTTGAGCATCTACTACATATGCTAGTAGTAGGTGTAGTATGGTGTTTTATCCTGGAGATATCCGTCCTGTGAGGGCTATAGCATCACTCTTGAGTGTAGCCGGGCGCTAATGTCTTAAGGATAGCGTGTTGAACACGTGACTCACTCTGTTTTTCCAAAGTTTTTCCTTGTTGCTGTTGCGGAGATCTGGGGAGCTCGTCGGTTTCGTCAAATCGATCACTTCCATTATAAAGGAGCTAAGTATCAATAACTTTTGCTTATTTGATTTTTCCTTGTTATTGATTATTGCACCCAACAATCTTAAGACATTAGAATTTGTAATAATCGAAAATGGTTGGTTGGTTTGTGAATCATGGATGTTAATTGTGGAGTGAAAAACAAAAACGAAATTTTGTTCAGCTGTAAAGTTTCGAGTTTATCTCTTAACCTAGAAGGAATTTCGATGAACCATTTTTACCTAATGTAGTAGACATACTGATAGTTACCCTCATAAAATTTCAAAAAAATTGGAGTTGTAAAAGTATTTTTTTGAATTTTTACAAAACAGAGAAACGTTCCTGAAAAATTGTGACGAGCAGAAATTTGTTGTTGACTAAATTAGTTTTTTATGGGGTAACCATGAGTTTTTTGAAATGGTGATTCAAACAAAGTTTGTAGATCTAGATGTTATCTTCAAAACTCATATTTTACTTTCCGATTCAGAATTGTGGTTTGTGAATAAAGGTGTCATCTGCAAGGGACATGGCTAATAGGCGCATGTGGATGAAAATAAATCTTTCAAAGCTGGCAAAGGTGAGAAAATCAGAAGCAACTCTAAGCATAGTCTTCATAAGAAAGGTATGTTTCGTAAACCTGAATCTAGCATTACTTTAGTTAAGGGTGATTTTTATGTTTGTAAATTCCTGGCCATACGGCAGTAAATTGTAGACAACGTAAAAACCTTAATAAGTAGAAGTCAATGCTAATTTAGTTGAAACAAACTAAAACGAGCTCAATGGCATGATATCGGAAGTTATTTTAATAACCAATGTGGGAGATTGGTGGGTGGACTCTGGATCCACCAAGCATGTTTGTTGAAATAGATACCTGTTCACCTCCTATCATAGGATAGGGGATGTCGAGAAACTCTATATGAGTAACTCATCTGCAACAGAGGTTGCATAAAAGGGGAAGGTTGAGCGGAAGCTCATATCTGTAAATATTCTCACATTGAATGAATTTTTCATGTTCCGGGCATATGCAAGAATCTTGTATCTTGTTCTGTTGTAGATGGTAAAAGATTGAAGATCTTAATTAAATCTGGAAAACTTGATATAACTAAGGGAAGTGATTTTTTTAGGCAACAGTTATAGGACTTAGCGTCTATATAAGCTTAAAGGAAAATCTAATAAAGTGAACATAGTTGATTCTTGTGCTTTGTTTTGTGTGTATTTGAATGTTTTGCATGGTAGCCTTGAAACCGTAAACTTATAAGTCAATGCATAAACCGCCTAGCATAGGCTGCGTACCCAAATTTAGTTTGGATTTTGAACACAAAAGTGAAATCTTTGCAGAATCAAAATATGCTATAAAACCTTTTAGCAAAAATGTTTAGAGTAATTCTAAGCCCTTAGAATTAATTCAGTTAGACCTAGCAAACTAAAGTGTAAAAAGTGGTTCATAATTTTCGTAGATGATTGTACGAGGTACTATCTTGTGTACTTGCTTGGGGTAAGGATGATTCCCTAGAAGCCTTAAGAGTATAAACTTAAAATTGAGCATAAGAAGTCTACGAAAATGAGCATAAGAAGCCTTAAGAGTATATATGTTACCACTAAAAAGGTTAGGTCTGAACGTGATGGCGATTATGAAATTCATATAAGAGAACTTTACTTATTAAATGGCATTATTCATGAGATCGCACCCTTATTCACCATAATATAATGGTATAGTTAAACGTAAGAACAGAACCATAAAGGAGATGATATATGCCATGTTGATTAAAGGATTAACTGCCAACTTGTGAGGGAAGGTCGTCCTCTAAATATGTTATATCCTGAATATAGTATCCTTTAAAGAATCAGATAAAACTTCATATGAGTATGGAAAGATATAAAACCTTCTTATGCATACGTCAAAGTGTGGGGGGTGTTTAGATAAGGTATCATGAGTACCCTACTGCATATAGTTTTTTGGTTGTGAGTTCTGTTGTTGTTTTTTGACATTGGTGTGAATACTTTTATGGAGTCTAGGGATGTTGAGTTCTTTGAACATGTTTATTTTGAAACCTATCTCTTCTTAGGGATGTGTTGTTGATCCCCTAGATGTCTTTTTAATTAGTCAGAATTTACCTTCAAAGGAAGATGTAGTAGAGTTGATTATAGGAGAAGTAGAAGCATTAGAACTAAGACTTCTTATGGACCTGACTTCATAATATGCGTAGCTTAGTCTGACTTCTAGAATCGTAAGGAAGCCATAACATCTACTGAAACCCCATTCTGTTAAGAAGCTTCATTTAGTGAAATGGACTCAGTTCGTCAGATCCAGACTTGGGATTTTGCTAGTTTACCTCCAGGGAGTAAGACCATAGGATGTAAATGAGTCTTTAAGAGGAATCGCAATGTAGATGGAACTGTGAAAAAATATAAGGTTAGGTTGGTTGCTAAAGGATATAAACTAAAACAAAGTGTAGATTTCCTTGATTCTTATTCACCTGTGACGAGAATTACTTCCGTTGAGATGCTAATTGCTATTGCTGTCATAAACAACTTAGAGATACATCTGATAGATGTTAAGACAGCTTTTCTAAAACCGTGAATTAGATAAAGAAATTTACATAGACCAACCTGAGGACTTTGTAGTGAAAGGTTGTGAAGACAAAATTTGTAAGTTGAACAAATATTTGTATGGTTTTCAAATAAGCACGTAAAAATTACATGGAAAATCTGATCATGTGATAATGAGTAGTGGATTTAAGTTAATGAATCCGACAAGTATATTTACAAGTAACTTGTTAAGGATGCCTGTGTGATTATATGCTTGTATGTTGGTGATATGCTTATATACTTGATACAAACATGGATGTGATTAATTCCATTAAAAACATGCGCTGAATGAGAACGTTGACTTTAAAGACTTAGGCCCTGTTGATGTAATCTTAGGGATGAGGATTAGAAGATAATCTAACATATATAGTCTTAGTCATTCTCATTATGTTGAATTTGTTCTTAAGAGATACAATCAGTCTGATTATAAGACTGCTTCTACTCCGTACGATTCTTCTTGTAAACTAAATAAAAATAAGGGTAATATAGTATCTTAACTTGAATACTCAAGAGTTATAGGATGTTTGATGAATTTAATGAACTGTAAGAGTCCAGACATTGCCTATATTATGAGTAGGTTAAGTAGATATACTTGTAGTCCAGAGAAAAAGCATTGGGATGTACTTAGTAGAGTATATATTATGGTACTTAGAGTACTCTATTACCTTTTGTTTGATTTATGAAAGGTATCTTGCTGTCCTTGAGGGACTTTGTGATAGTTGACTCAGAGGAGTCCAAGTCTACGAATAGATATGTTTTCACTCTAGCATGAGAGTTTGTTTTTGGAAGATTTCCAAACAGACATATATTGCTCAATTCTTTATGGAATCTGAGAGTATTGCGTTAGATAAAGCACAAGAGGGGGCCGAGTGCCTAAGATGATTTTTAGAATACATTCCTCTCTGGCATAGACATGTGCCAGCTATATCTATACATTGTATTAGCCAAGCTATATATAATAGCTAAAGCTAAAAGTAACTAATCTCAATCGGCGTTATTTTCATTGATTGGATAAAGTCCAAGGAGAATATCGCGCAACCTTTGACGAAAGGTTTATCCAAAGAGATAGTTAAAAATGCATCGAGGGGGATGGGGCTTAAGCTCATAAATTAAACTTGCCATGAAGGATACTCAACCTTGCTGACTGGAGATCCCAAGATCAATGTTTCGAATGAGACAACTAATTTGTGGTGGGTAAAGGTAAACACTATCATAGAATTTCATTCTCTGTCCCTTCCATATGATGTAGACGTGATAGTGTGACTGCATGTGAAGGATGACTTTTAAGAAGTCTTAATGAGTTCTATAGTTTCAATTTAAGATTGAAGTGGGGTGTAGCAGTAACACTCTTTATGGAAACTCACCTATCTGAATGACGAAATGGGGCCGATTCCTATGAGAATATGAGCTTTGATTCTCTAGAGCATTTTGAGAAACAGGATATGTCTAGAGCCAAATTGGACAAAAAGGCACGAGCTTGGCCTTGGGGATATCATCTGTGGTTGTTATCGCGAATTACATCAAATGCTAGTAGTTAAAGACATCGCGTTCACTATTTCTAGCAAGTAGTTCCGGTAATATCTCACTAAGCAAAGGTTCAAGACCTCATGGACACCTCTTCCTAAAATGGTATTTCCAGCGTTTTTTATGTGATTTTCGTTTTGATGGTTTTGGTATTATTGGAACATAGGACCTAAGGGTCACTAAAGGTTCACTAGTTCATGTTTTTTACTTTGGTGAAAGAAACCTTTAGTCTCACCTGTGAGAAACTAAAGATGAAAGCTCCCTATACTATTATGATTTATACAATCCATACTATGACTCTGGGGTCAACACACTTTTGTGTTAGGGAGAGGACGTAGAAATGACTAGTATGATATCAACACACGGAATGTCCATATGTCTGTTCGGTCAGGAAGGATCGTGGGGATTAGGGTGTTGATTTACCAAGATCTATCTGTGTTTTTCATGTTTTACCGATGTTTTCATTCATGTGGGGGATTGTTGGAAAACAATTAATAAAAAATTGATTTTTAAAGTTTTTAAGAAAAATAATAACTTATTGTTTTTTTTTTGTGAATGAAACTTTTTAGTCCCACATCGGGGAGTTCCTCTTTTTAAGTTGTATTATTCCATTATATAAACAAATTCTCTACTTTTGTAAAATCTATGGGAAAGGAGTCTCCCTATATTTTAGAGAGACTCCCAAGGGAAAATATTTTTATATTGTTTTCTTAAGCGTTCACGTTTTTTCTTAAGGTTTTGTTTCGGAGTTGCCAAGCTCAAGTTGAGCATCTACTACATATGCTAGTAGTAGGTGTAGTAGGGTGTTTTATCCTGGAGATATCCGTCCTGTGAGGGCTATAGCATCACTCTTGAGTGTAGCCGGGTGCTAATGTCTTAAGGACAGCGTGTTGAACACGTAACTCACTCTGTTTTTCCAAAGTTTTTCCTTGCTGTTGTTGCGGAGATCTGGGGAGTTCGTCGTTTCGTCAAATCGATCACTTCCATTATAAAGGAGCTAAGTATCAATAAATTTTGCTTATTTGATTTTTCCTTGTTATTGATTATTGCACCCAACACGTGCATGATTGCATTTCTTGATGAAATTTGATAAAGATGGCATTTATACCCTGGCGTCATTAGGGGCGACTTTTTTAATCTCATCCTATAGGTGTGGCTATGGGACGTCCTGATAGTTAGAAAATACCTATATACCCTTTTATAATCGGTAGTTTAGTATTGGTTTTATCAACCTATTATGACTGCGTTCTCTTCTTTCCTTTGTTTCGAAAATTTTGAATTTGGGGCTACTAGCACAATCGGTAGATATTGAACATCACGAGACTACCGATTGTACAATCGGTAGATAATAAATATCATGTAACTACCGATTGTGGAAATAGAAAAATGCAAAATTCCACTAGTATTTGAAAATTTTGAATTTGGGGCTACTAGCACAATCGGTAGATAATGAACATCACGAGACTACCGATTGTACAATCGGTAGATAATAAATATCACGAAACTACCGATTGTGGAAATAGAAAAATGCAAAATTCCACTAGTTTTTGA
>JAJJMB010003881.1:40356-151989 GCA_023531105.1 Papaver atlanticum | reverse complement strand
CCGATTGTGGAAATAGAAAAATGCAAAATTCCACTAGTTTTTGAAAATTTTGAATTTGGGGCTACTAGCACAATTGGTAGATAATGAACATCACGAGATTACCGATTGTAGATAATAAATATCACGAAACTACTGATTGTGAAAATAGAGAAACTCAAAATTCCATTGGTTTTTGAAAATTTTGAATTTGGGGCTACTACCACAATCGGTAGATAATGAACATCACGAGACTACCAATTGTATAATCGGTAGATAATAAACATCACGAAACTACCGAATGTGCGTATCTATTTGAACAAAAAGGTATAATCGGTTGATAAAGTACTTTCTTCTATCTAAAATCTTAAAACTACAAAACTAAAACAATTTTCCTTTATATAATCTAAACTACCGATTGTATACTAAACTACCGATCGTTAAGGGTAGAATCGACATTATGAAAAATGAGAGATAAGGGGTAGCTTCATTTTAGGTTTGGATGACTCTATTTTATCTTATTAGTCGCCCCTAATTCTTTCGGGGTCGCCCCTAATGACGCCGGGATTTATACCACTTTTTGGACCATCTTCAAGTGCACCCATCTTCCAAAGATATGTTTCAATCCTTGATGCATAATTCTCATAGTTTTCATTTCTGATTCAAGTGATTTGATGGGCCCGTGCTTCTATGATGCATGAACAGTGCTACGAAATGAGTACATGTACAACAATAGAAATTAAATGAAAGCTCATCGACCAACAACTATTTTGTCGTGCAAGTGTAACGATCCATGCATTTTTTTTTTATAACTACAAATATTTATTGATCAAAAATTAGCCAATAGAAAAGTTTTGATCTCTGGCTAATAAATTACAAATGCTTGAAGGGAAATTGCTAGTGCAGAACAAGTTAACTACATCTACTCTAACTAGTTTATTTGTTTAGATAAGAAAAAACTAGTGCAGAACAAGTTAACTACATCTACATCTACAACTTGATTGTCATCTCTGCTTACATAAGAAAAAATACATAAATCAAAACTATTCCTAAGATGTTTTATTTGTTTAATAATGTTTCTGTTCTTCCGGTGTGTAAAAACAGTTTCCATTAATGGATTGAATAACTAGTTGAGCATCACCCTCAATCTGTATTCTTTTCAGCTGCAAAGCTTTAGCCCACAAAAGCGCCTCTCTGACTGCTTTGCATTCATCCTCATCTGAGCTCAGACAATCTGTTGTGAAGGTCCCTTTGATTCCTCCACAATGACCTGCATCATCACGATAGACCACGCCTGTTCCCATAAGTTTAGTATCCAAGCAAAAAGAGGCATCAATATTAAATTTAGTAATCCCTACATCTGGTGGTTTCCAATGAGTAGCAGGAAGTGTTGTATGAGTAATGTTAGACATAGTAGAATTGTTCAGCAAACTAGCAGGGTCACCCAAATTCAGATAATAAAGAATTTTGTGCATAGAATTAAAAGGGTTTAGAGTTACTCCCTGAAAGACAATCTGTCTTTCCTAAGTATCAGGTACCAAAATTCATTTTTTGATCCATGCATTTATTATTTCTCTCATTTTTTGTTTTTTGGTCGGTCAATAAAATTCATTTAGAAAACAAAGCAAAAAATATACAAAGCATGATAGGCCTTGTTCCTCTAACTAGCCGCTAGGCTACCTAAAAGAACTCGGCCTACTTGAAACGATAATAAACCTTACCAGGCCATTCAATTGATCGTAAGAATGCCAGTCATGGGCACCAAGACGTTACTTGCATGAGAAGCAGCTAGATGATAGTACAAATTTTGGTAAAATACATTACCAATTCTAGCAGCCGTAAGTCTAAGAGCCCAACAGTTTACTTCTATGCCCATGTAACCCCGTGTAAGGAAAGTGCAAAATAGAAAGAAAACAAAGACAGGAAAAAAGCAAACATATATGTACTATTCGATTTGTCAAAATCCACTACGACAGTAAAATGAGAAACATCATCTTCTGTTCTTCGTACGACTATTACTTTTGGCAAGATAAGATTTCTTCCATTCCTTGAATGTGAATAACAAGGTAAAGAAATAGGTTACAGCTCTATTGTTTTTCAGTTGTAGTAATTGCCATGTCTCTGTAATATGGGTTATCGGATTTCACGAAATTACCGGATCTGTATTGCTCGATTCACTGATTAGGTAATCTCGCGTGCAATCTGGTAACCCGCTATAACATCCTTGTTGAGTTATAATGCCAGACTATTACATAGAAAAGTTTAAAGACTAAACTGCAAAATAGGTGTCTCTCCGGACTCTAGATCACTTACTTTCATTTTCCGATTTTTAGCTATGGAATGGACCAATCCACTAGACATTTGGAAGAGACATTTATGCTGGTTGGAACCCCACTAACCGTGTCTTTTTTCTTTCTTTTCTTATCTTATTTTATTTTTCTTGTTATCATATATGTTTTACAAGAAACTCGTGTCCTTGGAATTTAATAAGACGCACAAGGGAAGAAAAAAACATTTAAAATTTGAGACCTACCACTACTGACCAGCTACATAGATAGATGGCTTTTGTTTTAAATTGATGCCTGGAATTGGTCACTCACCATGTGTTTTGGTTTTTCCTTCCTCTCTTTTTGACCGTTTTTAAACCATATAGATTTGATCTCTTTCACCAAAAAATTCTTTCTTTTGGAAGTGGGACATTTTTCTAGAGTAAATAAAATAAAATTCTTGAGATGAGGTTCACAATCATGTTAGTGATGTTTATGTACCAGTTCTCCCTTTCTAACGGCACTTTTCTACCAATTAGAAAATATTCATATAATGGTTGATTGTGCAACACTCTAGAAGACGAAACTAGTAGACGAATTGAACATATTTAGGAGTTAGAAATGAGTTAGGACGAAACTTCTAAGAAATTTCTACGACTATTAGAGAGACTTCCATTTTTTCCGCTGAAAGCTTAAAACCCTATGAGCTTCCGTATAATTATGGGAATAAAAAAAAAATCAAATTCATTAAACCTGCTTTATCAGCCGTGGGATCGGTGATTCAAGAGCATGTCTCATGTTTGATTAACAGAAGTAAACGTGCTTCTGTTTCTCCAGAAGCTTAAATCAATCCCAAAAATTAAAAATTAGTAGTAAAAAGTTTTTTATTTTTAATAATTATTTAAAATTATATTGTCAAACTAATTTATTACTTTTTGATTTTTAGAAATCGAAAAATGATTTCTCGAAGTGTATCTAAACAACCTCACAGTTGCTTGAAGACCCAAGAAGAAGATTAAAAAATCTGAAAGAGAAAATTAGTAGATGAATTGAACACATTTGGATGTTAGAACGAGATAGGATGAAAGTCCATTTCTAAAAAAATTGTGCATCTACCCAACCATTAATCAATGTATTAGAGAAACTTCCATTTTCCCATTGAAACCCCACGAGAGATTCAATACATTTTTGGGAATAATAAAGCCATATTCCCAATGATAATCTAAGAAATATTTTTGTTTCTCCAAAAACAAAAGTTAATCCCAAAAGTAAAAAAAAAAAAACTAGATTTCACCTATTTGTCATCCACATTTTTTCATTTGCCACCCACATTAATTGCCAACCCTACTTATCCTATTTACCACCCATGTATATCCTAAATACCATTTCTAGACTTTTTATCTACACCTAACATCAAAACTACCCGATTAATTAAACCAGAAAAACCTTAAGTTCTAAAATAGTTCTTTTTCATCATCTCTGCCACCGACCACCTTCTTCTACACCACCTCCACCCTCCAATCACCACTATCGCTCATACATTGTTCCAAAAAATAATAATAATAAAACAACTCAAAACGTTCACTCTAGGGAACATAATATATTGTAGTCGTTCAAAAACAACCATCTATAAAAGCAGGTAGTTGTTCATATGCAACCTACTATTCATTTACATAGTCATTTGTATTTAGACTACTATTACACCTTCCGGTCGTCCAGAAATCCGAGACTAGTTCAACGAGATTCAAAAAAAAAAATTAAAAAAAAAATAATCAAATATCCGATTTGATCACTTATTTATCTCCAAATCTTGTCCACCCAATATGTTTTCAGTAGAATTGATATGATACTGTGAGATATTGGATTAATGTAAAGTTTTGATATTTTCCCCAAGATTTTCACTAATGAAATCCTCCATAATAATGATTTATGGATTAATCACCGATTGATTCGTCTATTTATTGATGAATTAAATGATAAAACATAACGAAGTAATGAGTTTTTGGTACACTATAATTATACAGGATCCGAACTTAGGGTTAATAGTTTTTGGTTTTGATGGTTTTTTAATAAAAAGAGAGACTAATGAAAAAAAGGTAGAATAAGGAGTATATAATAGTTATAGTCAAATTTAATTTAACTTTTATAGGTGATAAATAGAGAAAAATAGAACTAAAAACTAGAACTTTAGGCATTACGAAATAGATGGTAAAGAGCAAAAGCGTGAATGATAAATAGGTAAACACAAAAATTAACTTTTTCAATTGTGTCTGTGAGACTAATTTCTTGCTTTCTAACCTCTAGTAGTAAAAAAAAACAATTTCTCAACGAAAATGATAAATCAACCGAGGAGAAATCCCGAGTTTATCACCGACTGAAACAGAAAAGCAGACCCCACTTTTGCACGCACCAATCCCGATGCTAAGCATGCAGATAGGGATCATCCGATTATTTTTCGGGAGATTTTTCGATGAAAAAACTCGGTGAGTCTAGCGGCTCTCTTTCTCAAAGTGTATCTTAACAACCATGACATACGAACACATAGAGGTATAAATTGGGAGGGGCCAACATGTTTATGGCACAGCACAACACGTTAAAATTCGAGCACAGCACGGCACAACATGGGTACAACACGTTTGTTTAATGGGTTGTGCTGTGCCAGACAAATAGGCACATCAGCACGGCACAACAAGTGGCACGTGTTAGCACGCGACACAGCACGGCACCGCACGCGAAGAAAGCACGCCACAAGATGCAAAAAATACTACACAATACATCACATTTGATGCATATTTCACAAAAGAATCATTGTTTTAGCCAATTTCTGACATTTTATTTTTGTTATGCTAATTTATTTCCTTAATAATACATATACTAACTAAAATATCTCCAAAATATTTATTTTAGAAAACATAAAATAAGTGTGCTAGCACAGCACGGCACGGCACAACACATTTATTTTTCTGGCACAACACAGCACGGCACGGCACGCCATTTAGCACATCACAGCACAGCACGTCTGAATCTCTGGCACAACCCAGCACAGCACGCACAGGGGCGGAGCCAAGGGTTGACTAACCCTGGCTCTTGCCGCCCCCCCCCCCCCCCAAATCATTAAAACCATAAAAACACCCTTACTTTTATCACATATTTTACATTTAGTCCACATAATATTTGCATTTAGCCCGCTAATAATTTATATAAAAAAAATTTAGTCCCCCCTTTTTCTTAATATCTGGCCCCGCCACAAATGCTTGCCGTAGCAGTTGCCCTTAGACCGAAGAAGAAAAGAAATTTTGAAATGAAAATTATCCAAAGCCTACCTAATTTTATAAGATTAGAGTAGCCAAGCCTAACACCAAGTATAGGGTGTCTATACACGTGTCTTCTTTGACTATACATACTTGTCAAACACAAAATACAATTTTGACTTGTACAAATTTGACATCACTATTCCTTTAATCACATTGAAAAAATATTCCTATTTTCTTTTTCCCATTTTTATATTGCAATTATTTAGCATTATTTAATTAATGGATATAGTATTGATTAAGAGTATCTTATTATCTTGTATCATCATCAACTATTTGCCATTTTTAGATTCTTTGATCTATTTGCAGGTGGCCCTTAACAATTTAAAATATCAAATCGAAAATTATGAATATAACATGTTATCACGTTATACCAAAATTTCTTTTTAAATTTTTTATTATTTGAATTTTGTCTTAAAATAGTTTCTTATGATGCCTATGATTGCAGGTGCATGTATGATTCAAACTTTAAGAGGCTCTAAGAGATCTAGATATCCAAATTAGTGCCAAAAAATTTATTGAAAATTGCATATGCCAGTTTCTATTTGCATTCTACCCTATCCAATGATGGTTAAGCCTAGATCATGCAATTTTTGCGGATAAGACTTAGTCTTCTTTACTTAATTAATTGACCGGTAAGAATTCATCAATTCGGGTTTAGTTCCCCAAGTTGATTTCCTTCTATTCCAAAGTTGAAACCTGATTCTCATATTTGGTGTCAGAAGTTTGGTCGTGAATTTTTTTTATGTACTAGCTTTGCTAGACGGATAGAGAAGAGTCCTAATTGCAAAAATATGCCCTCTTGGATATAATTCATATCATCTTTTTCCCTCGAAAAGAGAAGACATTAGCCAAAAATGTAATTATGCAACACAAATGAAAACATTATATTGATCTCATAACAGGATTTTAACCCAAGAAAATACATATACTCCTGAACTTTCTTAACAATATATCTACATCTTATTATCAAAGGTAAAGATGACAGAACTTGCCTAGTGAACTAAACAAAATTAGATCTACATAGAAACTGAATAGGTTGGGGAGCAAGATGCCCAAATAAATGAATCTGCCCTTGTTATCTGTTCCCAACATCCCTGACATTTAAAGATTGAGATTCTAAATACGCGACTTAGAACACAAAGGTTATACGATGATGATGGTGCATTGTTCACATACCGGGAAAAGAAAAAGACCAAATTACAGGACAAGTATTTGTAAGTAAAACTAGTTGGAGGTTTATGAGTACTACAATTGTAAACCTAAATCCGCCAACTGTTGCGCAGATTGGGAACCCAAACCCAGCCATATCTTTTTGCTTTCCTCTACCTTAATATTTGCTTTAGCTTCATCTGCTTTGCCGGAGGCGGAAGACGAAGAACCTCCAGCTTGATATGGTGCTCTTGAGTTAATCCTATCTTTTCTTTTCGCCAAGAATCGGTGTAATGAAGCATTTCTTGATATAGGTAAATCTGCATTATTATCCCAAAAACAATTTAATTAGAAAAGAACATCACAAAATTTGATAAAATGAACGAAGATATTTGATATTTGCAAATGAATTACGTACCAGAAGCGTTAATTTGTTTTTGTTGCTGATGATGTCTAGGAGGCAACACATCCTTCTTAATAAAATCATTCGGAGAATCCTTCTTGATAAAATCATTCGGCGCGACGAAATTAGTCGGTGGTTGTCGAGTAGTGTTATTATAGTCATCAATAAACGAGAACTTCTTTGCAAGACCCAGCACCTCTTGCGCTTTTGCTTCAGATAAATCATCAAAAACCACCACCTTTCCACCGTAAAATATAGTCATCGGATGTGCTCTTTCACATTCGACCTTCTTGGGCGTTTCTAATGATCTTGGAGTAGTAGGACCGAAACCAGTATTCTGAGGAAAGAAATCCATGACGTTAACTTGACGATTAGACGACGCAGATGGCGAAAGATCCATCGCCGGAGCTGCTGCCGCTGCTGCTGGAGATGATGATAATGATAAATTCATGGGTGTTGGACCAAAACTACCTTTGTTTTCTTTGAAGTACTGACTCATCAACATACTGTAACTCTCTGAGAAATTCTTGGAATTCATCGTCTCTTGTGAAGATGAGCTTGACACGATCGAGTCTATTAGATTAAGTTAAACGACGGAAACAACCTCCAAATTTCCTTGCAATTTCTTGAAACCTTCCTTGTGAAGATGAGAAAATAAAGCTTGTCTTAATTTTCTTTATGTTGAAAGTTCAATGAAGCTTCTCATCTTCCTTGGTCTCATAAGTGTTGCTTTTATATTGATTATCCGTTGTATGCATGAATTGGGACATGTGTTTTTTATCTTAAAAAAATGATTCAGGGTTCATGAACATGAACAAGTACACAAGCCTGTCTCCATCTTTTCAATTCAAATTGCATTTTGTATTGGCATGTGATAGCAGCCGGCAACAAGGCAATATATTTATTATAAACTCAACTTGATTTCAAAAGCAAAAAATTGGTATAGTGCTCGCTTGTATCACACTACTTGCTCACCACCGCTGACATGGCGATTTTTTGGCTCTTGGATTGGATTAAAGTTATGCCCTTTTGAAGATGTAGAGCATCTGGATGAAGGCCGCGTTGCGGATGCAAGTAATAAGCGTAGGATTGGTGTGCACCCAATACAAATTATTCAGAGGCAGGGGTGTCAATTTTCTTCTTCTTTGCATTTAAAAGTTCACAAGAAAATTCAACCTCTTTACAATCCAGGTTGTATGGTAACTTGTTTTTTTAAAGAGTAATTGAGATGGCTTTACATCTAAGGAAGCTTCCAGTTGGGATCACTTTCACACAAAAAAATAAAAATAAAAATGGATCACTTTATTTATTTTTTTGAAATTTTATTGAGATCATATAAAGACCTGTACTAATACAGTGTGGTGGATTAAATAGACAAGTGCTTTCGTCTACAAGTTTTTAAAACAACGGGTAAATTTCAATGCTATTAATTGGGGTACCATTTTGTTGGGGTGTATCGAATTGTAAATAAGACAAAACATGTTTTGGTAAGGGATTGGTACATTTCCGAGCAGAATGGTACCCCGTTCGCAGTTATGGTAAATTTAAGTTGTAGTTTTGTTTATAGCCGGTTTGGATGCAATTCCAGAAGTTATTTTCCGAATTCTAAAAGCAAGAAAATTAAAAGTTATTTTGTGTATATAATTGTAAAATGATTTCTAAAATTAAAAAAAGTTAATATTTTTGGGAAGCAAAAACATTTTACTTCTAACTTATACTTCTAATATCCAAACAGGCTAAAAGTGGCACCAAGGAAATTGGTTCATTATTGAGGAAAGCGCTTATCCAATAGATATGGAAGTAGATAAACCATTTCAAACAGTAAATCCGAACGGCACCAAAAGGAGGTATAATAGTGCAATGCTCATCCGATAAGAGAAATTTTTCTATAATGTACAACTTTTTAAGTATACGAAGCATCTTCGGTTGGAAGCGCAAATTACAGAATAATCGGAAAATGCTGTCAATTTCTCCTTTGATCAGCTATGCCATAGAAATGCAACTGCCTCCCCATGCCATAGGCTGGCTCAGCCTCTTGCTGAACCGAACCAACCTGATAAGCTGTAAACTGGTTGAGAATGAGAATACCACACCTATTGAGAAAAAAAAAAAAAAAACAGAAAGAGCCCTGCAACAGCCATGTGAGGAAAATTGAAGAGCTTGTTACATAATTTTCTAGCCAAATATTAATCAACCTGGAATAAACCAATAGGCCAGAAAAGAATATGAATAATATGAAGTCGACATACATATATAGCTACTTTTTCCAAAGAGATTCCTTCAAAATTGGTTTTTATCTTGCATCTTTCGGTGTCTTTTCAAGCAAAGCCGTTATTTGTTGTTGATTATCTTCCGACACGGGATAAACGTGCAAAGACGATTCGACTATCAAGTTGAACACGCAACGTTATGGTTGTCCGCTCAGTCACCTAACTAGATTTCAAAGGTTAGGTGTGAATCTAGAGAATTCCAGTTAAGAACATTGTTATTCACCCAACTCAAAAGTAGGTGATAAACACTTATATTAGTTGAAATGATCATTCCCAGTATATTTTTGAAGTTACATAGAACTCTAATACTATCCATCGGAATCTAAGTTTGGGTTGGCATTCTGCCGAGTTGGATATCAGATTGTTCGTTTTTTCATTGCTATAACCTCGTAATTAAGGTCTGATTCCGCATGTGTATCTGACTCAGAAATATTTGAATCAAGTACAATATTCTGCCCAAATTATTGGGTGCATTTGTGATGGGGTTTTATAAAGTCCTATAACCTTGTGCTTTAGTAATACTGGAATAGAAGAATAAGGATTAAGATATAATGAGTCGGATTCAAACAAGTTAGTTGAGTTTGAAAAGCACAAATGAAAAATCATGATCCTTGCTGAGATGCTAAAAGGAATCGTAGAGAAACCCCATTGCCCAACAAAACATCATAAACAATAGAAATTTGTTGACAGCCTTAGAGATAACTGTTTAATCCTTGAAAAGAAAATGGCTATTTTTTATTTTTTTGCGTGGTTGGCATTTAGATATGAAGACGTGGTCTCCAATTGCAGCGCCATTGTATTTGGTTTTTCTTGAGTCGGCCATCTTGAAATCATCTTTGGCTGGATTATTTGACATATTGTTGACAAAGCCGCCGAAATGATTTTCTTTTAAGCAAAAGTGAAAAGTCTACGCTCTAAACCGATTCTTCACGTTTTCTTTTTACAATATTTTGATTCAAATTCAAAAACGCGTTTCCATTTACTAACACAACAAATTTAACTCTTTAAGTTAGCTACCATAAACTTTTTTCACTGAAAATGGTTCATATATGGATATAACCGGCTCCCTCTTCGGATTTGTTCGGGAGGTTCGAGTCCTTACCGAGGATGGCAGTTGGATCAGCACTGGGGTCGGTCTAAATGGTTGAATCTTCTCAGATTAGACCCGCTAAAAAAAAAAAAAAAAAAAAAAAAAGCAACTGTTGTACTCGTAGATTTTGTAACTCTAGTTGTTCTTTTATATAACCTTCACTTTCTATCAAAAATTGATATAAAATTAAAGTGGTACTTGATTTTGTAGATCAATTGATGAATGCAGACGTGACACTATAACTACAGCGGTCCCTATATCTCCATTTGAGATGTAGATTTGAGACCTAAACCGAGCCATGTCTTGCTTTCATCTATTTCTTTATTTGCTTGAGCTTGACTATCCTTCGGGGTCGAAGAAGAAGCCTTAACTTGATATGGTGCTCTTGCGCTTATCCTTTCTTTTCTTTTCGCCAAAAATCTTTGTAGTGAAAGATTTTTAGCTGCGGGTACATCAGATGCATTTATACATAGAGATGAAGAAGAACTACCGGAAGCAATGGCTTGTTCTTGTTGTTGTCTCTGTTGATGGCTTGGAGGCAATAAATCCTTGTGAATCAAAATGTTGTTTGCAGCGACAAAATTATTACTCTTTTCTTGAGTGTGCACAGTGTATGAGCCGGAGAAATTCTCAGCAAAACCCAAAACTTGTTTAGCACTATCTACCGATAAGTTGTCCAAAACCATTATCTTTCCGCCGTAAAATATTGTCATCTGAGGAGATTCCGACTTATTATTTGTTCCCAATGTGTTTGGCGTCCGGCCAAAAGAAGCATGTTGTTGAGGAAATAATCCCATTGACTTAACTTCCTGGTTGTACGCCGATGGTGAAATGCCCACTGAAGATGCAGATGCCGATGATGATAGATTCATGGCTGGTGGACCAAAACTACCTTTATTCCCTTTCATATATTCGCTCAATAAATCACATGTTTGGGAGAAATTCTTTGATTTCATCATCTCTTTTGCCGATGAACTTGACATGACTGATTCGATAATGCAATCTATCCACCTTCTAAAAATGTAATTCAAAACTCAAAAATAAATCTTTATGATATTCTTCTTCTTCTAATGATGTTGTTGTTGTAAGTGGTATGAAGCTTATGCTCTATTTTAAGATGTTTTGGTTGCCTTTTTATATTGGTAAGTGCTTGCACTTTTCAAATTAAACATGTTTTTGTTGCTTAAAGAAACGAATTCTACTAGTTGAGTAGCTCAAGGACAACTAAATAACACTTTAGAGATACAGGCCAGCAAAATTCAAGAATTTGGTATCCTACCTCCAGCTTAAAAGAGCACATGTGACATATGCGTCAAAGGATATATGCGCATATCAAGATTAGCGTTGCAAAAATTAAAGTCGGCAGTTGAATATTTTGGTCTTTAGTCTTCTTGCTTAAAACGAGATGTTTGTTTGGAGACTGCTTTTGGGGAAAGTATTGTTGGGTCCAACCGGGTGTAGATGCACTGTACTAATAACTGTCAAATGTGGAACTGTTTTCTTCATTAAGTTTTTGATTAATATTTTGGTCAAATTATCACACGGTGTGCAGAGATATCAAGCCCCATTTTCTATCTAATTAAACTAACTTAAAACCTTGATTAAGCTAATTTAAAACTCTAATCATATATGGGAAAATCAGAAATATGTCCTGTTTTCACTAATCTGTTTGGGGATCTATCCCATAACGAAAAAAATTAAGGAATATATCACAGTGAGAGAAAAAACCCGTTAAATAACTAAAGGTGATTGTGGTTGATTTAAACAGATGGGTCATCGACCTCAAGCATCGCGCGAAGATATGGAAATAAAGATACTTTTCCCAAGTCCCCCCCATATTTTTGATATTATGCTGACTATAGATAATTGTTTGATGATGCTGATGATGGTTGATTGGTTAACAGATCTACAAAATTTATTACTTCCCCTTCCATTAATTTTAGAATCATATGTTAAGCAACTGACGGTGTCTTGTTGATGCACTAGAGATGATCATATGTATTACCAAAGTTAAATTGGTGCATCTCACGGGCAATTTGATCTAATCTTTCATTGATATTTTTAATCCTATGAGCTCACAGATGAATTGGAGGGTAATTAATTGTTGAATCTTAGGTAATTATGAATACCAAATGAGCTTGAGATGGAGAGATCATCATCGGAAATAAAGGTTGGGGAGGAATAAAAGCTTAAGTAGACACTTTGAAATTCTCTGTTAACTTATCTCATCAGTGACGCGGCGAAATCCTAAAGAGCGTCCAACAGGTAGTTATTGTTGGGAATTAAATAGTATAGTCCCACATTGCCTAAAACACCTAGCCTCTATACACATATAATACTATGGGCCTCTCCACTCATAGCCAATTGGTTTTGAGTTGGAAGCCCATAAATCTTACAGTTACATCTACAAAATGTTGCTAGCTTAAAGACTCAAACAACGTCTTTTTGTAAGATATGAGAAGTAAAAAGAGAAAGGCAATGACAGTGACTAGAATCACAACACAACTGCTCCTCATTCAAGAATCATTTCGGAAGTTTGTCTCGATTTTTCTCACTACCAAGAAGATAAGGGTAAAAATGTAACATAAGCACACGTATAATCACACACGTGTGAGATAACAATTTTTTTCTCTCACTGGGATATATTCCTTAATTTTTTCAGTTATGGGATAGATCCCCAAACAGATTAGTGAAAACATGACATATTCCCAATTTTCCCATCATATATTATGTGTTTATTAGAGTAAAAATGTTTTACTTCTTATCTTTTCACTTTTGTGTCAATTGACCTTAAGGTTATCTTTGTATTTCTTGTTGTATTACAAACTGTCTCCTCCATATGTATATAGGAGTTATCAAGTCAGCACCACCTTACCTTGCACAATATTGCTCATATATATCTATTAAACTTGATGATACCAACTACTTAGTCTGGAGGTCTTCGATGTCTTCGGTTTTGATCATGAGGTACGGATTTTTGGGATATATAGATGGTTATCTACCCGCTTCTGCAGAAATTATTGGTGATTGAGATGATGATGTTACTAATTTTTCTTACCTGAAATGGATCAAGTGGGATCGATTTGTAAATAGTTGTTTAAATGCTAATATTTTTCTCCACCCGTTACAACTGATGTTCTTGGATGTCACATTGCTGCTAGGGTTTGGTCTTATCATGCTAGCTACTACCTTTCAGAATCAGTTCTCTGCTCGGAAATCCATGCATATAAATCAACTTTACAGTATGCAGTCACCTCGATAAACGAATGTTCGATAAGTGGATAACCTCGCCAAATGAATAATTTATCTGGTCCCGACTTGGGCCAAGGTGGTAAATGAATAACCTCACTTAATACATTAATGATTAAAAAAAGTTGAATCCTTAAAGGCCTTATAGAAATATAAATAAATAATCACTAAATTTCATATAAAAAATATATATAAGAATAACCCAAAATACATAATCAGTAAATTTTATATAAAAATATATGTAGAAATAAACTCAAAAAAATTCATCTATGGTTGATTGTCTTTTCTTCCACCCAAATCAAAATGCACCGCATCCTTAATTTTGTGCTATGCTTGCACAATTTATGAAATATTTTGCTCGCGTTGCAGCAAGTAATTTATTAAAGTGAAAATCGCTTGAAAGGCATCTTTAGATGACACATTTTGTACGACGCTACTATCATATGGTTCAGGATCATTCTCATTATTCATTACTGACTCAATAGTTTCTTCGTCTGTTGGAAGTTGGAGATTTCATAATTGCATCATTATCGTTAAGAAAGTTTAAAATATATTCGACGTCCATCACATTTCTATAACGTAAATTAGAAATGACACCCGTTAATCCTTGGATATATTCTTCTAATTGACCATTTTCTGGTTCGGGAACATCAATATCTTCGGGTCGAATCTTACAATGACGGATACAATTTGCAATTATTTTTTCCGTCACATCAAATCTCCAAGCCACAGTAGAAAAATTAATAGAATCCACAATTTTAATATTTTCAAGATTTGATGGGTCAACTTCAAGGCTTTGCAAGATGCTATAATAAAAATGATGTCAGTAATAAACTTTGAATGCTCCAATAATCCCAACATTACATGATTGAATTTTAGATGTTTTGTTAGGGGGTTGAAAAATAACTCTACATTTTTCAGGACTTCAACTACCCTCTAGGTACATTGTACATCTTCTCTTATACAATTTAACTTCTTAATTAAGAAAATATTGTTCAAATGAATATTTTATTCATTTATCGATGAATAAAATACCCCGCCAAACGAATATTTTTTCTTGGTCCGAGGGCATTCATTTATCGAGGTTAGACTGTACGTAGAGAGTTTAAGTCTATTACTGAATATCTTCAAGAAGTTAATCTAGCTACTGCAAATGAAACTGTCTCTGAGAGTGATATTAATGTGCATACTCTACGAGGTTTGGATCGAGAGTATCATTATTTTATTGTTGCTATTCAAAATCATGCTACTGAATTATTTTTTGCTTCTCTTAAATCTAGACTCATAAACCATGAACAATGGTTGAAGAGTGAAGATCTTAAATATGAAGTTGTTGTAGGTCTTATTTCATCTGCCTTTTTTGTTAAAAAGACTTTCAGTCCTAGTTCTAGTTCCCAATCTACTAGATCTGACAAACCCTCATATCCATTTACTGATTATTCTTTTATGGAATGTCAAATATTCAAACAAGTTTGGCATTATGTCAGTAAATTAAATATTGGTATACACCATCTAGATATTCCTTTCAACCCAAATTACCACCATCTACATCTTTTAAACCTCAAGTTAATGTTTGCATTCAAATGAATGCAGCTTCATTTTCTAAAAACGTATGTCTATCCAACTGCACCTGATTTAGGTGCTTCACATTACATTACCAGTGACCTTACACTTATTACTAACACCTCAAATTACAATAGGTCAGCTCTAGTAATGGTTGGTACTGGAAACTTATAGGTGACTCAATATTTCATACTTCCACTACATCTTTTTTAAATGTATGTTATGTCTCAAATGCTCAAATAAATCTCATATTAGTGGGAAAGTTTACTACTGAACATTATTGTTTAATTTCATTCTGACCATGAGATTATCAAATTAAAGACATTGTTACTGATCAACTGTTAGCTGAAGGTCTTAAAACAAAAAATGTATATCATATTACTTGTTCATCACCACAACCACCTATAACTCTCGTCTCAGTTGCAACTTCTTCATCTATTTGGCACAAAGATCTCGGACATCCAGCTCATAAGATTTTCCAAACTCAGATATATGGATCAAATCACATTGGTATATTATGAATTCGACCCTTTCTAGCATCCTTGTCAGCTTGTTAAGAGTAAGCGACCACCATTCAAAGAGTCAGAAAGAAATGTTACTTCACCACTTGGTATGATTCATCATGATGTATGGGGGCCAACACCTGAATTATCTACTTTGAGTTACATGTATTGTATTCTCTTCATTGATGACTTTAGTCATTTCCATTGGATCTACCCTATGAAGGATAAAACAAAATCTTTAGCTTGCTTTAAAAATTCCAAGACTATGAATGAAAATCTCCTCTCTTCAAAAATTAAGGTGTTTCAAAAAGATGGTGCTTTTGAGCTTATCAAAGGAAAGTTAAGGGAATATCTTGATGAATGTGGTATTATTATTGCTATCTCTTGTCCTAACACACGTCAGCAGAATGGAATGGCTGAGAGAAAACACAAGCATATAACTGAAATCAGAAACACCATCTCTATGCAAGCTTTCCTGCAAAAGTCTTTCTGGTTTGATTCATTCATTAATGCATCTACCTAATCAACAGAACACCAACTAAGTTACTTAACTTTATCACTCATTTTGAAGTTTTTTTCTCGAAAGCATCATATTACTCTTTACTTAAAGTATTTGGTTGCACATGTTACCCATTTCTTGGTGATTACAAAAAGACAAGTTAAGTGCCATATCTTCAAGGTGTACATTCATTGGATACAACACTATCCACAATGGCTATAGGTGCTATGATAATACTTCAAAGAAAGTCTACATCTCAAGAATTGTTGTGTTTGAGGAGACCAGTTTCCCATTTTGTACTTTTTCTACTTCATCTTTTACTGTTACTCTTTATATTCTTCAAAGAACTTTGACATCACTAGCTATCTCATCCAGGACCACCTGCTATCTCCATTGAAATTGTTGATAAGCCAATTCACCTACCCAAACTCACAATTAGTCATCCAATGATGAAAAGAGCCAAAGATGGTATTGTTAAACCAAAATACTTACTAGATTTTGTCACTCATTTCACTACTCATGCATTTTGCGCTACTCTTACAAACAAAATTCCAACCAAACAAAAAACTTACAGATTTTCCATCAAGGATGAAAAATGGAATGCTTCCATGCAACATATGGCACATTGACTTTTGTTGCTCTTGAACATGGTATTAATGTTTTGGGATCAAAATGGGTCATTGAATTAAACTAAATCCTGATGGCACTATTGATAGGTTTAAAGCTCGTCTGGTAGGTCGGGGATTTCTTCAACAATATGGAATTGATTACAACGAAACATCCACTCTCGTTGTCAAGTCTACTACCATACGAGTTGTTTTGATGTTGCATTATCTAATCACTAGATCATCAAATATTTTTATGTTTCTAACGTTTTTTTCCATGGTACTCTTTCTGAAACAGCATACGTTATCAAGCTCAAAGGTTTGTTGATCCAGCAAAGCCCATTCATGTTTTTCTTTTCAAGAAATCCTTATATGGTTGTGCTTGGTATGAGAAATTTAGTGGTTTTATCTTACAACAAGGTTTTATTAAAGCTGTAACAGATCAATTTATGTTCATTTATCATTCTTCTACAACTACAGTGGTAATACTTCTATATGTTGACCATAACATCCTTACAGGAAGCTCTAATACTTTCATTGGTTCCTAATTTCTAAGATGAGTGTAGCTTTTGCAATGAAGGATTTAGGCAATCTTCATTACTTTCTTGGGATTGAAGACGTCTTGAGTACGCTCCACATTCAACAGTTTTGACTCAGAAAAAGTACAATATAATTTTTTTATTTAAAAGACAAGATGATCGATAGTAAACCTTGCAGCACACTCGTAACCACTGACAAAAGACTCTCTGATCTTGATAATTTTTGCTACCTGACCGTCTTCTATATTTCCGCATTGTGGGGCTGTAATGACCCGTCCCTCCACCGGTATTATCCCCACTTAGCCACTGTGGTTATCCAGTAGTGTGGGTTTTTCAACGGGCATATCTGCGGTCATCTAGCAGAAACTTCCTTGATGGTCACCTATCCCTAGATTGCTCCCCCCGAGCACGCTTAACTGTAGAGTTTTCTGCCAACTCTGGAGCCAATTGTGCTAAAAAGGCCTCGGTATAATATAGACATTCCCTGCCTCTTGTGAGACCAGTATCTGACATAACAGCCCAGCATACTCTCCCACATGAGCACAAGCGAACCGTCCCTAGTTGTATCCTAACTAACACCGATATTGTTCCCACTTACCCACTGTGGTTATCCAGCAGTGTGGGATTTTTTTAACGGCATTACTGCGGTTATCCGGCAGCAGCTTACCAACAGGTCACCCATCTTATGACTACTCTCGGCCGAGCACGCTTAACTGAGAAGTTTTTCCCACAACTAAGTCAAGTGTACCCATTAGGCCTCGGTATAATGTAGATGTTCCTTGTCTCATGTGAGAGCATTATCTGGCATAATCGCCCAGCATACTCCCCCACCCGAGCAAAAGCTATCGACCGCTAGTTGTATCCCAACTAACACTGATATTGTTCCCACTTACCCACTGTGTTTATCCAGCAGTGTGGGATTTTTAATGGCACTACTGCGGTTATCCAGCAGCAGCTTCCCGGGAGGTCATCCATCCTGTGACTACTCCCGGCCAAGCACGCTTAACTAAGAAGTTTTTCCCATAACTCAATCAAGTGAACCCATTAAGCCTCGGTCTGTCGGAATCAGGGTATTACAGGGGATCTCCAATACCTCACTTTAAGAGGCTAGATATTAATTTGGTTATCTTTAATGCAATCTCCTAGAGACTCTCATATGTTTCCAGTCAAACGTATTTTACGGTATCTCAGAGGTACCATTGGATAACGCATTACTGTTTCTGTTGGTGACATCATATCTATTAGTGGTTACTCAGGTTCCGATTGGGCCGGTTATCCCGACACATGTCGTTCCACATCAGGTTGCTGCATCTTCTTATGGTCACTACTCATCAGTTGGTCCTCTAAAAAGCAACCAACTGTTGTTAAATCTTCATCTAAATCCGAGTATAAAAATGTCAGTTTACTCTTCTCATAACTAATGTGGCTGTGTCAACTGCTTGAGGAGATGGAAATCACTCTTACGAAGCCTTTTCAACTTTATTGTGACAATTTTGGTGCTTGTTATCTTATCAACAAGACAATAACCATGTCTTTCACGAGAGAACAAAACACATTGAAGTTGACTACCATTCTCTCCGAAAACTTCTAGTTGCATGTGATATTGATGTTGAGTTTTCTCCTTCTTCTGCTCAACTTGCCGATATTCTCATAAAGCGTCTCATCTCGTCTCGTTTCTCTTCTTTAAAGTCCAACCTGATGCGCTGTGCACCCATTACTCCAGTTTGGAGGGAGTGTTAAAGTAAAAATGTTTTACTCCTTATCTTTTCACTTTTATGTCAACTGAGTGTAAGGTTATCTATATATTTCTTATATGACAAACTATCTCCACGATATAAAGGATCGAAGTATGTGGTGTCAGTCATGACAACAACTTATCAGTAAAATTCAGTTTCATTAATTCTGTCAGTGTTTTTGGTTAGACATCTGTTGGAGTACCTTTTTTTTTTGGAGTGCTGATTTAAAGCTCTAATCATATATGTGTTCTCTCACTTCATTGGCCGATCATTTTCTTGTAGTAGTGGGACGGGTTGTTAAATATTTAACCAATCAAATTAACATCAAATCAGCACTCTTTAGAAAAGTAAGCACAAAACTAAATCTTTTTTAGGTGAGTGTTCATTATTTTTCGTAAGACTGCAGTGCTCGTGCATCTTTCTACGCGGGCATTTTATTCATTTTAGACGGTAAATTAATTTGTGTGCCTAAAAAGAATTACTGCAAAACAGAAAGATAACTATACATCACATCATCATCAACGATTATCACGGTGTAAAGATCGGTAACTATTAGAAGAATGACATGTCATTTAATAGATAAAAACCAGAGAAAAAGACAAGGAGGCAAAAGTGTTATTGGCGTGGCTTTTGCATGGTAAATCACTGTCTTATCAATTATCATCTATCTTACAAAAACAAATGGTTTTTGTAAAATCCGATGGTTGTGGGTGAGTTCTTTAGTGAGATCCACGGCCACCATTTGCTCTCAAAGTTGAGAAAGTTGAGAGACAAATCGCGGCGAAGAATTAACCCATCTATCACACCCACATCCGACCGTCCAACTTCGTCCGTTATCATTACCATTAATATTAGCACCAATTTAGGGCAATAAGCTGCGCTAATAGTTGAGTTCTTTCTAATAATATTCTACCCATCCTATTATCCTCTTCAGTTACGGATCTGCTCTTCAGTTACGAATACGAAATTGATTTTTCAGTAATAACTTCAAACGTTTCATGCAGCAGTATCCTTTCAAATGTTGCACTACTTAAACCCCAGACGAGGTCATCATCTTGCCCAGTTTCAGTCACATGCTCTCTCAACACTACTAGGTAATGGCCGGTTCTTTTTTATTCGATTCTTTCAGTCATAGTTTGATTTGCTCTGGGTTTTAATAAGATTTTTATTGTTCTATTGTAGGTTGGGATTGTTGTATTCAGAAAATCATCAGAGTTCCTAACATCTTAGGTAATTCAATTGTATTTTTAAATTTCCATTGTTGTATTCAATTGATTTTTTTTGGGGGTTTCTGGACTTTGTTGATTCCTATGTAGATTAGGAAATCTGTAAATGAGTGATTGCTGCAAAATTAGGTACTAAATCAACACTTAAGGTTGTACCCATAACTCTAAAAAGACCCATCTATTTTTGATTTCATATCATTGAAGTTAATTTTGCTGAGTAATTTGGTTCCAATTTTTGGCAGTCCGTGCCCCATCACGTTTTTCAAATGGGTTCCCAGATTGTCAACAGCCCTAAAAGTCCCGCAACCACCTAAAAAACTTTTTCCCATATTGGCGAGGCCGAAGAAGGCACAAAATGGATGACTCGTGTTCGAATCTCAAGAAAATGGAATGAATTTCATGGGGACCAACGAGGTCACCAGCCTGGATGTCTTCATGCTTGATGACAATGTAAGTATCGGAAGTAGTTTATCTGTCACCTATGTACTGTTAATTTTCAGTGTTTGACATGATTGGATTTATGATACCATTGTCATCAGGGGGATGAACTACATGGTGTTGTCCCAAAGAAACTCATTTGGAAATTTGATCGTTGCTACGCATTGGGGGTATATTCCCTGAACAAATTCACTATCCTTGATGAAAAAGAATTCACTTTTTCGCAATTTGAAGATCTGGAGTCGCATTCTGCAAACACATACCTTGCGGGTAATCTTTGTTGTGTAACCACTCATTTGTTGATTAAAGTCTCTCCTAAGGTATTCCCATTTTTTCCTTACACTGTGTTACCCTTTTTTTCCCCCTCTACAGATGTCATTGGTGTGCTAATCAGTTTCACAATTCTGCAAGACATGAAGAGACCCAATGGTCAGCATTGCATGATGCGCGACCTTACTCTCCAAAACCTGAGGTATTTGTATATACCAACTCTCTTTCTTTGCGTCTTTAACTCTATGTAATCGCTGCTTACCTGTACGGAGTCTAACTTTCCACTTGCACCCTCTCCATTTCCAGTGGGAACAATGTCAAGATAACCCTATGGGGTGAGGCCACAACTGAGCTAAACCGTAACTTGGACACTAAAGGAATAAAGGACACACCCGTGGTCATCGTCGTCTCATCCACTTATGTTCGGAAATATCAGGGTACTATTCATCGCACATACTCATTTTAAATGTCCATTACTTATTTATGACCCTGTTTGTTTGGTCAGGCAAGTACTCTTTGTCTTCCACGAATGCAACTAAGGTCTTCTTTAACCTCGCCATTCCTGAGGTTCTTGGCATGAGAGAAAGGTATGACATGTTTGCTCTGATTATAATTTTTGGTTGCTACGCAGACAATTGTAAATTCTCATTGTTTAAGGTGGATGTACATCAGGTCTTGGCGAATAACACCAGCCCGACAAATAACACATCCTGATCGAAATAGGTAACCCGTTGTTGACCTCACTATGCCAGATAACACAAAAACAATTTCTGAATTGTTGGAATGCAAGTGGGACTCCAAACAACAGGTGCATATCTACCTATCCATATTACTTCCATGTGTTTATATTCTCAACTGTGGCTGTATAGCTCACGTCACATATGGGTAATCACCAATGTGTGCAGGCACTGAACCGAATCATTGTCAAAGCAAGTGCAACCAGAGTTATAACTAACAAAGGTTGGTACTATTTGGGATGCAACAAGTGCACGACCAAAGCTGTAGGTGATCCCATTACATATCATTTTCCCCCTATTATAGCTTTCATTTTAGAAATGTACTTACTGACTGAAAAATAATGTACTCGACATGATGAGAGTTTTTTAGAGATGACGCTGGCAAACAACAATATAGATAGGCAATGATTTAATGTTACTTGAGAAAATACTAAGTGTGTGCTTCGAAGGAGTCACTGAATGGATACTTAACGAAGCTTCCATTTGCATTATTTTTCACTGAGTTTCTGTCCTGGCATTATAGCTAGCATGTTGCTTAGCGATCACAATGTTAAATTTTAGAATTCCCCATGGCATGACCCCATGTAGCCCAGATGTCCTTTGCTTTATTGAATTTTCTGGCTATTGTAGAAATGTCTAAGTTAAAGCAATCGTTTGGAGGTTTCCAAGCTTTTGATATTTTTATGTGTATACAATTTTCTTTTCTATGTCCATTTGCAGGTCTCTGAAAGGTGTCCTTATACTACCAAACATGCAGGTTGACTAGAAGAGTCCCTAATCTGGGTATTGGGTCTCTGGCAATATTGGCATTAACATGGAGGTTTTCAGGTTGCTCATTCATTTTCATGATTACCAAGTTCTTGGAATTTTTCATGTCAAATTATCGATGTCTTTTTGATGTCTCTAAGTTGTTGTTTAAGGGTGGTATTTTTTGGGTACACATTTTTGTAAGAAAAAACTTGCAAATAAGCAACCACCAGTTTAATATTTCCTGCAAGTCATAACAGAGCTTTTTGTCATAGACAATTACTATATTACACTGTGTGAATAATGTAAAAGGAAGAATAACCAAATTTTCTCACAAGAATATCATTAACGGACATGGAATTAGTACGGCTGAATCTTTTTTATACAACATACCAACTGTGTGAAATCCCGTGAATGATTAGTTTGTTGGGTTGCTTAGCTATTTAGTGTATGCCCTAATGATAAATTAGATATTGCTTTTCCTTTGCTTGAATGTTAACGGGATTGCCAGTTTTGTTTCCGGCTAACAATGTAATCTCGGATTGCAATATTGTAGAACATACTGATGGGATGAGTCATAGTTACCAGAAAATAAACTTAATCGGCCAATCCACTGCTCCAAACACCCAGGGTTATTATAGGTTACCAATTAAACCACCAAGACTAACTAACGTAAGGGTGATTCCGAGGAACCAAGGGATCGTGTAATTGGCATGTAATATTGAGGTGTGCTAACAAGTTTTACTTCATTCCAAACACATGATTTTACTTAGTACTGTCGTTTTTTAAGAAATTGATCAGTGTTTTTAGTCTACCACAAGCATACGACATGCCAGATAACCATGAATGTGTTGTATATATTGATCAAATCCGTTGCCTAGGCCGTTACGGCACGGGTCATATCTAGTTGGCTACAATTCCAAATTAACGCCGTAGTCTGTGGATTTACGTGCCGACACTAAAGAAAAAGGACAACACTAACGAGGTAGCACTTTCAGCTACCAAATTCACTACGCAATTGCAGGGAAGCACGCTTTATTGGTTTGCTTCACACAATTAACTAAGAAAGTAGTAATTATTTTCCATGTATGACAAGAACTAGAGTTAAATAGTGGGCGGTAGAGGTGTAAAACATGCCGGCCCGACACTACCCAGCACACGAAGTTGCGCGCTTCACGTGTCATATGCCGTGCTTTAGTAGTCAAAAGCTATGCACATCACAGCCCACGTGCACAACACACGAATAAACGTGCTGTGCCGTGTTGGCACACGTGTTATAAACAATTTGAAATCACTTAATGGTATACATTAAGTCGGACATTATCACGAGAATCTAAATAGACAACATTTCATTTGGAATTATTTCAGAAATTATTTCAAGTAAAATTAACAAGTTTATTCAATAAAAAGAAATAGCCTATCAAATATAAAATAGGATCATTGTCATGTAAATTAATGTTCTAGTCAAATATAGGTAACGACATTATGAAATATATTTTCCAAATATTTAGGTATTATATGTGTTGTTATAAAAATTAACCAGCATAAAATGTCAAAACTAGCTAGAATAGTGACTCTTTTGTGTAATATACACAAAATGTGATGTATTATGCCTTGTTATATGGTGTACTTGTGCATGCTATGACGTGCTTTCTTAATGTGCTGTGCTTGGCTGGGCCACGTGCTTATCTGTGCCGCGTGCTGTACTACTGTGCCGATTAGGCTAACCCAGCACAACCCACGAAACTAATATGCTGGACTGTGCTTGGCTAAATCACGTGCTGGGATGGGCTGTGCTCGTGCTGGCACAACCCAATTTACACCTCTAATGGGTGGCAATCTAAAGAAACCACAGTTTAACTATGGCATATTTTTATTTGGCTATATGTAAGTAAGTGAATAACAATATCACCCGTCCAGCACTTCAGCTAATTATGCAACTTTGCGTGAGTGTATTTGGTCCAAATTAGGGACATCAGATGGCACAATTTTTAATGGTTGAGAAATGACTTTAGCATTGGGATTAGTAGCCGACCGGAAAGGGGAGTGATCAAGGGTCTAGATTCATTGTCCCAGATATGGACCATAACAGTTGTCCTATTTTTAGCGTTTTGATTTTGTTCACGCTTTCTGAAAAATGTCGGATGTTGAAGGATGAATATGATATTGGTTCTACCCATCCTAGTCATACCTAATGACAACACTTTTCTATGAATGGTAAGAGAGAAAAAAAAAACAAAAAAACCTTTCCATTGTACTATGTACCTCCTTTTATTGACTTTCTCAAAAGCCCTTCCTTTTTATTACATCATGCCACATGTCCTGAACCTCCTTAATTACCACTAATGTCATTCATTCTCTAATACAACCTTCTACTTTCCTATTAATTCCCTCCTTATCCTTTCCACTTTATGGATACCTCTTAGTGGACTTGGGCCTTAGTCCCCAAGTCCCCATGTTTTATGTTGGGCTTACTTCCTCTTTAGGGGCTCTCTAACCCTACTAAGGAGTAATAATTTTCAGGTATAAACATTAGTCCCCTGACTATTGGGTTAATTGTGAGAGTAGCCCAATAGTCAATCGGTTTCTTCGTGTGCACCTCCTCCTCAAAAATAGGGGGATTAATCTCGTCAGTCCCACGTCCCTAGGTGACGACTGACCTTCCGCGACGTGCAGGAAACTCTACAGTTTTCTTTCAGTTTCTCTTTACTTTTTTTAACCGCCACGTACGAGTCTCGAGGTTGCCTATATATAGATTTACTGGATTATTCCTTCCCTTTGTTTTACCTTGTCATTTTATTTTCACCTCATTCTAAACACACCATACACGCGCCATGTCCAGCGACTCTACCAATAGTAGTTCGTCCGAGGGGGAATAGGAGGAGGAGTCAGAGGAAGTGATGAGCGCTGACTCCGAAGAAATTGAATACGTGGATCAAGGAGAATTGCATATACCGCTACCAGCGGATGGCGAGGCATATACGATCCCCGAAATCATAAGTAACCCTGATCTGAAGCGTGCATATAAGTTGAGAGGCCTCCGTGGCAGTCAGCGCGTCCTTCCTATGGATGACATTCTTGTTCTGCTCCTTCTCAATCCTTCTGTATTACCCTATCCTCCTGCTCCTGGATAGCTCATGTATCCTAAGGTGAACACTCTAGACACTTTTTCATTCAAGAAAGTTCCGAGGATGGCTATTCATCGCGGCGATTATGATCTCCCTGCTATTGAGATTCGTTCCTCATCCACGACACCTGTCGTATGGCCGCATTGGACGTCTTACATCCACTCCAAACCGGATCATGTAGTTGCTCTACGTTCGGAAGGTATCAAGGAGGCCATAAACTTGTCTCTTAAGTGAGAAGTAGTTAGATGTAGGCGTGATATGACGCGTTTTTTTTGTCGTTGGGCGTATTCCGTCCATACCCTGTTTTTTTGCGTGGGAGGAAGACACCATAGTCTTAGAGGACGTAGTCACCCTGACGGGACTCCCTATTCATGGTAGTCACTCGTATGATGAGGCAACCATTTTCAAAGCTCTAATGACGAGGACAAGGAGTTATGTGCTTATCTGCTAGATTGTAAAGACGATTCTCGTAACGATCAGGTGAGGAAAGATCAGTTGCCATCACGGCGGGAAAGCAAAGGAAATGCTGCAAGCACTAGTGAGAAGGGTAAGCCATCGCCCGCTGATAAAGGCAAGGCCAAAGCGGTCCAGGATAAAAAACCTTCTTTACCGCGCCCCACAGAGGAGGGTTTGCTCGCTAGTTCTACTCGCGCCTATGAAGCAATTCATGGTTCACCAATTCCCTCAGCGCAGACAAGTCCTGAATTGGTTGTCAAATGGTTATGCCTCCACGCAGAAAAGAGAAGAACCCTCGCGCCGAGTTGGCGGATTACATTTTGTTTTTCCTTTGTCATGATGTATTCGAGTACAGTCCTTAAGACACTATCAAGAGCTAGCTTGTACCGATGGCCATGCTATTGTCTCTGGGCGTTTCTTTTCCTCTTGCGCCAATGTTCTTGGGCGTCGTGTATCGTCATTAGACCTGTTTTAGCACGACGTTCGTATAGTTAATGCAGTTCATAAGGTCGAGACTTGTATTCCTGCTTCTTTCATGCAAGTATAGTCTTGGGAACACCTTCCTGAGTATGCTACCAACCCGTGAAGAGGATGTTGAACAGGATGATGGCACCGTTAGTAAGACCGTTTTTACCTATGGTTATCCGTGAATGGCTCTTTGGAATGGTAAAGGGAAGGTGCCTAAGGGTGATATAGCTAAGTTCATAGACGTAGCTAAGAGCTTCAAGCATTTTCCTTACAACGATGATCGCTCAGGTTCGGGGCATTATGATTTTACTTCGCCACTGGAGGGAACAGAATTGGATTCGACGCAATTCTTGTTAGAGTCAGACTTTGATTCGCTAATGGCGGTTTTGCCTGATTATCTCCCTGGTTTTTACGCTGGTAAGTTCATTGTTATGTCCTCTAACCCTAACCGTGCAGCTCGGCAAATTGGGTTTGATCAAGGGGATCCTTCTAGTTTCCCTCATTGGAGTGGCTCCGATATTACTGATATCATTGCTAGTTTTGATCGTTTCATCTTCAAGTAGCCAACGCGCCTAAGCAACCGAGGGATCAACTTTTCTTTTTAGCAGCCTATTCCTGTGCGCCCTCTGGAAGTTACAGAGTTTGCTCATGAGTATCAGCTTCTCATTCTTCGTCGAGCTTTAAATTTTCTCTTACGTGACCCAGCTCCTTCTCCTGACTTTTCTTTTGCGGATCTCCGGATATTACATGCATCTGGTCGGGTTAAGCTTGATGAGGTGATAACCAAGGAAAATGGTTTAAAATCGGGTACCAAAGGTCGCCCTCTGGACCCGCTGGTGACTTCTTGGGATCCCCCTAAGGGTCATGAGCCCATGAGGAAGAAAGGCACGAATCCTTTTTCCAACCGGAAGCCTCCTAGGCTCCATATACCCCAGCCTGATGTTAGTCTTCCGGCGCCACAAGTATTTCTTTTGCTTGTCTTTGTCATATGTCCTCCTCTCTCCCCCTCTTTCTCTCTCTCTCTTTTTTTTTTTTTTTTTTTTTTTTTAAAGGTGGGTCTTGCGTTCTCATAAAGCTCCTCTACCTAATCCGGGGGGGAGGCGCCCTCTTACTTGATAGAGGAGTATCTCAACATACCTGAGAATGATTGGTCTAAGAAGAGCCTTGCTAAGAAGGCTAGACGGGAAGCGGCCAAGTTGTCTTTTTCCTGTCCTTGTTCTTCTATTGATGTTCTGCCTCTGCCCCCTGTACAGGCTCGGCAGAGTAGCCCTTCACAGTCACAGCGAGGCGCTGGTGGTAGTCTGACTCCCTCATTCGTGGTTCTTGTACAAAATCTTGGGGTCAAGTTGTCTAAAGGGGATGGATGAGTGTCTCTGCGCCTTCACATATCATACGTTAATCCCTTAGACCGTTCGTGTTAGGGGCCGGGCCTTGGAACCTCCTAGTGATGTGTTGCATTCACTAAGTTATTCTGGGTCAAACCGATCGATGGGTCCTCAGTCCACGTGGCCCACCAAGCAGGTAATCCTGAAGGTGATTACTCATTCCCTGTTTAACACGTGTACCTCTATTTAATAACCTTTTTTGTCCCCCCTCTCTTATTATTTTTTACTTATATATCTGAGTTTCTTTTCGCAATGTTATTTACTCTTTGTCTTGCAGGTTCTGCGAGTGACTCTGGTACTTCTTCTGGCTCCTCAGCGTCTCGTCCGAAGTCTCGTGATCATCCGCTCGATCCTCTTATTCCCGAGGTTAGTCTCCCTCTCACTTGTTCTTTCCTTCTCCTCCCCCCCCCCCCCCCGCCCGGTTTTTTACTTTTGTCACCGCTTTTATACATATTCCTTCAGGATATGGGTAATAAACGAAAAAAAACTGGAAAATATGAGGGCTCTAGTATCGAAGGTGGGCGACGTGTTACTCCTAGTGGTGATGGGTCTGCGAAGCGCGCTCGGTTGGATGGTGGTAGTTCCGCATTAGTTGGTCATTCAGAAAAGCGTCCCAATACTTCTGGCCCACTGGTAATCCCTGAGGATGCGAAGTTTTTCTTTTCAAAGGTGGTAGATGCAGCCGAGGTTGGTGTCGATCCTACCACTTATAAGTTGGTTCATGGTTTTTGGGTGTCGTCTACTTTGGCTGCCACTTATAAGGATATTGTGGAGCGCGTTGGTGGTCATATGGTAAAGGAGGGTCTTCTCGACATGCGGACCTTGTGCTATATGAATAAAAATCTTCTCGATGTAGCTGACCAACTCACGCGGGTGAAGGATGGTCCTATTGATGCGAGCGTGTTGCATGGTTGGGAGACTACCATTCGTTCAGCGGTCAACCTCGACTTCCAAGTAGGATGGTTGGATGAGTTACTGACGAAGGTGAAGGATCGTAATGACCCACGCATGCACCTCCTGGGTCAGATTGCTAAGTTGGAGAAAGAGTTGGATCAGCTTTCTAAGGTGACTTATGACAAGAGGGTAGCGCTAAACCAGCTTATCTCCAGTGTCGGAGCAGCGACTAGTGCGGCCCAGCAGGCGGAGATTGCAGAGGAGGAGGTTCGCGTGGAGCTTGAGAAGAAAAGACAAGAGTGGTCTATGCTCCAGTCTACTTGATACATTTTGTTTTCGTTTCTCTCTCACTTTTACTGTTATTTGTTTCGCACGCCTTCCCCTCCTTGGACAACTTGTTGTGTGTTTGGTTATTTGTGGATACTTTGTTTTAAATGTTGTTGTGTTAGTTTCGGATGTTGTGTTTTTCATCCTCTTTGGTTAACTCCATGTTTTATCATTGCTAGTTTTATGTTTATTATACTTTGCATAATGATCATCCGACTTGTGCATCAGAGTATTTTGTTATTTTGCGTGAAGCGTGTCGTTTGGTCGTGTCAAGATTAGGTTGGGTTTATATTTTAGATAGGGCGCGGCATTTTATTTCTCCTTGGAAGGGTTGGGTGGATTGTATATTAAATGCGCCAATTTTTTTGTTTTAGATGGGACGCGGCGTCTCATTTCGCCTTGGTGGGTTTGGATAGGGCGTATATCAAACACGCCTATCCCCCTCTCTTTTTTTTGTTTTAGATGGACGTGGCATCTCATTTTTCCTTAGCGGGATTGGGTGGGGCGTATATCAAACGCGCCTGTTTCCTCTTTCATTTTTTTAGGTGAAACGTAACGTCTTGTTTTGCCTTGGTAGGATAGGGTAGGGCGTATATCAAACGCGCCTACTCCCCTTTCTTTTTTTTGTTTTAGATGACACAGGGCGTCTCATTGCGCCTTAGTGGGATCTGATAGGGCGTATATCAAACGCGCCTATCCCCCCATTTTTTTGTTTTAGATGGGGGACGACATCTCATTTTTCCTTGGCGGGATTGGGTGGGGCGTATATTAAATGCGCCTGTTTCCTGTTTCCATTTTTAGGTGAAACGCAGCGTCTTGTTTTTCCTTGGTAAGATAGGGTAGGGCGTATATAAAACACGCCTATTCCCCTTTCCTTTTATCTGTGATTTCGCGGGTGCCTTTGGCATCCCATTATTTTCGGGTTTCGTTAGCCGATCGGGTGCCTTTAGCGTCCCTTAGCCTTTTTGTATTTTCATCAGCCGACCGGGTGTCTTTAGCATCTCGTAGCCTTTTATATGTTCATCGGCCGACCGGGTGCCTTTGGCATCCCGTAGCCTTTTCTGTTTTCATCGGCTGACTAGGTGCCATTGGCATCCCGTAGCCTTTTTTATATTCATCGGCCAACCAGGTGCTTTTGGCATCCCGTAGCCTTTTGTATAGTCATCGGCCGACCAGGTGCCTTTGGCATCCCGTAGCCTTTTTCATATTCATCGGCTGACCAGGTGCCTTTGGCATCCTGTAGCCTTTGTGTATATTCATCGGCCGACCGGGTGCCTTTTGTAAATTGTAGTGCCAACACATTTTCATTTGCAACGTTTCTACTTGTTATTATAAATTATTATCAATTATGGAGGACATGAAGGAGATAGAACTTTCCTTTTGTTATGGAACATCGTTGCGTGTTACTGGGTTTGCGAAAGGGAGGGTGCGGTCCTGCCACTTGCTAGTTTGCTAACTCTATGTATGCCTCGCCCAATTATGGTTCAGTGGTGGGGGAGAGGGTCGTGTTCGATTGCTTGCCCTGCTATTTCGATTTCTCCAGCTGCGCGTTTGCGGTCGAAAATGCTCCCAGTGGCAAAACATTCCACTGTCGGATGGCCTAATCTTTGATGGTAATGACACTATCTGGTAGCGCTTTTGTCCATCTTGTTGATATCCAGTACTGTCGGGGGTAACGTAATTTCTTTGTTCGCTATCCACTGTTCCAGTAGTTGAATTATCTGCTCCCAACAGCATGGTAGAGGAGGCAGAGGGTTGAAGTCTCGTTTTCCCCATTTGTTTCCTCCTGGGTTCCCCTCGGTAGTCTGAAACAGGTATTTCTTTCCTTTACCGGCGTTGGACCTTACATTGCGTGGTGTTTCAGATACGACGCTGATTGTGTAGTGCTAGCGGTGATCTGTATACGTCTCTTCGACGCAGTAATAAATCCTTTATGCCGTTCCTTCCAACTTGACGAAAGTTTGAAATCTAAAATTGATCATACTCATCATAAAGGTGGGCATCATTCCGCGTATACAAATTTCGACTAGCGCCCCTTCTTTAATGTCTTCATGGAAGACAACGCGAAGTATCGTAATCGAGAGATGTATTTCCCTATTTATTCTCCTTTCCGTTGGCCACACCTTCTCAGATCTATTGATGTGATCTTTCTCTTTGCTGAGTAAATTTTTTTAAGGAAGAGAGTAGACATGGTCTACCACGAGCCTACACTTTCCGCCTTTAAGTTATCGTACCAAGTGAACGCCATGCTTGTAAGTGATTTGGGGTATTCTCTTAGGCATAGCTTTCCATCGTAAGCCCTGTCATTCATTGCCGACAAGAATCGGCTAAGATGTTCCCGCGCATTCCTCTGTCCATCGTATACTCTGAATTTTGGTGATATATAATTCTCTGGGTATTGGTACTCGCTGATACTCGCTGGGTAGGGCCGTTCATGGAGCCGTAGTTGTCTTGCTTCACCACGCGGTAGTTTGTTTCTAGGTACTTTGTTACAGCTTCTTGTGACATTTTCGTCGGCTTGTCATCCTCCTATCCTCCAATATTAGTTGTTCTTTCGATGATACCTTGGTCTGCCGCCGTAGCTTGCTCTATCCATTTCTTCAGCTCTTGTTTCCTATGTGCGCGCCCCTTCAACTCCTTCCGTATGTTTTGTAGCGTTAGAGACGACGGGTGCAGTGTCTGGGTTACTCGTTGTGTGCGCTTTCCCTGTGTTGTTCCCGGCCCCACATTCTGGGGTTCATGTATCGCCGGCTGTGTGACCGCGCCTTGTACTGGTATTTTCTCATCGCTATCTTCATTTTCTTCTTCTATCATTACTTCATCGAGATTAACGGGTTGATTGGTTCTTTAGGGCGTCTGAGCTAGTGCTTCCTTGGTGTGTCATGGTGGGCTAGGCATGAGCCTCCGGGTGTGGTCGCCAAATGTTGAAGGGTGAATATGATATTGGTTCTACCCGTCCTAGTCACACCCAGTGACAACACTTTTGTAGGAATGGTAAGAGAGAAAAAAAACCATTTTCAATTGTACTATGTACTTCCTTTTATAAACTTTCCCAAAATCCCTTCTTTTTTATGACATCATGCCACATGTCATGAACCTCCTTAATTACCACTAATGACATTCCTTCTCTAATACAACCTTCTCCTTTCCCATTAATTCCCTCATTATCCTTTCCACTTTATGGATACCTCTTAGTGGACTTGGGCCTTAGTCCCCAAGTCCCCATATTTTATATTGGGCTTACTTACCCTTTAGGGGCTCTCTAACCCTACTAAGGGGTAATAATTTTCAGGTATCAACATCAGACATTTCAATACTGCTTTTAATTTAATTTGGATAGCCGGAAAATGAGAGAAAACTTTTTAAACATGCAGTGTTAAACTTAACCTGTTGATACATATCCAATTAAAGATAACTAATCAAATATGAATGCTAGATTGGCACTTCGCAAAGAAGAGTGCACAAAATCGGACTTCTTTAGCTATTTAAAAGGGTGATAGACAGAGCTGGCATCGCATTGAAAGTGTAAAAGGCGTAATTTTTAACGTCAAGGAACTAGCTAGTGTCAAAATAATGTGGTGTCTAGTTTTAAATAAGATACGCAATTTGAAGCAAAAAGTCGGAAAAGCGTTGTAGTTTAAGATTGGTGGGAAACTGCCAAACTATTACACCAACTAATAAGAGTTTAGTCCAGTTGGCCAGAAATCTGATTCTTATATTTTAGTTGACTCAGCTTAGCGATAAGCTCTTCAAATCCTTTTAATCCTGTCATTTTTAGGGGCGACTCGAAAGAATTAGGGGCGACTAATAAGATAAAATAGGGTCACCAAAACCTAAAATGAAGTCATCCCTTATCTCCCGTTTTTTATAATGGCTAAATTACCCCTAATAATCGGTAGTCAACATTACAATCGGACGTTAATGTTTTGAATCGGAAGAGAATTATATACGGAGGAAAACGATTTTAGCTTTTGAGTTTTATGGTTTTAGAGTAGAAGAAAAAAAGAAAAGAAGAGTGAAAACCATTTTTTTCTTAAATCATGGATGGGTATGAAGAGGAAGGTGAGAAACATCATGAAAAATATCATGTTGAAGGTTCAATAACGATAAGAGAGACGATTGAATGCATTCAAAGCCATTAACGTCCCAGAATCGGTAGATAATGTAATACTTTACCTACCAATTATACTCTTCTGTTCCAATAGAGAAGCACAATCGGTAGATAATCTTCTATTGGAACAGAATAGATTGAATTTTTTTATTTTCATAATCGGTAGATAAGTTATGTTCATTATCCACCGATTGTGATAGTTGCCCCAAATTCAAAATTTTCAAAAACCAATGGAATTTTGAATTTCTCTATTTCCAAAATCGGTAGATAAGTGATGGTTATTATCTACCGATTGTACAATCGGTAGATAAGTTATTTACATTATCTACCGATTGTGATAGTTGCCCCAAATTTGAATTTTTCAAAAACCAATGGGATTTTGAATTTCTCTATTTCTATAATCGGTAGATAAATGATGTTTATTATTTACATTATCTACCGATTGTGATAGTTGCCCCAAATTCGAAATTTTCAAAAACTAATGGGATTTTGAATTTATCTATTTCCATAATCGGTAGATAAGTGATGTTTATTATCTACCGATTGTACAATCGGTAGATAAGTTATTTACATTATCTAACGATTGTGATAGTTGCCCCAACTTCGAAATTAAAAAAAAAATATATGAAACTTCAAGTTTCTCTAATTTTACAATCGGTAGTCTATGAATGTTTATTATCTACCGATTAAGGAAGTAGCCCGAATTTAATTTGAGAGGAACAAAGTAATAATCGGTTGTTATAAATGACATTTAACTACCGATTGTGTAAGGGTATTTAGGTACTTTTTGAACCACTAGGACATCCCATAACACTAGCTCTTGGTTGGGAATAAAAAAATCGTCCCTAATTTTTTGGAATGGCTCCTAAAATGCTAGTGTTTTAGTACATGTTCCCATGTTTCTAGATGTGTTTTAGTACATGCTCTTATGCAAATGGTTTTCTTTTTTTACCCACCCTCAACGATCTTGGCTCCACCCATTCCCCTCATGCACAAAACGTCCATAGACCAAAGATTGAATATATATTACGAGTTGACCACTTGTATTGGGGGAATCTGACTTTAGTTGTTCACCCCACATACAGTGTGGATGAGCATAACTCCACACATTTTCAACGCGTAAACTTTACATACGAGTATCTCACATGCGACGCTTATTTCCCCTTTTTACATTTATATAACGCCACAGTTATTTGTAAAACTATCGCCTTTTAGAGAATGAATTTGGATAATGGCCAAGACAAGTGATAAGAAGAGAAAAAGATTGTAAAATTTGATTCTCCAAAATGAAAATTATATGAATTACATTTCTTAAAAGCAATGATTCTTCTGTAAATTTGATTTCACTAGCTAATTATTCTTTTTGTTAGGATCCAAGGAATTAATACAATGAATAATTAAGAGCTCGCGTAAAATTAATCGGTGAAGCTTGCCGGAGTCCTATAATGCTAAGCCCCATTGTTGTCCCGTTTGAGAAGCCAAACCAAGCCATGACTTGCTTTCATCAATCTTGTTTGCCTGAGTTTTGCCGGATTTGGTGATCGGAGAACCGGTAACTTGATATGGCGCTTTAGCATTAATCCTATCTTTTCTCTTCTCTAGGAACCGATGAAGTGATGCTTTTCTTGCAATCGGCAAATCTCCAAACTGTTTTTGTTGCACTTGCTGCTGTGGTTTTTGTACTGGTCTCGGCGGCAATACATCTTTGCTAGCAACAACGGAATTACTCGTAACAGGAGAGAAATTCTTGGCAAAATTCAGAACTTCTTTTGCCTTTTCCACCGGTAAGTTGTCGAAAACTAATACCTTACCACCGTAAAATATTGTCATTTGTGCGGCTTCAGGCTTCTTTGTTTCAGTCGATGTTGTGGTAGGAGCAAAACCGGTACGTTGTGGGAATAAATCCATGGATTTACTGACTTCACGGTTGTAAAATAGTGGCGCCGGAACACCCATTACAGGAGCTGGTGCTGGTGATGCTGATGATGATAAGTTCATGGCTGTTGGACCGAAACTACCCTTGTTTTCTTTCATATATTGACTCAACAGATTACATGTTTGAGAGAAATTCTTCGACTTCATCATCCTTTCTTGTTGCGATAAACTCGACATAATTCGATTGAATCGGATTATTATCTCGTAAAAGATCTAACAATTGAAGCAGCTTTTGTTGTTCTTCTTCTTTTTTCTTTTAGCTAGTGATATTCTTGTTGTTGTTGTTTGTTATGAAGTTGTGTGATGTATCGTTTGAGGTCTCTATATATTTATATAGAAGGTGGTGATGATGATAAAGGTTAGTTGCTTGTGTTTGTGTGTGTGAATTGATACATGTGTTTCTTGCTTTAGAAAGTGAATCGGTGCATGGTGGGGGTCGACAATATTGCAACTTTGCAAGTAGGTGTAGAGGAAGGGTCCAAGTAAACAAAGGGATAAAATGCCATAATAGGTCGTGAACATGCCAGCCTAGCTCACTAGCTAGCTGGATATTATATTATATGATCGTGCATTTTACAATGTTATACCACTCCATCGCTGTTGGTATTTTCTAAATTATATGTGGTAAAAAGTTTTGAAGCTGCGGTGGTGATAGCTTGTGCATCAAGCAAGGCTAGCACATGAGGCTACCAAATTTCACTAAGATTTATCAAACTCCATATAATGAAAAGATAATTTTTGTAATTATTGGTAACCTCTTATGAAATTTAGTACTAGTTATCCCCGTAATAGTCATTACTCATTTATATTGAATGTGTGGTTTTAGTTTTGATCTTATTTTGAGCTAATGAACACGGAGATGACTAGATCCTTAGTAGATCAATAAATATCATGCTTTAAAAAAAAAAAAGGATGACTAGGTGGAAAATGGCAATATCGATCTTTGAACGAAGGCCTATAACACAATGGTTGTACATTTTTCTTTAGCTATAGCTTAATTAAAGCTAAGTGAAAACGGCCACACCTCACTATGGGTGAGGGGCATCTCTCAGCTTAACCAAATTGAAACATAGTTTTCGTGGAAGGAGTGTAAAATGAATACTGAGTATCCGTATAGGAAAAAAAAAGTGTTTTGGTAAATAAAAAGAGTGAAAAGGAGAAGTATTAGCGTAAAAGAGTGAAACCAGAAATAAATATTGAGTATCCGTTTAATATATTGCACGGAATTGGAATTTACATAATGTGAAAAATCCAACGAAAACTAAATTTTCGTGTGATTTCGTTTAACTAAAGGGTGCATCAGATCTGATCAACTTTAAAGTGTAGTTAAGGTATTTCGTTACATTTAAGCGACAGGAAAGATCATAATGGTTGGATTTTGCTACAATTAAGCTACAGGGAAGCGAAATCGCTTACAGTTGTACTTGGTCTAAATCATAAGATTGTGTACCTATGCCATAAATCATATAAGATTGTGTGAAGTTTTGCGTTGCATTTCATTTTCTATGGTTCCAACGTATCATATATGATTGTGTGAGGTTTTGAGTTGCATTTCATTTTTTTTTTATGGTTCCTACATATTTGATCCATGTCACACACAAAGCACTCTCTATTTGCAAACCTCTGTGAGACAACATATCTCTAGTTGGGAGAGAATCATGGAAACAAGCCCAAAGTATAAAACTAACCTTGTTAGGGATTATTCGCTTCCAAAGATGTCTTTCGAAATTGCATGGAGCTTGATCGCCAGACAATAGTTCATAGCATTTGTTAGTGCTAAAATTGTCTAAAATATTAACCTCATCGTCGCCGTCTTCCAAAGTTGGCATAGGGATGTCACGGCAAAGCAAATCCCACTCAAGTCTCTCATTTGCATTCAATCTCCTCTTGAAATCACATTTCCAACTCCCGTTAACAATCATCTTGGCAATTGAAGCTTCCTTATCTCTTGTTGCTTTGTAAACGACCGGAAAAATATCTTGCAAATGACCCCTTTGCATCCATTTATCCTTCCAAAAACGAATACCCCTTCCGTTCCTCATAGTAAAACAATCCAAATCATGAATACTTGAAACCAAATTAACCACGTTCTTCCACTGGCTCCGACATTGAGGACTATTATCAGTATCCGGTATTAGCAAATCATTATTTCTTTTGAACTTTTGATTCACAATTTTCCTCCAAAGGCTATGCTTGTTCCTTGAGAATCTCCAAATCCACTTCACTAGTAAAGATTTATTGGTTGTCCTTAGGTGTTTTACACCTAAACCTCCATTCTCAATAGGCAAACTAACCTTTTTTCCAAGAAACTCAAATCAACTTTCGTCTTCCCTCCACAGCACCCCATAAATAATTCCGCATAATCTTCACCATTCGCTTTTCCACACTCACCGGCAAATGAAACATTGTAGTGGTGATAATTTATGCTCGTAATTTGCAGCTACAACATTTACATGTTTGGCGGTCTGGTATTTTTTCGATCGAATAAGATTTTTTTATTAAAACTAAAAGAATGCACACATACAATAATAACCTACACAATCTACAATAAGTATACTAGAAACAGTAGAAAAAATTAACAAAGGATTAATCTCAGTCGAAAACTAAATGTGAAAAAAAGTGACATATTCTAATGTCTAATTACTTCGGCCACAGAGGATGAGGGGTTTTAGTTTCGGGACAATAAATTTCCATCAGTCTTGAAGGAAAACTTCTAAAGAATCCTATTATTGGCCTGGGGCGGTAGGGGGCTGAGTTTTTGGGTGATCAATTATCTTCTCCTTCTTCTGGTCTTCTTAATCATATATCATGATGAACATGACAATCATAATATCATCATGATGAAGATGATAATCATAAAATAACTTAAATCAATTATTCTTCTTCCTCTTTTTTTCTTCTCCATCGCATCACGATGTCATAAAAAGAAAAAAGTAAGAAAACCTACCATTTATCTTTGCTTTTGATTGCCAAAAAAAGTCGATTCGATTAAATTAGAGTTAAAATAAATAAATTTCTGAAATTGTTTACGGTTGGGAGTTCTTAATTTCCCAACCGTAAATCATACTTTACGTCTTAGAAAATATGATTTCCTAGCCTAATTAGGTTTACGGTTTGGACAATTAAAATTCACAGCCGTAAAATATTGTTTACAGTTAGGATTTCCTAACCGTAAGCGATTCTGATAATCATGAAAAGAAAGAAAATAAAAAAACAGAGGTTGGGTTTCTGTTAGGATTTCTTAACCGTAAAGCAGGAATACGGTTGGGAAAATTAAAATTCCCAGTCGTAGATGTCGTTTATGGTCGTTGAAAAAAAAATCCAGAATGAAAATATTTGCATTTTAATTTTATACTCGATCTTGGAATAAGTACTAGTTTATTTTTACTTGGTTTTAGAATGAGTAGCACTTTGTACTCGATATCTAAAAGAGTATAAGATCATACTCGATTCTATTAGATTATACTCGATTCTATTAGATCATACTCGATTCTAGAATGTTATACCCGATTTTGAAAGGAGTATAAGTTCATACCGATTTCAAAAAGAGTATAACCGATTTCAGAATGAGTATAACGTTATACTCGATTTAAGAATGAGTATAACTTTATACTCCATTCGACAAAGAGTATAAGTTTATACTCGGTCTTAAACCGAGTATAAAGTGATATTAATTTTGTGGTCATAAAATGAGTACAAATATATACTCAATCTTAAAAGAGTTCAACTATATACTCATTGCATATATAGTACAACTCATTATGGCTGAGAAATGTTAAATTCTTAGCCGTAAATCAAGTACACGGTTGGGAAACTAGGATATCCTAGCCGTAAATGTATGTTTACGGTTAGGATATTCTAGCCGTATGTACCACACCACCTGTAGGTTTTTTGTGTTACGGCTTGGTCGACCTATCAATTTCCTAGCCGTAATCGGAAAGCGCTTAGGAAAACCATCTGTATAGTTTTACGGATGGGAAGTACCTAGTCGTATATTACTCAAATAACCCAAAAAGCAACGGACTTATGGTTACGGCTAGGTATCATGTCCGCAACCCAGCGGTAACATAGACTCAGGTGATTCTGGCAATATAACGGCCAGAAGTTCTTCACTTCCCATCCTTTATTCGTATTTACGGCTGGGAGTTCCTCAGTTTCCAACCGTGGATACCTATTTACGGCTGGTTCGACACATTTTCCCAGCCGTAACAGGTAAAAAAATCAGATTTTGCTCTGATTTTTAACGGATTTGAATCGATAAAATTGTTATTGGGAGTTGATTATAAGGTTTCCCCGAGTCATGTGACGAAATGTTTCACCATTTTTCTTCAAAGTTTTTCAAAAAAAAATTCACCGAAATCACTCTTTTTCCTTCTTCAAAATCCAAGAAAATAAAGTTTTTATTTGCAAAAAATTAATCATTTGATTAGTCTAATCCATTCACTAATACTGATTAGTTAGGTAAATCATCTTGATTAGCACTAATCAAATTGAGAGTGAATTAGGTATTACAACAAATATCAGGATAAGGAGTACTATGAATTACTATTTCATGACCCTATACAGCCCCAAAAAACCTAGCCATTTAAAGTCCCAATAATAGAATCCCTTCTAAAAGGTCCTTTCTGTTTCTAAAATATAAATTCTATCACTTTATCATTTTAGCCCAAAACCGTCAACATAGTACAATTATCTAGCGGAAATTGTAATACTGAGTGTTAGTTAAAATATAAGAAAAAGAGTTGCGGGGACTTCTTAGACTCAAAACAACGCGGCCACATATCGACCTTTAATGACTTGTGCTTCCCACAAAACTCAACGCTACCACTACCAAGGTAAGCCACCAAATTTACCGGAAAGAGAGCATTACCTGTAAACACTAGAGAACAAGTCAAAGGAAGAGTTGCTATCGTTAATCTTAACGACGTTACTAACCTGATCCATAATGAGAGGCACGACAAACGCAGAGGGGTCCCAAACACGTTATTACAGGTAATCACGTTATGATTAATTTCTTATTTTATTTTCAAAACAAATAAAAAATCAATCTTCCAAGTCAGACAAGTTAAAAAAAAAACACAGAAAATAAAAATAAATAAATAATCGGGCGAGATTCCCGAGTTCACCCCACTTGAGAAAGTAAGTGAACAATTATCAAACAAGTCAAAAAAACCATGTGCACCGAAAAAACGAATGTGTTTTATATACGTGAAGATAATAACATTTTCTGAACGACGTTTCTGTTATTTATGACAGTATTTCGGTTTTGTCGGTAACAGTTTTCTCTATTGGAAGACAACTATGCCGGCAGCGGCCGGCGGAGTCAAGTGCAGTTTATAAGTGTACTTTGTATATGACAAATCAAAAACTCTAAACCCATGGTGGGTTAAGCCGCGCGGTTTGTCCCCGATGAGACAAACCACCTTTCCTATAAATTCGTGGGGTTTCCCGGAACTGTGTCTTGCGGTATAATCCGCAGGACACATCGCATGGTGGTCGTAGCAGTTACGATAACAGTCCATTAATGTGTATAGTTTTTTACATAAAAACTAAGCTCTATCCAAATATAATATTTACAGACAACTTAAAACATGTTAGGACTGAAGCTTTGTACGAGAACTTCTGAAACACTCACGATGAGATTGGAGGAATTCAAAAACAAAATATGGTTGATTTCTTCAAAGGAAGCCGGTTGGTCATCAAACCGTATTAACCAATCTTTAATGACAAAGTCCAACTTCTTTTTTCTCACACATGTAGCTAACAACGGTATGTTTTTCCTTAACACGGAAGTCTTCCTCAAAACAGTTTCTGCACGTCTCTCCCACCAAATGCAATATGTGGTTGTAATTCTTTATTTTTTTTTCTCAATCACGATCCCAAAACCCAAATCATAATAGACAGTATAATTTTTTACAACTTTTATGATTACCAATTAATCATATAGTTTTAGACATAAAAGAGTCAATGAACAACCTATACCTACAACAACGTGGTAGGTTGGTTGGGTTGATGATGATGTCTGAAACCCCAAGAAGCACGTTTCATGAATCGAAAAGAGAACTAGAAAAGGAAAAAGAAAAGATTGTTTTCTAAAGAGAGTTTGATTTTCTTTATGAACGAAGATGCCGATGAAAGTAGTAGTAGTTGGTTGGTGCTATTTCTCTGCATGAGTCATGAGGTTTCTTATATCCACGTGAAATCTTAGGTCATTGTTAATAATTTATATAGTTAGTGGTTTTGTGGTTAGCACATATTCCTCATCACTTACCTTTGGGGAAAATAAAAATAAAATCCATTTCATGTGTTTTGCTTTTTACGATCTTCTTTCAGTTGTCGGTGTGCAGCATCTGATTCTTGAGTACGACGTTACCGGAAAGATAAAAGGAGGTATGTCAGCATAAAATTTGTGGGTGGAGATGTCGGCCGATGAGAAGTTCTAAAAACGGCTGTGAAAACGATCGACTATAGGCCCTTGCAGATTTTGGTGAAATACCACGTTTAGTGAAATGCAACGGTTTGAACTTTATAACCGTGGCAAAATGGTTCTTAAAGGCAAGGTTTGCAAAACACCCGGTTTTACCGGAAAAACGGCTGTTAAAACGGTCACACCCATATACCGTGGCCGTGAGGGTCCCCGAACCCCGTGCCTTTATAATGCCGGTAAATAGGAAATAACGGCAGTTTTTTAGGACCGCTTTTCAGTTTTCACACACGTTATAACCGTTTTTCTAAAATTAATTCGAATGTTTTTTTCTTCTTAATAACATTTTAACGTGCGTTTTTTAGACCTGTTTTCCCGTTATCACGCACGTTGCAATTGTGTAAATAACTTTCTTACCATTTTTTTTTTGAGTTCTTTTTCTTTCTCTGAATTGAAAGCTTAAAACTTAGAATTAAAATTTTAAAATAATATAGGAAAAGTAAACTAAGTGATTAAAAACTTCAAATTTAAAAAACATAAGATTATTAAACTAGTGTTTCATCATTTAAAAAGTTACGCGAACCAACTACCACCACCACTCTTTTTCGATCTATTCATGTATTTTTTATTTTCTCGGCGGTTCCTTTTCTCATTATAGTCATCGTCGTGGGGATACTGGCTCTATTCGTTCGCATAAGTATCATCATCATAATAGCCTCTATTATCATCATCATAACCTCCTTCATTTTCATTATCATTGTTACCTACTTCAGTATTGTTATCAATATTAGAATTATATCCCTTGTTCATATGTTGGACACCATGGTCACAACAATCAGTAGTGTAACGAGAATCATATGTAGGATTCGCATTCTCACAACCTTGTGTATTATCTCCAAATGAAAGATTACCAAAGTCATAAACAAAGTCACTCACCGGTAACCTTTCGTATGGGATTTCAACTTCGGGATCATGCCAGTTATATGGTAGAGGGACATGCTCTGGATTATTAACGGATTTCTCTTCCAACATATTTAACCATTGTTCTTCTTGAGATAAAACCGTGTTTCGTCTTCCCCCGCTATCCAGTCAAGCATATTGTTATCCCTCAAATGACTATGAACGTCGTGAACATCAATGTTATGTCGCCATGCTTTACCTTTAATTCTTTGTTGCTCCAACTTCAAATTCTACTGAACATATATACACCAGATCATTTATTCTCGATGAAAATAAACGACTGCGTAGTTTGGTGTGGATTCTTTCAAACCGATATCATCTATAACGGGCTTGAACAAAGTAATTAAATACTCCGTTGTCAATCGATTATATTCTATGTCGACACTTTTCAAAAAAGTAATTCCACTACCACTGTAAGATATGAAAATTTACAACCGTATGGTTGATTTTGTTTTTCCAACCATCAGACATGAGTGTACAACCATATTCTCTCTAATAATGTCGTTGGACAGACACCACATCCTTTTCAATGCTTTGTTTTTCTGAAGTTAATATGAGATTCGACAACTTATAAGATGATGGAACTCTATAGGATTGGCCGAAATTCGCAACAACATTAGATGCCTCGTGGTACTGAGATGAGTTAGCCACATTGAAGGGAATATCATTGGCATAGAAAAAAACGTCCAACAGAAGAATCGACTTTGTTAAAACTTAATTGAGTTGCCTCCCCCAATAGGATCAACCTAAATCTTTAAGTGTACCAAGTCCACTTCTTTGTTAAAACTTAAAATGAGATAAAATAAAGGGACAAGTCTACCTAGCTAGGTTATGGATTTTCTTAAATTGGATTGATGATTGTTTGATTCTTTCTTACTTATGCATGTATTGCATAATTGCCGCCGACATAATTTTAGTGGCTATAACTGACCGTCACGAATATTATCAAACTTTCGTAATTTGTATAGTGAAAAACATTTCAAAACACCTATATAAGGAATATTAACATGATTATCAAATTATATATATTTTTTATACTAACAATAATCAATTAAAATGATAGTTTTAAAGAGTGGAAATTTCTGAGGAACCCATGTTTGGTTCCTCTCTCTTCTAAAAGCCCATCATTAAGAAAGTATATATCTGTAGCCCAAAACGCAAGATGTACGGTTGAGATTGTTAGTTTTAGTTTGAATTTAGGTTTCCATATTTTTAGTGAGACTAAATTAACTTTTACAAATTACGATTTATTAGAAAAACTAATAATGCAACTAATTTCACTTGTAATCGGTCAGCCAAGTAGTCATGGGCGTTTTTTGTGCGCCGTTTTTTGTGGGCGGCAGTTCCTCCTTTTTATCTTTCATTTATCAAACTTTTATCACATTTGTAGAATAGGTTGTTTAGTCTCTGTTTTAGCCAGCGTTTTTACTTGCGTCATTTGTGGGCAATTACTTCTTTAGTCTCAGCGTCCCCTTTGACCCCTTTGCTAGAAATATTTTTCCCTTTTTAAAGATATCCCGTTTTTTAATGATATAAGTCGTCTATTATAAAGACAAAATTTAAAAATGAATATATCATCTATTTAGGGACGGAGGGAGTATTAAAAAAGAAAAAAAACTTAGTCACAACGTTTTTTAGACGCATTATAACGTTTTCACACATGTTATAACCGTTGGATAGGAATTTCAGATCATAATTTTTTTAATTTTCTATTCAACCGTTATAACGCCCGTATTTTTGAAAAAACGTACAAAAAACGCGTTTTTATCCTAAATAACGCGTTTTCTTTTCCCAAAATGTGCTCACACCCGTCAAAATGCGTTATAACGGTCATGCCTAGTACCCGTGACCTGAGACGTGACCCGTTTTTCAAACCTTGCTTAAAGGCCGTCACGAAAGCAACCGTCACAATATAATTCATAACTTGTTATCGAGTAAGCGTTGCAAAAGAATGCTTGTTTTCGAATATATTGATGCTGAGTAGGAAAAGGAAAATCAATCACAAACAATAAGGGAATGGATAGGAATCCTACGCATTATCACAGTCTAAACTTTGTTTTCTAGCAATTCATAATTTTTCTGACAAATAGAGAAACAACTATTCAATGTTTTTGGATATTATTTTGTTTTTTTTGTTTGTCAAGATTAGATATTGATGGATTCATTCAGCTACTTGCATTTATGTGGTGGTGTCTGCAACTGAACACATTCATTACGCGGGAAGAAGAAAAAAACAACACCTAGAATTGTAGGCAGAATGACAGTTTACTATGAATCCAAATAAGAAAGTGAGGTTGACATATTTCGTTGGAAATCTTAAATGCAAATTTAATAAGGCCACAAATTGAACTGTGTATCATCAAAGTACGCTTCTATCAATTGCCTTAACCTTGCAGTTAGGTGGTGGTATATTAAGAATCACAAGATTGACAAACAGCTATATTGAAACTTAATTGGGGATATAGGAAATGGACAAAAACTGGATCCTAATATCAAATCAGGGTCACCCCTTATCTAAGTATTTTATATAATTCCTAATCTACCCCTTACTAATCAGGTTTAGTGGTTAATAATAATTAGTAAAAATCTTAAGTATTTGTGAAATGATTAGTGTGTATTTTTATTTGAATTTGGGTGAGTGAGGTGAGAGTAGGAGGAGGGAAAAAATATTTGGGAGGGAACTTTTTTTGGTGAAAATGGAGGATGATTGTGAAGAGAGAATTGCTGCTGCTGAATCTTTAGCTCAACTACAACAAGGAGCACATCTTGAATCTTCAGCTAATGACAACAACTCACAATTGCAACTCTTTGTTGAGCCAACACCATTGAATGATGATTTTTACGAGCAAGGAGAGTTTTTTGAAGAACCTACACAAGAAAGTAAACTTGCACAACATACAAGCATCCCCAACACACAGGTAAAGCTTCAAAGAGGTTGAAAATTTGATTTTTTTCTTTGAACCCACCATTTTTTCAGATGAAAAAGCTCGGTGCCGGCATAGTAGTGGTATGAATACAATGCCGGAAGCCTCCATACCGGCATAGTATTCATACTACGGCCATGCCGGCAGCCCGATATCCCTCATTTTGAAATTCAATCCAGCTATGCCGGTACAAAAGTTACTTTTTACCTACCAAGGAATATTCTACGAAATATGCTACCGGCATGGTTATATTCTAAGGTTACCATGCCGGTACTGCATGAAAAACATACAGGAAGCAGTGCCTTCCAAAGCTAAATACCGGCATAGACAAATTAATTAACTACCACGCCGGAACTGTCTACCGGCGTGGAACCATAGATAAAAATCATGCCGTCACCTCCAACGGCATTGTTCGACTATAACTTTACCATGCCGGTACCTACAAAAAAAACATACAGGAAGAAGTGTTTTCCAAAGCTAAATACTGGCATGGTATTTTAATTATGGGTTAAGCCGGAAACAGGTACCGGCGTGGAACCATAGATAACGAGCATGCCGGCACCTCTGTTTCCGGCGTTGATTTCAAATGAAATATGTATGCCGGAAAAGGTTTCAAATTTGGTCTTTAGTTTCGGTTCAGTTTGAACATGCCGGAACTTTGGTCGGGCATGCCGGAACTCTCTTCCGGCATAGTGTTTTAATTTCTTTTGGAACTAATTTATTTTCTTTTCATTCGATCCTTAGGTGGTGACATATATTGATCCAACAAATGCAAAGCCGTTTGGTCGGGATACGTCGGAATACTATAAAATGCCTCCGGTATGTTACCAAAGAATACTTTTCACCTAGTATCTTGAACTTTACTAATGGATTGCTTGTAATGAACCTTCTAATCTCCCATTGTTGTCCTTATGTAGGGAATAAAAGATCCAAAGGAAGCAATCGCTTGGGCTAAAGATACGGCTCTTAAGAACATGTGTGTGTTGGTGAGGAATACCCAAGGTTCAAAGACTCGTTTTGAGATGGTTTGCGAGAGAAGTGGGGTATACAAGGAGAAGAATAGCCACAAGAGAAATGGTTATGTTTATCCAAAGAAGACCAATAGGGTATACAAGACTCGCACGAGGAAGGATAATTGCCTCTTTAAGCTTGTATTCCATCTAAATGACAAGAACAAGGAATGGGATTGTGCGGTTTGGTTCGGCTGTCATAACCACCGGGATCCGAAAGATTTTGTCGGTCACTCCCTAGGTGTGAAGCTAAAACCTCATGAATTGGAGTATGTAAAGAGAATGACCAAAGCACTTATCAAACCGAGACAAATTCTCAGAGGCTTCAAGGAAAAGGATAAGACTAGCGTGTCTTCTCTAAGTACAATTTATAGCGCACAAGCAACTATTAGAAGGGTGGAATGGGAAGGGAGGACCGTTATGCAAGAATTTGAAAAGATAGTTTGGGATCACAACTACACGCGTATCATTAAAACAGGGCCGGACAACAAGCCCCTTCAAATATTCATTTCGCATCCTTTGCTTTCACAATTGGCTAATACATGTTGTGGTGTTCTTTTGATGGATTGCACCTACAAGATAAAAAAAATACAATATGCCGTTGTTCAACATCGTGGGGCTAACATCGGACAAGGTGGCTTGGTGTTTAATGGAAAACTAGAGGGACTATAATTATCATTGGGCATTACGACAATTGAAATTATTCTTCCGGGAAAATCAACTTCCGAGGGTCATCATAACCGATCAAGATGACGCATTAATGAAAGCAATATCCGACGTCTTCCCGGACGCATAAAATTTCCTATGTACATATCATATACGTCAACATATCATAAAAACTTGTCATGCCTTGTTTGAACCCACTAAGGCGGATATTAAGAAGAGAATGATTGTTCAACTAGAGGAAGATGTTCACAAGAACAAACTATCATCCGAAGAAGAAGAAGATGAGAGAGGCAAGATAAAAGAGCGAGTGGACAAAGAACATGCGGAAAATCATAAAAAGTGGTTGGAATTTCTTAGAGATTGGGAGAAAGTTTATTGGTCTCTTACCGAGGATATGTACGAAAATAGGTTGGACAAGTTTATTGCCGATTGGAACGAGGTTTATCCGATTGTCGTCTGGTATTGTCGGACTCAATGGTTGGATAAGTTCAAGGAAAAATTTGTGCGTGCATGGACAAACCGGTATAGACACTACAAGAATGAAGAAAATAGTGTAGCGGAGTCCGCTTATGGGAGATTTAAAGGTCTCATCCAGTCCGTCCAAGGAAACGTGCTTACGGTCACCGAGGCAATGGAGCAATACATTAAGAGTGATATCGATAAGATCAAAAATGCCTTTGAGAAAAGCTCAATGGAAAGGATGACTTCATATTTACAATATGGTAAGTTGCTCTAAGGAATAGAGTTCAACGTTTCTCATTGGGAAATAAAACATATGATGATAGAAATGCAAATGGAGATAAACTATAGCAAACCAGGTGATGTGTGTATTTGTCCCGACATGTCTTCATTGGGGCTTCCGTGTCGTCATATGCTTGTGAAGTATGAAGAAGTGATACCTATTGAGGTTATTGATCCATTTTTGAAGAAACTATCTCCCCCCCCCCCCTCCACGGAAGATCCCGGACAATCATCATGGGATACAAACGAAGCAAAGGAATTCTTTGAAGCTTACTCACGTGGCAAATCGGTTAGCCGGCAAGTCTTGTTGAGCAAACTAAGGCTAATTACACGGCCGTGGATAACACAAAGTGAAGAGCCAACAAAGGGAGATCCTCCCAGTATACCACAAACTAAAACGGCAAGGAGAAAACAAAGGAAAGAATTGAAAGAAATGACTCAACGTGAAGAAGAACTCGCGGCAAGTAAGAAACGAGATCCAACCGGATGTGAGATTTCAGAAGCAAGGTTCGCGGAAGCGCCGGTTGCAAACAAAAAGGGTAGGTCGAGAAAGGAACTGCTATCAAGTCAATAACAAACGACGGATTCCGTATCCACACCAAAAGCCGATGGATCGGAGGTTCCATAGAAAATGGGTAGGCCGCCAAAGGTACCAACATCAAGCTACCAAGAACAACAAGGTGAGCATTACGAAGCTACACCCATAGTCGATGTAGCGGAGGTTCCAAAGAAAAGGTGTATGCCGCCAAAGGTACCAACATTGAGCTACCAAGAACAATAAGGTGAGCATTCCGAAGCCACACCCATAGTCGATCTAGCGGAGGTTCCAAGGAAAAGGGGTAGGCCGCGAAAGGTACCAACATCAAGTGACAAAGAACAACAAGGTGACAAGGCGACGGTGCCAAACAAAAAGGGAAGGCCAAATAAGGAACCTACATCAAGTCAACTACATCAAGGTGAAAATTCCCAAGCCACACCAAAAATAAGTGATAACAAAGGTAAGGGACCCATATCTAGTCAACAACAACACGATGGTGACAACTCTGTAGGCACGACCAAAGTTGATGTAGTTTCGGTTCAAAAGCGAAGGGGTAGGCCAAGGAAGTACGGAATCCCATCACATACTGAAGACATTGGAAGTGTAGAGATTGCATAGGGTGGATTGGATATAATTAAGCTACAAAAGGGTAATATGAAGATGTATAAGGATCCCAAAACAGGTAGGACCATTAGAAGTTATCATACCAAGATACAGTCTTATATAAACCAACTTCTTGAGGTTATTCGCGAGTCTATTGTGATGTCGATGGAGATGGAAATTGTGGCTATCATGCTGTGACCGAACAATTAGGAATCTTTGAGACGGCGGTTAGTAAAGGGATGTCACCATGCGGATATACTAGAAAGAGGATGGCCGAACAACTTATGAAAAAGAAGAGCTTTTATGAGCAATTGGTTGATGATGAAGAAGGGTTTGATGATATGTACGCTCAAGTGTTAGGTCCCGAGCAGGAGATGAAGTTCCTTCCTTCTCAATATTGGATGAGAATGCCGCTTTGTGGGCATCTAGTGGCGGATACATTTAATTGTGTTGTTCATTATTTTATCCCCACCGTAGAAGTAACATTTACACCAAAGTGGCAAAAATGCGAAGGATCCCTTAAGAAGAGAAGAGTTGTTTTGGCGTTCGTGAACGGTAATCATTTCATTATTCTAAAACTCAAGGAAAATTGTCCATTGCCACCTATTTGTGGGATGATTAAAAACAAGGATATAGATCCCAATCTCTGGAAGGAATGGATGGCATTGTATGAGGAGAAGCACCAATTTTGGGATGCGTTGGCCTTATAAAAAAAACTCTCCAAGAGGAGAAGATGCAACTTCATACGTGTGGAAGCGATGATGAGTAAATTGGATATATGTGGTTCACTAATACGTAACATTTTTTTTTTTGGAAGTGTGAATTGTAATCATTAAATCATATTTTAATGCCAATGCCGGCATGGTTATGTTTCATCATTACAACGCCGGAAACATTGTGCCGACGTTGAAATTAACTTTTCAAATGGTGCCGGGAATTCAGAAAATCATCCAGAGAAATCAGTAAATGTGTTGGCATTTAAAATAAACTAAAAACAGTGCCGGTACTCTGACAAAAATATTTTGCACTTGGAAATTACAGACTACCGGCATAGTATCCAAAAAACCCTTCAATGCCGAAATTTTGTAATTTTTATGTTTTTGGAAAATTCGGGGTGCCGGCATTGATTTTACTCTTTTCTACCATGCCGGTACTTAAGAAAAACTTAGAAATTTATGTGATCTTGGCACATTGAAAATCTGTAAAATAGGTAACTTGACACTGGTTTATCAACATAATAAATCAAATAACAACACTAGATTGTATAAAAAAACAAACTCCAAAGTTAAGAGGTTCCAAACCGAAAACAAATCAAACATAAACCAAATCAAGCAAAGAGTTTAGCAAGACACACAAACAAACACATTATTCAAGACACAAAAACAAACATAAACCAACACTAGATTGTTCAAGACCAAACTAATACTATAGAAGAAACACACGATCACTCGGTCCTTGGCTTCTTGTGTACCCTCTTCTTCCTTTCTCCCCACAAGTCTTTGTCCTTTGGATATTCAATTTTGTCTAACTTTTGCTCGACTTTATCCATTTCTTCCTGGGTCAGCACCTCTCCTTTGTTGTTCTTTTTCTTAAAGAACTTTGACAAATTTTCAATCCGCTGACGCTGTTGTCATATTTTTAAACATGTACTTAGTATGTACACTTATATAAGTTCATAGATATAGATTAAAAGAATAGGAAATGAACAAGAAGTACGTACCAACAACATAAGGATCTTTTGTAGTACGGGTACAATAAGTTCAGCCGGAGTTGTGGAGGGAGGTGCTGCTTGTGGAGGAACTTCTATGTTAGTCGGGCATACAATATAAGGATGCGAGTACTTCCGATGACCTTTGAGAAAGGTTGGTTCGGTCTCATAACCGTTTTCCGCCAATTCCCAACCAACACAAGTCCTCGTTCTTCCCTTTCACTCCAATGTGCAAAAATGGGATTTGGGTCGTAAACAACCAGAGTATGGTTCTCATCTGCTTGGCATTGAGGAAAGTCATGAGAGAACTTATGATAAGATGTATCCGTAAGATTTTTTTGCTTGTACCCAAGTTGGCGCATTACACGGCGAGGGTTGTGCATAACGAATCCTTTTGGATGAAATAACGGTCCGTTGTAAAATGAAACATTGTCACGCCTTTCAAAGTAAACTCTTATGGCATCCCTATATGGGTCAAACACACCATCTTGAGCATCCATGGAGTCCAAAGCCATTCTCATTGCGAATAACCATTTCTTGTTATTGGGCTTCGGGGCATTGTTGAAGAAGTATTTCTGAGCTAGAGGCTCATGCTCTTCATACTCACGTACAATCTTCAATCCTTTATACTTTAATCCTTTACACAATTTTTGGAAGTGTTCATAAGCCCACACCTATGCTAATGAAAGATCGTTAAAATGAAATGTATAAGTACAAAAATAATTGGAAACTAACAAAATTAATGACAATGATGACAAAATAACTAGTTCACTATACCTAAATTAAAGTGAAAGAACCATTAAATTGATAGGCATTCGCCTTAGAAGCTCTACGCATTTCTGCCAAAAAATGTGCCAAGAAAGCAATGCCCCATAAATACTCATGTGCCTCCGCCAAGGGATCCAAGTATTGTAGATTGCTCAGATGCACCCTGTTACCATTAGCGTCAGGGAATATAACGGAGCCCAAGGTGAACAACAGATAAACAACGACAGTTTGCCGAACTTGTTCGGGATTCAATTCCTTGTCCTTCGTATTCCCAAACAATCGAACGAGATTGACGAATATGATAGTCTTTGTCCGGGAACGCCTTGTCTTGTATATATTTGCCATAGTGGTTTCCTTGTCCCACCCAAATAACTTTTTAGTCAGCTCATTGATCTTGTCCCATCCTAGTTCCTTACAGTCATCTCCATGCTTAACGGCTTTCCCAAGAACCTCTAGACCTAATATTCTTTGTACATCTTCAGGGATAATGGTCATCTCGCCAAAAGGAAAATGCATGGTATCAGTTTTACCAAAAAACCTCTCCATAAAGCAGTTCGCCGTGACGGTATCTGTGGCCACATAATTTTCTACCGCTGGATACAACCCAAATGCTTTGACTATTGCTTGAACTTCGGGACACTCTAAATCCAAAGGCCATATATCACTTGATTGATAGCGGATAACACGGAAGGCTTTCTTGTGGTCCTATAAAAACACAGCAAACTAAATTAAATTCAGTTGATCACAGATAAATAATATAATAACAACATGCAAACGTCTTACATAAGTTTGATAGATCCAACGAGCCCAAGAGTGCTCGTAGTCAAATAAAAGTTGCGGGTTTATCGGTTTACCCCACTGTTTGCCATCATCGCGGTCTGGAATCATGTCATATCTTGTAGGAAGATGGGTTGGGGGTTCATTTTCCTTTTTCTCAGGGGCTTCAACTCCGACATCAGGTTGTCCTAAGCAACCTGCTTGTGAGGATGATCCACCTGTTCGGTCAGGTTCAGGATATTTTTCCCACTCATCATCATCATCACTGCTGGTTGTTTCCTCCGTACGCTCCCGAATGACGACCATAGCACGATCCGGATCAGAACGACTACGTCGAGCCCGAGAAGACTTATTTTTTACTTCTTCAACAGCTTTTTCCTTTCCTTTCTTCATTTGTGCTGCTCTAGACCTACGTACAAATATGTAAATTGAGTTATAAACAGGAGGCCGACATGGTTATTAAACATATAATCAGTGCCGGCAGAAGTGCCGGCGTACTAAATGATTAAAATTCAATGCCGGTTTTCTTGAATTTTATACAAAGACTTTACAAGTTAAGGGAAAGAAAACCGACATGGTTAGTAAACATATCGACAATGCCGGCATGGAAGATCCTGCATGGTATAATAGAGATATACGATGCCGGAAGTGGGGTTATTTTGTACAGAGATTTTAACAGAAGAAGCAAATAAAGACGGCATGGCATTGATTAAATATACAAAGCCGGCACACAAAATCGGCATAGTATTCAACTAATTTATATGCCGGCAGGTTCATGTAATAAAATAGGGATACAAGACATATAATCCGGCATGGTTTTCAAATTGAATTCTACCGTGAATCAAACATGTAACTGAATTTCAATTGACTAAATTGCAATTTCAAAATTTTGTTTTAGTGTAGTAGAAAGACTAAACAAGCAAGTTTTAATTTGTGTTTTCTAGTATGGGATAAACCCTAAAAATACTTCAATTCAACATAGACATCACTTACCGCATAGAATTTGTTATTTCCGCCTCACCAACAGACTCTTCAGGCACTTGTTGCGCTTTTGATTTCGATTTACCACCATCATCAACAGATTCTTCAGGATTGGGTTTGGGTTTTTCAGGAGGTTTGCGACGACCCATTGTCTTTGGTATAGAAGATGAAACAAAAAGAGAGTTTAGTGGTTTTGGAAATTCTTTTGGAAGAGCCGAGAAGTAAAAACAAAGAGAGATGGAATACTCTCCTTTCTATAACCTTCACTTAAATAGTATTAAGGAGTTTGTAACCGCCACATAAATGGTATTAAGGAATTTGTAACCGTCCCAATAAATGGGATAAAGGAGTTTATAACCGTCACATAAGTGGGTTTAAGAAATTTGTAACCGCCACATAACTTGAGTTTGTAACCGTCAGAATGCCCGCATGGAAATATGGTTATTTTTCATTGCCGACATTCTGACTCTAAGATTAATTTTATTCCAGTATACCGGCATTGTATGTTTATCACTTTCAACGCCGGCACCTATACCGGTATAGTATATGGTTATTTGTCAATGCCGGCTAACGCACCACCAAATGAAGTATCACCAAAGGTTTAAGTAAGCAAACTAACTCAAACTGGCCTTCATATTAATCTTAAGGAAATAAACTTAGAAACATTAACCACATAAACAACGTAACACATAAAATGAAAGATCTCAAGCTAATTACAACTAACATCATTTCTTGGAACGAGATTCAACAAACAAAGCAGCTTCAAAATGACTAAAAGGCTCTTTTCTCCACTTGGTATATGCGTCCTGAGCTTGATACCTATTCCATCTGTATCTTGCGATAAACTCGTTTTATTTGCGACATAATTTTATGAGGGTAATTGTCCGATTCACTACATACTCATCCCCGTAATCCATTTTTCGTTTCTTGCACTTACCGTCCTCAAACTTCGGCATATAAGGACCACAACTAACAAGACCCCAAAAAAGAGACAATGGGCGGTGATCTTCCGGGAAATCCGATATTATGTAGAAATTTTTAATCCATTCGGTTTCTTCCTCAACATACGCTTCTATCTTAGCTTGTTTTACACGTTCGTATATTTCCTTTGTTTCTTTGCGATATTTTGCTTCTTTTGCTTCCTCTTCTTTTTCTCTTTTCCTTTTAAGTATCTCTTCTTCCATTGCGGAAATTGACTTGGTGGTGGTTTCCTTCCTTCTAAGTTTTTCTTGTATAATGGAAATTGAGTTGGTGGTGGATGATGATTGATTTCCTATCGGAGTCGATAGTTTGTTCTTCTTAAGTTTTTCTTTTTCCATGGCAATGATGAAATCGGTAGTTGTTGATGGATTTGCCATTGGAGATATGTATTGGAGCAAAAAAAATTTTTTTTTAGGTATCAAGTGCAATGGGTGTATCAATTCCTTTAAATAGATAAGTACATAACGGCTCTTTTTCCACTTTATTGTATCGGCATTGTCAGTAACCTAAAATCCATGCAGGAAGTTCCCTTTACTGATTTATGGTTTGAAAAAATAGCCGATGGGCATTGAATGTTAAATCCCGGCACTGAACTATGGTTAATGATGTTGCTGGCACCCCCTACCGGCGTGGAGTTGTATTACATTTCAATGCCGGAATAAGGTTTATTGTACACAGAAACCATAAAATTTTGACACTATATCCCGGCATAGAAATATATATAAGATCTACGCCGGCACGATAACGGCATAGAATTATGTTAACATAGTATGCCAGAACTGTAATTTATTTCAAATGTAATCCTTGTCGCAGGAAGCACGGATGCACTTAACACGTGCATCAAGCCTTTAAACCACTTGGTGACCCAAGTGGACGAGTTATAGTCTCATGAGGGTTTATATAGAGATCAACCCAAAAAACCTTACCAAAAACTACCCTAAAAACCTAACCAAAAAGCACTAAATCTATCAATCTTTTAAAGAAGAATCCGTATCCGATTCACCCAACTGGTGGTACTCGATGACTTTGGTTACCATATGGTTCACGTTTTCATCAAACATGAATGCTTCCCCCTTTTGCTGTAGGTAACGCGCTTTCACGGCTTCATGCTCCAAAATCAACACACAAACTTAGTTTGTTACATAGAAATTGAAAAGAGTGGATTGTGTCGAATTAATCATAAAGATACTTACGACTTGTTGAGGGGACAATCTATTGTGGGTAGCGTTCTCGATCCGGTGTTTGATTTTTAAATACTCAACCACCGGATCTAGGATGATGTCGTGACGTTGCTCGATTTGTTGAGCAGTTCTTCCTTTCGGGTTCTCATAATCATGAGTAAATTTGTTAAAAATCTTCAACCACATGGAATCCCCCGAACTGTTATCTATAGTTGAAGGACGAGTTTCGGAGTACCATGCTTTGGTGATTGCTAAATCTTCCTCGGAGTCAAACGATGCCATTTGTTTTATGTGGGAGTAGGTTCTATACTAAGCTATCTATAGATGAATCTTCTAGGGTTTAGGGTTTCATAAGTTTAGAGTCTCAAGGATATAGAAAAGAACACACAAGTTTTGGGCAATTGGGTTCAAGTATTAGCTCTCTTTATATAGAGAAAAACCTCAACGGATAGTTTTTTTGAAATCCCTTGTGCCGGCATTGAAGTTAATATAAACGTAGAAGCCGGCACCAGTTTCCGGTATGGATTACCGTTAAACGTCCATGCCGATAATTGATTTTCTTATACAGAGATTGGGCCAAATCTGCAGATAGTACCGGCATCGTTTTAACAACAGCGTACAATGCCGGCACACACTACCGGCAGTGATTGTGTTTCTTCATCAATGCCGGTATCTATGAATTTAAAAAAAAACGGCTAGTTTTTTGAAAAATAAGACCGTTGGAGCTTCATTTTATATAAAACCCCCTCATTCCTTTGGAAAAATGTACACAAAGCACCCACCAAATAACAAAAACACTTCTCTCAAGAAACCAAGCCTCAAAAAATAGATCAAGCAAGCATGGATCAAGCTTCACAAGGGATGGGAGATTCATCAACAAGCTCTATTTGCAAACCAACATCAAGCTCTACCTGCAAAGTAAGTAGATTCAACATTACTAACGATGGATTGGACAATTAAAATCTTCTCTACTAAGACTTATCACTAATATAATCTTCTCTTACAGAGTCATCATTGCAGCTGTCAAATTTGCAAGTCACCTTCTCATCTAGCCATGGACTATCCTTTTATTTATTCAAAGTGTAGAAACTGTGATGGGACACGCCGGTTTTGGATTGCAAAAACTGATGATGCTGATAATGGAAGAATGTTTCTAAGGTGTTTGAATCACCCAAAGTGCGAAGAGTTTCAATGGTTTGACAAAGATGTTGCACTAGCAGAAGCAAGAGAAAACCATAAAGGCCAATGCAAACCTATTGATGGGTGTGATGGGTGTTATATGAAGGGAAAGGAATATGTTGAAAGAGAAGATGAACAATGAAGATGGTCCTTGACACCGAGATTCCAGACGATGTTTTCGAAGATATTTGATGTGATTTCAACTTTGTTGTAGTAAAAGGTTCGTTGAGACCTGTGAAAGCAATTGATTTTAGACTTATTTAAACTAAAAATAGAGAAAATTTAATTCTAAATTTGATTTCAAGATTGAAAATAACCAAGACACTAGATTCCACTATTACACATGAATGAATGATGATAAAAATTCCAAAACTCTAATTATCTTTAAAATCTCTTATTTCTTAATTCACAAATAATTAGGCATATTCTCAAACATTAATTGTATCCCTTAAGCATAGATTATCTAAACAAAGTATAACCTATCTAATTGAATCACAACTAATTAAGAAAATTATGCAAATAATTAAAATTCTGAAAAGCAGTGATTTGAGTGAATTATAAAATGCAAATTAGAGAAAAATAGAGTTACCAATTATTCATGCATCAATAGCTTCCTCCGTGCCTTGATTACGCGAGAATTAGCTCATCATCATCATGGAAACATGCTCAAAATTCATCTTTATTAATGCTCAAAAATGGTTCACAAATGATGAAATGGGAGAAAAATTATTAAAACCGGGTTTGTAACACTTATATTTGTTACAAACTCAATTGTTACAGGAAACGATAAGAAATAACCGTCACTAGCACTGTTGAAGAACGACTGTGTTTGAGTGTCTTATGTTCTTCGTAAGTTCTTCACCAGCAGAAAAAATGTTCTTCCTGCAACTTTGATTTTCCGGCTTTCTAATGTTCCAAACTGCTCCCAATTCTCCCTCCCGAACATCTCACTGCTATCCCAGCACCTATTTATAACCCAACAGCATCGAAATCTCACGTAATAACTGCCAATAATTCTCCCATCAATCGACAGTAATGAATATCTTCTCGGGAATATTTTCTTCCCTTTATTCTCTTCTTACGCTGTCAATGAATGCTGAATCTTCCTTATTTAACTCCTTCACGCTTCTGCAACGGCCAAGCTCTATCCAAACACGCTCAAACTCTTTGTAATCCCGTAACATACCCTTGCAAACTCGTGCTCCTCTGTTTTCTTCCACACGATTATTCTGCCAAATCCAATCGAATCCAAGGTCCTTACCATCCCTGTTTAGTCGTATCAGACTATTACCAAACCAAATCCATGAAAAGATTTCATAAAATCACGTCCAAAATCCACCCTGAGAAGTCTGCATGTTACCGGAGTTTCAAACACATTTTCCCGCCAAAATTTTCTCAAACCGTGAAGAAGAAGATCGCCTCCTATCCTGAATAGGGGTGCCGATAGCACTAAGTGTAAATAGTAAATAGGGTGCCCCTTAGCAGCTGGGGGCCCCTTATCAAATAGGTGCCCCTTACCAAACTGAGAGTCCGCATTGCAGATGTCTTCCAAGGGTGCTCCGTATAATTTTTCGAGCCGATTTTTCCAAAAATGTTTATTGCCCAAAAATACCTACAAACACATAAAACACCATAATAAGTACAAAAATGGGTACTAACAATATACACAATAGAGATGAAAATAGACACATAAATGCGTCTATCAATATTCGCGAAAGGCTCAAAGGTTCCGTAATTGTTGAAAAGGGATGGAAATAGATTATGAGATCATCTTCAACCAAAATTACTCCATTCCATGATTTTTAGTATGTTTTAATTTAAAGTTTTAAATCCAATGTAATAGATTACTTAGGAATGAAATAAAAGAGAATTCTGAATGGATTTATAATCAATACCGGCATTGTAGTTTAATCCAAACCAATGCCGGTTTTCTGGAAAAACTATTCAACTGTAATAAAATCAGAATTCCGGCATAGATTCATTTAATATTTCAATGCTGGTACTGTCCAAATTCTATACAGGAACTTGGACCCTTTCATCCTCCAATTCCGGCATCGTTATAGAAAAAACATTCAATGCCGGTACAAGTGGCGGAATGGAATTATAATTACTTTTACACCCCGGAAGCAGTCCCGGCGCTGTAGAACCTACACGTTTCAATACCGGCACTAGAAATGTTCAAAACATTTCACTAGAAATCTAAACATGTTCAACATAAACCAAAAAACTGGATTGTGCTTAAATGTTCTTAATCCAGGTATCATAACCAAAAGTAAAGCAAACAACTAAAGAGTTAATCATGAGGTACAAACAAAAATAAGTTCGGAATTGTTCAAAACGTAACAACCACCATCCAAATGAAGAAACACAACTTTAGAGTTAATCACTTGGTATTTTTCTTCTTATGGACCGCAACCTTCCTCGTTTCCCCGAACAAATATTTTGCACTTGGGTCTTCAATTTTATCAAGATTTTCCTCGACTTCCTTCATTTCTTCAAGGGATAGCACCTCTCCTTCCTCGTACTTTGAACCAAACATCTTCTTCATCTTGCCAAGCCAACACCGCTAGTTTCATACATCCAACACATAATTAGTATATATATGCTAATATAAGATTATGTGTACATTAAACGACTAAGGAATTAACAATACTTACTAGCAATCCAAGAGTCTTATTAAGTTGGGTCATTGTAGGTGCTTCCTCTGTAGGAGTTGGAATCGGAGGGTTTTTCTGGGGTGGAACTTGGACGTCGTACGGGCGCACGACAAAAGGATGTGACCATTCCAGGTAATTATCAATGTAGGAGGGATCGGCTTCATCACCGTTGTTCACAAGCTCCCACTTACTAATATCTACCAAACGACTTGGTTCCCTATCCCTCCAATGTGTTGGTTCTGGAACTGGATCATACACTACCCTAACCTTTGAGGAAGTTGTAATGCACTCAGCCAAGTCAAGAACGTACCTTAAAGTAGAGGCTGTCATGAAACAAGGTAATTGCTTATATCCAAGTTGCCACATCACACGTCGAGGATCATCCATTACGTATCCCTTTGGGTGGAACAACGGTCCATTGTAGAATGCAACGTTATTAAAGCTCACAATTTGGTGGTTCTATATAATCTCCTTGTAAGGGTCGAAGACAACGTCTTTGGTAATCATCACGTCCAGAGCCAATCTCATATCTATCAGTCGACGATTGTTACCGAGTTTCGGAATATTGTTGAACTGGTATCTCTTAGCTCTAGTCGCCTCGGGTTCAGGAAGGTCTATTATCTTCAAGAAGGGGTAGTCCTTGAACAATGTTGGGAAGTGTTCATAAGCCCACACCTATACCAATGTGGAATAATACATATAAGAAGAATTAAATTTTGTTTCTAAGTTCATAATAAGGGTACATGTGAACAATATACATAAGAACATAAGTTTAAAAACAAAATTACCTGGAGCAGAGTGAAATTCCCAGCAAATTGGTTTGTAACAGCCTTAGAGGCCCTTCTCATCTCCGCTATAAAATGTGCCATTACCACGGTGCTCCAAGAATAGTTATAGATATCTTCCAACTGATCCAAGTATTGAAGGAGGCTTGCACTAACCCTATTGCCACTAGTGTCAGGGAATACCTTAGTGCCCAAGATGAATAACAGGTACGCAGCGGTTGTATAATGAATTTGTTCAGGGTCCCATCCATCCTTCAAACTTCTTTCCTGCGTTTTTTCAAACTTCTCCTTAAGCAGCGTCAACTTGATTGTCTTTGTCCTACTAGCCTTAGATACATAGAAGCTTTCCACAGAAGTTTTGTAGTCCAAACCCAACGACTTGTTAGTCAAGGCGTGCAACTTCGACCATTCTAGGTCCGGACACTTATCTCCTTCTGCAATTGATTTGCCGATAACATTCAATCCTAGAATGTTCTGAGCATCATCAGGGATAAAGGTCATCTCCCCAAACGGGAAGTGCATGGTATCAGTTTCACCATGATACCTTTCGACGAAGCAATTGACTGTCACAGAATCACAATTCACATAATTTTCAACCAAAGCATATAGACCATAATCTCTTACTAATGTTTGGAACTCTTCACATTCCTTAGACAAATCCCAACGAGACGCGGCTTGGTTTCGGCAAACACGCACAGCCTTCTTATGATCCTACAATTAGGAGATAGTACGATTAAAAGATTTTACATAAATACACAAGAATACATATGCACAAGATAAAAAAATTCTTACATAGGTTTGAAAGATAGTACGAGCCCACGTGTCCTTGTAGCCAAATAGAATTCTCGGATCGTCAGCTTCACACAAATTCTACCATGAGCAAATCAGGTATCATGTCATCAACATGAGGAAGGTGGGAACCTTTAACTTTTACTTTGCCCTTGCCTTTTCCTTTGCATTGTGTCGGTTGTTGACTTGGCCCACCAACTTCCTCTACAACTTCGCTTTGGCTTGGTAATTGACTTGGATGAACCTCATTATCTTCCTCCTTACTGTCCTCTTCATCTTGCTCATCGTGCTCAACTGTTCCAGTAGGTTCACGGATTACAAGTCGACTACGGTCACCACGATTCTCCCAAATTATCCCTCTTGTATCATCCCCCAAACGCTTGTTGCGACCTTGATATTTCCCTCTAGGAGGCAGAGACTGAGGAGTATTAAGACCGTCCTTCCTTCTTTTCTTAATGACAGCATCTTTAATTTTTCCTTTGTTGGCTTCCTTGGCTCTAGCCCTATATCAAAAGACATACGAAATGAATATAAAACAACTCACTTTCATTCTTAATACAGGCATAGATTTATGAAAAACAAACCATTCCGGGACAAAAAACGGCATAGTAATTTGGCAAAAACAGAATGCCGGTACACCATTCCGGCAGTGAACAATAACTATCGACAATGCCGGTAATTCCTAGGCTGTTCCTGGATACCAAAAGAGCACTACCGGCACGGACGAAAAAATTCAACTCCATGCCGTAACTGGGTACCGGCACACAAGGCAACCTAAAGTCAATGCCGGTACTAATAACAAGTTCTAGTGGTTTCCTGGATACCAAAAGTTCACTACCGGCATACTCGAATTAATGTAAACCAATGTCGTAACACACTACCGGCATTGTATTCAACCTAATATCAATGCCGGGACAAAACATTCAGTTTCAGGTGTTTCAGTAACTCTATACTGGCATAACATTCATACTAAAATCAATGCCGTAACTATCTACCGGCATTGTCTTCAACCTAAATTCAATGCCGTTATTAAGTACCGGCATTGTATTCATACAAATTTCAATGCCGGAACTCACCCTAACTCAACTGTGTGATTTAGGGTTCACGATTCTAACCTAAACCCACTGTTGTAAATCGATTCAAACACTTATAAACTAGTTCAAAATCACTTACCTTCTCACAGAAGCCATGTTTACAAGAAGTTGATTGTCCGAGTTCGCTTCTTCTTCTTTTTGTTGCTCTTGAGCAATCAAAGCAAGCCTTTTTTCTAATTTTTGTTGAGCAATCGATTTTGACTTCGATTGGGCATCTGATTTCTTTCTTGGAGGCATGGTTATGATTCAGGTAGGTTAATCGACGAAGAAATTTTTGAATTGACGATTAATCGTCGATGAAGAACGGATGAAGAACGATGAAGAAGATGAAGAAAAAAAAATCGAAACCTAACCCTAATCGAGTGTGCCGGAACTGACGGTGTAAATGGGGGATAAATGATTTGCTTTTTAGATTTTAAGTTTTAGGGGAAAGGGTAGTATAGTCTTTTCATAATGTTTTTTAATTAACCAAAGGGTATTTTAGTATTTTCATACCCAAAAATCATCCCTTAGCAGACACTATGGGTTGGGGGAAGTAATTTATATCCCCCGATTAGTTTCAATATCCCCCAATCGCGCGTCCTGTAAAATGTCAAAACTTTTCTTATATTCAAAATGAGTAATTATTGTTAATATTGTGTGATTACAAGTACGATGCCTAAATACGCAACAGAAAATTACTACCTTCGTTTCTGGAAAAGAGGTACTTTCACTTTTTCATTTTATCCTAAAAATAGGCCAAATTGAAAAAGCGATAGCAACTTTTTTCCAGAAACGAAGGGAGTATTTGTTCGAGAATTAATATTCAACGGAGAGTATTAAAGGGTGGTTAGGAGTGGTAACTCATAATCCATGTGAATTTTGGTAACAAGCGCAGCTGCCATGGAGTTCTTACCTACTTGTACACCTCAAAGTCACAACTCAAAAGTCAAAACCATTACTGAAAAGGTCAGACTAAAGAAGTCAAAGTCAACCAATGGACTGGAGCCAGACACCAGCTCTCTCGTCAAATGTCAAAAACACAATTAGTCAACTAAGTGCTAATGCAATTAATTGTGATTAACTTGGTCTAATTTGAATGATTAAACAAATATTAACACTAAAAAAACAGTCAACATCTACAAAATCAATTGATTGATTCAAAGAAGATAACATTTTGGGGTTCCCTAATAAGCTTACAAGTATAACGGAGAGAAACTTTGACCTCTTCCATGAAGTCGGACTGGCACACATACTCCCCGAGTCCCTGACCATGTATATTGATGAAGTTTATGTTACTGAGGATTGGATAAGCTTTGGAATCACACCCTGTATCAGGATGCTCACTGTAATTAATCTTGACCAAAAATCCTACTCGCACATTGTCGAATTTGTTGTTTTGGTGGGTGATAATTTGAATGTATCCACCTCTTCCTGCGGCAGTACTCTTGATCCTCATGGCTCGTCTTGAACCCCATGCAGCAACAACATTTTCCACTGTCACGTTTGAAACTCCACCAGACATCACATTGCCTATATGTACTCCAGCACTGTTGTATAAGAAATTACACAACGATTTAGCTTGTCAACAAAGATTAGTAATCCAGCTAGGCCAAGCAAGAGTATATGATAACCCTTCGATGTGCCTGTAGACTCAATTCTAACATTAACAATGATCGAGAAGATCCCACCACTTCACGATGTCACTGGTGGGGACTTGAGCAGTCTTAAACGGTAACAAGGATGGATGATGGCTGTTCAATGCATAACTGCATTAATAGACTAACTCTTTTCACTAGCAATGAGGCGAAACGCAAAACTAGCAGCCAAGGACCAAGGGCAAGAATCTTCAGGAAATGTGTATCAGTGTGTTTTTAGCAACGAATGCCTAGATAGTTCCTGAGTTGCTGAGAGATGAAATTATAAGAGAGGCATACCTTTAGTTGAATCCATCTGTTTATTCCAGAAGTCCTCTTTCCTTTCCACAAAAGATGGCAATGATGTACAAAACAATGCAACCAATAAAAGTACCACATACAGTTTGCAGAAACTTAGTCGATGAGTAATTGTTCTCGTTTTCTCCAGTAAGATAATCAAAAAGTTCGATATGAATATTCATGCCAAAGAGTCCTACAACTACGATTCCTGCATTCAGTAATAAATTCCCTGTACTGAGCAAAACTCCCATCTGTAGAAGCTGATTTTGTTTGTCATCCAGCATTATATTGATGTAATCCTCTGTGTCGTCTATGTATTCCCTCATCTTTAAGAAAATTAACCAACCGAAAACAGTGATCGAAGATATATCAGTACAATCAGCTCAATATAAAATTTAGCTTATTGTTTCATGGAGGGTTAGTGATTAACATACAGTTGACAGTTTGTTTAATGTTCCTTCTATCTGCGCAAAGTAAGCTTCTAAGAGCATCTCCAACTCTTCAACATTTGGCTTAAAATAACTTGTTAGCCTACTGCTCTTGTTGCTCTGTGAGTTGATTTCATTATCACTGAAATTGAAAAGGGCACTAAGAATTAGAAATACTTGTACAATATTGCTTAGGTAGAGCTTAAAGTTCAATATCCTTGAACTCGCATATTATCAAGGGGTAGGAGCTTGGACCTAGGATCTCCTCAAAAATCATGTAGGCAAGGACCTGGCATGACTTGATACCCGAAAGTAAGCGAGTTCATGCTCAATTATAGGACGTCGCCGATTAACAACCAGACGTGTCATGAATATTGGTAATATAGTGTTGATACATGCATTACTGAAATGAGAGCGAGTACAATTGACTTACCTTTGATTGTCTGAATCACATTCATCATCGTTTATTTCATTATCATCATTCGAAGCAGCTTCTTCAGACCCCAAATGAACAAGCTTATCTGTCAAGTACATCTCAGCCATATCCATATCATCGTCCAGCAAGTTTTCAAGTTCATCTCTAACCTGAAAAGGGATAAAGAATAAAAAGGGGTAACTGTATTTCCGAAATGGTGGTATATGTGAAAAACTTGGATGGTGCAAAAATTAGGAAAAATGCCCTTGTATAACTTCGATTTGTATTTTTAGCCACTAACGGATAGGCTAAGAGAGTGGCAAAGATATCATTTGAGGAATTGCTCAATATTATTGTTGTCAAAGGCGCCCAAGGGGCACGATTCGCCAATATGTGCCTCGCCTCGCCATTATGCGCCTAAGGTATGCTAAGACTTCATGTGTAGTGATATGTTGCCAAAGGTGAGCGAGCGCTCAAGGCGCACGATTTCTAGTGTGGGCGCCTCACCATCATTGCTTCAGCCTTACAGTTTAAAGGCTCAAATAATATGTTAACTATAAGTCTTTATCTATGTTGTGAAAGGCGAGGTAGGCGCTCGCCTAGGCGCACGAGTCGTGCAAGGGCTGCCTAGCTGATTAAACGCCCAAGGCACAAAAATGTGAGCAATTATTTTTTTCCTGGGCGCCTTAGGCTCGCCTAACGCCTGACACAACATAGGTCTTTATGCCATAATTCAACGAAAGAAATACAATGAAGCACAGAAAATAACTCACCTTCTGCACACGTCCAAGCAATGCAACTAGACGACTCTTTATTTGTCTAGCACGTTGGAGGTTAAGCGTACTGATTTTAGAGGTCAACTCATCTACCGCTGGATATGCTTCATGTTCCAGTGTGGATGTCTGGGAAAAGAAACAAGGAAACAAACATTCAGAAATAATAGCAAACTTCTAGTCTTTACAAACCCAAAAATCTTGCAGCCAAAGGCAGACAGTGTTTACCTCATTAAATAATGGAGAAAACACCAAATAAATGTATAGTAAAGACGCGCAAAATTGTATACAGTGGAACAGCCAAGAATAGTAATAAACATTCTCACATGTATCTACTAGCATCTAAGCAGATCGCGACCGTGTCCTACCACTTACCTGGTGTAGTTTATGTACAAGTCGAATTGACAGTTAACTGCAATTTCAGAATCTAAATAAATATAAATACTAAATCAGCATGATACCAACAATTCTGATGCAACGGTATATCACTAAGATTATACATTATATTTGGAACATACCCAGAACAATATATCGAAAAGTTGGAACATACCCAGAACAATGTATGAATGTGCAGAAGCAAACCGATATGATTTTATTCTGCTCAGTCCACAAATGAAATAAAAAAAACAAAATCTAAAACCATATGCTTACAATAACAATACTCTAAACCAAATGTCCAACAATTGGCACAAAATCAAGGACCTAAAAGTGCAAACGGCATTGTTTTTTCTTCCCTAAATGTTTTCAACAAACGATCAACAAAGCAAGCTATAATTCTAAGACTTGGTAAAAGTACCTATTGAGACCACAATGAAGAAACAATAAGTAATCAAAACAAAAATATACCTCAGTTTCAAGACTCTTACAAGCAAATTCAAGACAAACTTCAAGCACTTTAAATTCAAAAGGCAAAACCGCAGGCCCACCCGCCTTCCGCACATCTAACAAACCCTTAGAGACAATCTCATCATCACCTGAATTACGAAATGAATCTTTAAACTGTCGTAAATCTTGTTCCACATTATTATTTCGTAATTCCTCTTCAGTGACAACAGGAGAAACCTTTTGTTCAAGATCATGAACAAAAGGATATAGAACAGGATCTCTAAAATTCAATACAAACACTTCAGTAGCAGTAATAATCGCTTTAATCTGTTCTAAATTAACAACAATAGATCTTTCTCTACCAAGTATTGTTGATGGATGTGAAAGAACTGGATCAAGAATTCTTAAATCACGCGCTGGTAAACCAGTTCTTCTCATGATTGGATGTTTCCCTATTTCTTCTACTTGTGATTTCCCTGAGTTTGATACTACTAACCATGATCTGAGTCCAGCTCCAGCTCCTTTTCTTCTTGGTTGGTGTTGGTGTTGCGGCGGCGGCGGTTGTTGTGGGGTTGGTGGTGTTGGTGGTGCTATTAGTGGTGTTGTTCCTCCTCCTCCTCTGTGATGATGGATTTCTTCTTGAATCCTCATGGATTTCAAAGAGATTTCTTATTATTCCTTCAGTTTGGATTTTAAGGGATTTGGTGGTTGGTGGAGTGGAGAAATGAAGACGGAGATCTTATCTTGGGGGAAGTTATTATTATGTAGTTTGACTCTAACCGGTTACCGGTCGCGGAATTGAAGATTCCGGTCGCTTTTTAGAATAATGATATTTTTTTTGGCGGGAGCTTCTTGGAGTCATTTTCAGTTTTGGTTATGTTTCGGTAGTAGAGGATTTTTTTTTTTATGTATGGACGTAATGCCCAAAAGCCCAAGCCTTGTGACAAGATTGAAGATCTGACTCGACATCTCACACGGTCCAGTCAGATGTTAGATTTTATTTTTTCTCTCTAGTGTTTTTTACGTCCAACTCGAGGTCTGACCGTTGGGTCGTACATTTGAGTGAGGGTATTTTAAGTCGAGTACCATTTTGTACCTAAATTATTTTGTCAAATGTAAGATGCAGCTGAGTCAGATTTAGACGAGTTAGTTGAGTCAGAAAAAAAAAAAAAAAGATTTAGATGCAGCTGAGTCAGATCAGATGAGTTAGTTGAGTCAGAAAAAAACAAATAACCTGTCAGATGCTCAATTTGGAGCAATATCAACTAACATAAGTATTCCAAAATAAATCTACAGGAGTAATTTATTGTGGTCATACCTTGGTTTAATTTGAATGAATGAGCTGGTTCGATGTTTGAGTCACTAATACCATGAGGAACCCTTGATGTTTCACATCTACTCCTCGACAACTCTATTAGAAAAACATTTACAGATTTGAATCTTAGATTTGTTCATTTCAGATTGCAGTTTATTCTAACATCTACATATCATTTGATCGATTCAATGGAGAGAAACCCTTGAACTCTTATCGGAAGCAAAAAAATTGGAATAGAAGGGTTTACCAACACAAACTACTGCAAACATTTGATATCATCATTATCATAAAAGAAACCGGGGATGACCTGTCAATAACCGCGAACGAGCTTCTTCAGAATGCTCCCCATCTGCTTCTCTCCTGGTATTTACTGCTTGGTAGCTACTTGCAAGCGATTGACTGAAGCCTGGTATATCAATGCTCATTTAGAGCCTCAGGCAAATTACAACCCTTGCGAGGAAAATTCAGTGCTACATAATATCCTCAGAAATCGTAGTCTATATCAGTGACATTTTGTGCACCGCGTTTAATCAAGTTCCCTTGCTCATCATACAGATCAAGGTTCTCACATGGTGCTGGGAAGATTGAACCAATTACACGACCTTGTACAGATGAACACTGGAAGATATGCTTTTTCTTGTATGATATTCCAACTGAAAAGTCTCGGAATGTTAGGTTTCTCAAGGGGATTTCTGGGCTTCCATGAAGTCGGACTGGAACACGTACTCCCTGACCATGTATATTGATGAAATTTATGTTACTGAGGATCGGATAGGCTTTGGGATCGTACCCTGCATCAGGATGCTCATTGTAATCAGTCTTGACCACAAATCCTACTCGCACATTGTCGAATGTGATGTTTCGGTAGGTGATGTTTTGAATGTATCCACCTCTTCCTGCGGCGGTCTTGATCCTCATGGCTCGTCTTGAGCTCCACACAACAACATTTTCCACTGTGATGTTTGAAACTCCACCAGACATCTCACTGCCTATAGATACTCCAGCACTGTTGTATAATAATTTACAGAAAATGATTCAGTTTCTCAATAAAAGATTAGTAATCCAGGGTCAAACAAAAGTACAAGATAAGCCTTAGATGTTGGTTCTTCGCAGGAGTTCGAATTTCTAGACAACTCTAACATGGCATGAGGAGACCCCACTCCACTATGTCACTGGTGGGGACTTGAACGGACTTAAACGGTAACAAGGATAGCTGAGCTAGCAGTCTAAGCCACAACAATCCCATGAGAAATACTAAAGAATCACAGTGTACTACAGGTTTAATGCGGTATTGTATTAGACTAACTCTTTCCACGGGCAATGAGGTGATACAGAAAATTAGCAGCCAAGGATAGCCAGGGCAAAAAACTTCAAGATATGCGTCTCAGTGTGTTTCTAACAATGAATGCCTAGATAGTTCCCGAGTTCTGGAATATGAAGCAGACTAACTCTCACCTTACTGTAGAACGAACAACAAGGTTCCGGATGAGAATGTTTGTAGATGGCCGACCATAAGCAACTCCATACTGATCCCAACCACTCTTTATGGCAATTCCGTCATCTCCTACACTTATGTAACAGTCCTCTATCACCACATTGTCACATGAATCTGCATACGAGAAAACACTATTTTTGATTCAGAGGTTGAGAAAGAAGAAAAACAAAATAAAAAATAACAAATTGCACCACAGAAATTCAAAAAAAAAACTTCTGCTAAGCATTCAATTATTAGGCGAGCTTCTAGAGAAGCATTGAGCAAGCAAACAATGTTTTGTACAAGTTCCATGAAGGCATCATTACCAGGATCTATCCCGTCCGTGTTTGGAGCGCCAAAGACAGGAGCTAAGATGGTGACGTTTGTGATGAAAACATTCTTGCAGTCATAGGGATGGATTGTCCAGAAAGGAGAATCACGTAGGGTTATGTTCGAGATATGGATGTCACTTGACCACAATATCTGCACAAGTGGTCCCCTCGTGTAGTTGAGAAGCTTTTGTTTGTACTTCTTCCACCATGACGGACCTTGTCCATTAATGGTACCGTTATGACCTGTACAGGTAAGCAAAGGAAAATTCACAAGTATGTCATACATTGCTGGTTATCACAGGTAGCATGTATTTCAGCATCAGCAATGAATAATTCTCTTTTGGCGAAACATTACATCCATACATCGGACAATATTATAGAAATTTGAAACTCAATAATTCGTATTGTACCAACAAGAAATTGTTTGGCCAGCACATATGACAGATCCGACTACTGATCTACAGTTTACGAGTTGGGAATCTAGTCTGTTTCTCCACAAATCTAGATGGCTAGCTAAAATTCTGTACTAAAGTAATTGTATACAATAACGAGAATGCAGACACTAAGTTCTCACATTCCTATATTTGGTCCGGAAAAGTTCAATCTAAAGGAAAGAAAACCAGGTACAAGAAATGCATCAAACCTGTAATAACCACATCCTTGAGATGCTGACCATGAATCAGACTACCATATCGAGGTCCAGCATGCTCCCTCCCAGCTCCATATGATGGTAGAGGAGGCATAAGGGGCCACAACGCTTCATCCTGTCATATTCGAAAGTTATACGTATTTCTTCACTCAGTTATTAAGAAGATGGATGAGCCTAGTTTGCACAAATAAAAATAATTAGGACACATAACCTAGAGTTGAATACACATAAGCACACTGGAATAGTTTTGATTTACAATACTAGTATGCAGGATCTTAGATTACTAAACTAGTGTCAGACGAATATGTTTTGGTTACTAAAAGCCGATAAATTCCAAACCAGTGTCTAAGCCTAACAGCTTATATCTCTTTTTCTAGTAGACCCTAAAGCTAATAGTAATACAATAGCTTATTTAACTTCTTTGAGTGACACTCCAACGAACTCAGTAAAGGTAAGTCATTAATGTTGATTAAGACCAAGATTTCTAATTACGGACAAGTTAAACCCACCACAAATAAGAATTAAAAGCATTTTCTTCGTAAGCTTTTGCACACAATTGTTAACCATACATTCAAAGTATCAATGGTTATAGCAAGTTACTTTTATTACTACATGCAACCACTTCTAATAAACGTCATAATCGAACCCAGTAAAGGTAAGTCAGTATTGTGGATTAAGACTAAGATTTCCAAAACATGATAAAAACTTTATCTAGTGGTTTTGCCATACACATAAGTTCCTTAAATCATCAAACTCTTCATAGATCCCCCCACTAACAGTCATAATAACTACCTACTCCATGACCAAATTCCAATAACTAGCAACATTGTCAAAACAATAAAAGCTTTTCCTCTTTAAGCTGAAAAGAATAATCAAAACTTAAAACCCGCCACAAATAGATCACGAACATGAGAAGAATTAAAAGCATTTCCTCCTAAGTTTTTGCATACAATTGTTAACTACACATTCTAAGGTATCAATAGTTACTTCACGCAACCACTTCGAATTGGAGCCTTAAATGGGTTAACAACTACCTTATTTTCAACACACGAACAATCTACACTATCCGTAAATGGATTACACATCTACAATTCAAACAAATTCGGCATATTGACAATAAAATAACATGAATGAAATGTCACCTCAATGCCAAGTATAGTTGCACCTTCAGCAAGGAACAAAGTCATATGACTAGTAAGATTAAACGGCGCCGTAAGCCAATCCCCAGGTGGTACATTAAGCTGCCCACCACCTTTCTTCCCCAGCTTCGCAATCTCCATAATTGCCTTCTCGAACGCTTTTGTATTCTCAGTAACCCCATCACCTTTACCACCAAAATCAGTCAAATTAAATGCAAATGGTCTCAACATTGGCATTGGTTTTTCATTAACTCTCAATCCCCATAGTCCATCAACTAGAAGATTTCTTTGCCAAATAAACAATGAAGCAAAACCCATGATCCATAAGACTGTAAATAATGTTCTGTGTGATGATACTAATGCTGGTATACATCTTTTCCATTCTAATCTGTGGCTGTAAATTCTCCCAAACATGATCTGAATAATATACAAAATCAGCTAAATTAATCGTACTAGGGTTTTGAGATTTGAGTGTTTTGATCAAATCTGAACTGAAAACTTCAAATTCAAATTCAAATTCAGACAAAGGGTTTTGGAATTTGATTATTTTAAGAGGAACCCATGTTTAATATAAGTGTAATTTCATGAAAAGAGTGAGATTTTCTGGAAATTGTTGTCTCCAACTTTAGATTTGAGGATGGGAGTTATTGTACAAGAGGAAATTCGGAGATTCAGAAGAGAAGAAGATGAAGAAGAGATGGGAATTTGGGGGAAGTAGAAGTTAGGGTTTGGTGAAAGTAGTAGTTGGGATTGTGGGAGTGAAGTCATGATCAGGAAGACGAGGTTTTGGAGTACATTGAAAGGGAAGACAGACTCTGGTTTTTGTATCGAGACTTGAGAGAGAGTGAAGTTTTAACTGAAAAATTAATTCAACAAATTGTAATTAAAAACATTTCAAATGACTATAATACCCTTGTCCAAAAATATTGATGAGTCCATGACGTTAGCGTGGGACCTACCTACCTCCTGAAAATCATAGAGAAATCGTGCGAGGAAAGTCTAGAAATCCGTCTAAGTGTTGTGGGATTGACGCACATAATAATCCTGGCATATTTAGGGGCCACTAGAAAGGAATTAGGGGCCACTAATAAATAGAAATTGACGTTTAGTCCCAATATTTGTGGGTTTTGGATGCTTTAGTCTACTCATCTGAAGCCCAGTATTCTCTAGTCCAAATAAACCCCCCCTTGAAGCGATTCCATATATATATAACTCGTCTTTTGAAATTGAATTTTTTGGATCTCAATCATGAATTCAAAACTGGGAGCAGGTCAGAGATTAATTTTGAAAGGCGATTTATCAGTTTCAGAGAGGATTTAATCTTTTCTTCATCATAATTCAATTCAGGTTACTTTCGAAAGTGTTCTGAAATCGTTTCTTCATCAGATTTGAATTCACGACAGATTGAGAGAGATATCGACCCAGATATAAATTTCGTAGGTGATTTAACAGATTCATAGAGGTTAGGTTGGATTTGATTTGTTTCTGCAGCATAATACAACCTTAGGTTAGTTTCTTTTGGTTGTACGATCTGTTAGATCTAATTTTCAGGTTTGTTTCTTATTTTTAGTTTTTATGAGTTTATGAGTTGATGATATGAATTCGATCTGTTACATCTTATTGTTTGTATGATTTTGATTTGATATTTGTTATATATTAGCTTTTGAATCTCGTGAAACGATTTTTGTTTACTGTTGTTTGATGATGATTTTAGTTTTATGATGCATGATATGAAATCGAACTGATATTAGATCGTAGGCTTCTGATTTATTCAATTATGTGTTCCAGTAAAATTATGAAGCTTAATCGATGGATTATTTGATTTTGGTTTACTGTTATTTGATGTTTAGGTTTCGATTAAATGTGTACTTTCATGTACACTATTTATGTTTTAGGTTATTCAAATCTGGTGTTGTGATTTGAAGCTTCAAATGTTTATTATTATTTCTTTTGTCATATGTAGGGGTATCAAATATGTCTGAGAAGGTTATTCATGCTGTTTTGAAGCATGGTGAGTATTCTGCTACTTTTCGTGTTAATACTTTGACAACCGTAGATGAATTGAAGCATTTTGCATGTAAGCAGTGGAGGTCTTTGTCTCCTGAGAGTATATGTTTCAGCTATATGGATAATGTTCAAATAGTTTTTGTACAAGGTGATATACAACTGCAAGGTTTAATTGCTCTTGTTATTCTTATTAACAATGAAAATTTCTATTTGAATGTTGACGTGATTCCGAAGCATACTTCTCGTTCTAAGTCTGGTTGTAGCACTAGTTCCGGTTCTAGTACTGCAAAAATTCTTGTGTAACTGAAATTCCTAAGCTTGTAAGGGTGGTAGATCATGATGCAGACAAGGCCAAGCCTCTGATTATTGATGAATGGGTTTCTGTTTTTTACAAAGTTGGTAAAGAATTTATGGGTGGTGTTAAAGCTGTTAGGCTTGCTTTTGATAAATACAAGATGGCTACTGGTTTCAAGATTGTTATTCTTAAAAATGACAAGACTCGTTTTACTGCAAAGTGCGAAGAAAATGATTGTGGTTGGACGATTCACTTTGGGCCTGTGAATGGTGACATTTCTCGGTTCGTGCTGAAAGATTATAATGTTATTCACAGGTTAGTGGTGTTCATATTAGTCCACATTACTAATTCTTGTTTTTAGGCTTTTATATGTAGACTTGTTTTAGGTGTACATTGTGGTGCACATTACTTGTTGTAGGCTTTTTAGGTGGCATATTGCGGTGTAAATTACATATTCTTGCTTGGTCTGTGTTTTCTTTTTGCATATGTGGTGTTGTGTAGTTGTGGTGTTGGTTTTAGGTTGAAGAGTCCTGTGGTGACAACCAAGTTAGTCAAGCATTTGACCGCTGACAATATACAAGGTGATCCTAGTTTAAAACCCAGACAGATCATGTCACTTTTTAAGAAGACTTATGGGTCCAATATTAAGTATCGCCATGCCCGTAGAGGGAAAGAAGCCGTATTTGAAGAACAGTTTGGTGATGATGAGAAGTCGTATAGTGATTTAACTTGGTATGTCAAATCCATTGAGCAAACTAATCCTGATAGCTTTGTGAATTTTGAAGTTGATCATGCAACCAGAAGATTTCAGAGAATTTTCATTTGTTTTGGTGCTTGCAAGCATAGCTATAGGTATCTTAGGACCATGATTTACTTGGACTCTACTTTCCCTACTGGAAGATTCAGGGGTGCTTTGATGGCCTCAACATGTATTAATGGAAACAATAGTTTTTACCCATTTGCTTTTGCTCTTGTTTCTGCTGAAAACAAAGAAAATTGGTGTTGGTCTCTTGAGAATCTTAAACAAGTTGTTGATGGTCGTCAGATTGTTTCCTTAGTGATCGTGGAGAAGGACTTTTGCAAGGCATTCCAAAAGTATTTCCTAATTCATATCACAGCTATTGCTTTTACCAAATCAAGTGCAATCTCCCTATTGGATCAGGTGATGCTAATTCGAAGGTCGTTATTGATTTGTTTTACAAAGCTGCTTACTCTTACACAGCAGATAACTTTGAAGAAGCTTTGCGGGGCATGCATGCAATTGGATGTGGAAATGTTACTAATTATATTAGGACTATTCCAAAGGAGAAATGGGAAAATGCATTTTTCCATGTACGTAGATATAATGCTCACTCTTTAACTCTTTCCGAGTCCTTCGACAACTGGATTCTTGATTTCAAAAAGTTGCCTGCTTTTGCTCTTCTCGATGCGATACGGTGAGTTTTATGTTTAGTGTTTCATTAATATATTTTTTTATGTGTACATCTTCCCTTGTACACATGTCTATCTACATTGTTGCTCACATGGATTTGCTTGATGTGTACATACTTGTACACATGTTTTATCTGTGATTCTGCAACTGTGTGTACATTATTGTACACATGGATTTCCTTAATGTGTACATTGTTGTACACATGTTTTATCTGTAATCCTTCTAGATCATTTTTTGATTTTATGTTTTTTGTTTTTATTATGTTAGTTTGAAGGTTATGAAGTAGAATTCTGAGAGAAGGATAGAAGGTCTAGAAAATTTCAACACTAGGCTCACTCCCATATATGAGGCTTTACTAAAGGAAAACATCGACATTGGTCGTACTTGGACTGTTACTGAGTCCATGAAAAGATTGTATGAAGTCGCGTCTCCCCGGTCTCATTCTGTAGATCTATTGCAGAAAACTTGTACATGTCACAGGTGGCGAGTTAATGGTTTTCCTTATGCACATGCTTGTGCTGCCATTCAATCTACGAGGGAGGACATATATTCATTTGTTGAGCCATACTTCACCACTGAATGGTACAACAGGACATACCAGGAGATAATCTTGCCAATCCCCAATTATGACAAGCCGCAGGCTTATGATCCTAGTGATAGGGTTATTGTTCCTATTCCTGTTCCTCCACCTGGTAGACGAAGAGCACAGCGTATCAAGAATGCTTGGGAGAAGCAAAAGAGGCCTATGATGTGCACAAAGTGCTTCACCCTTGGTTACCACAACAGAGCTACTTGCCCCATGCCTTGATACTTTTTTCTATGTTTGATTTGTTCAAAAGATTCTATGTGTTTGGTTTTTACTTTTGGTAATGTCTTTTCAATTTTCTTTGGCGTGGATAATTAGTGCCAGTACATGTGTACCATTATGTACACCTTCCTGTGCACTTCAGTTTTCTTACCTGTCTTTTTACATGTGTACCATTATGTACACCTTGCTTACAATGGATGCTACTAGTTTATTTTGTTTAGTAATATTTTATGTTTTCAGATCTGTATAATTACTTTTGCTATGTTCAATTTTTATGTTTTCAGTTCTGCAAGCCTGGATAAGTATAAAAATATGTCAGTACATTTGTACCATTATTGTGATAAATTGTAGTAATAAATGGTGGTGATGATGGCATGCATGACACTTGAAGTCTAGAACTACTATCTATGACTTAAAATTTACTTCATACTATTTTGAAGTCTTAACTAAATAGTCTCACTAAGTAATGTCTGTTAAATTCAAGTATGAACCACCCACACAATGTACACCTTCTTGTACCATTATTGTGATATTTTTCTGCTCTGTCAGTAACTGTGCACAATCAAGTACACCTTAATATTTCCCAACCTAAACACCTTAGTACTGACACAAGTCTAACATCAATATTTAAACTAATAAAAAGATTAATTCAAGGTCTTTGAAAAGAGTAGTGATAAGTCATAAACAAAGAGTTAAAAACTAAAATTTGAAAAGTTGTCTGAAGATAGAAAATGTTTAGAAGCAATTCAGAAAGTGATCTTGTACATGAATCTTAAAAACTCCTCTTCTTCTTTAATGGTTGCATTCTTTTACTCACACGCCACGCCTTGTGCTCTTCATCCTCTGCTACATCCCACACTTTTTCATAAAATCCGACTTTTTTCAGCATCTTGGCCACCAGTTTTGATCTCATTTGCTGACAAATTTCTTCGGCCGTCTGTTGATCTCTTACGATACTCTTTGTTTTCTTCACACTTCGTTTCATAAAGTAACAAGTTTATAGGAGGCAGTATGGGTTTAGTCCTTGTGCAGGACATGTCATGACGTTTATTTCATACGCTTCTATAGATGCATCACCCATTAATGCTCTTTTCTTGTTGAGTTCTAATTGCACCGCATCTGCCATTTGCTGTGCATCATTTTTATAGTCCTCAAAATTTTCTGTGTGTAACGAGTTGTACCATTTCCACTCTAGAGCTTCGAAATCAAACTTAAAAAGCGATCAGTGCTGTCCTACCCTCTTATGTTCTGTAGAGTGCTTGACGGGGATCACAAGAACTTCCAGATTCTCAGGAATGTCCCATACGAAATCAACCACAAGCTTTTGTATCGCGCTCATGATACTATACTTGACATAGTACAGCAATCAATAAAATAAAATGAATTAGGTTCACCTTAATCAGACCAGAAAGCTAACAAGCATGTAGACTACTACAGAAAAATAACAAATCAAACATTTTAGGCCTGAAAACAGACTGTATATCCATGACATATGATATAGGTCTATAACTATGTACACACCTATATCATAGTTGACAGACCATGTGTCAATTATATTTCATACTGGTGTACATCTATGTACACGGCTAAAGAAATCTATAAACACATAGAACATGTCATGTCAATTAGGTGTACAACTATGTACACAACATTAGATGATAATAGCTATCTCTGACAAGCGCTGTGATACGTCGATGGATGTAGAACTGCAGTACCTCTTGGTCCAGATATTTGTTGAACATCAGTTCACGAAGTACTTTTCCCACAATCAGAATATCTTCCCTGACTTATGGATCTTGGAGTCTTGTTAGTTCCCAAGCTACAGAGCTGCGGAATCATAAAGGAAATGTTAACATGGTGTACATAGTGGTACACATAATTTTTTTTATAAGATTCAATCATGTGGAGAGTGCGAGGTAGTTTTTATTTGTGAACTTACCCCAGGCTTGCATAGTCAAAGAACTTTTGTATCCTTCTTTTGTCATCTCCTGGTTGGATTGCATGGTATAGTGGAGATTGACGAATATCTGGAAATGGAAGAGAAGGACGATACTCCTCTGCCTTTCTCTTTTATGGCGCAGGATAGCCTGGTTCTTGTCCCTCTTTTATCTTTAGAGGTCTGGTTTTACCTTCGGCAGTGAACTCTGGATCAAGCTTTTTCTTTGAAACTCTCTTTTGTGGTGTCTTGGACAACTTGCCAGCCGCTTTTGTCCTCAACATCTCTGCTTCCTTCATCTTCCCTGCTCTTGTCCTCACTGGTGTCACTTTCTCTTCTTCTACCTCTTGACTGCTAAAAAATTTACTAGGATTTTTTTGGATGAACTGCATTGCTTCAGAAACGATCCTTTCTCGTACATCTTCAGTGGATAATGATTTTTACGACGACTCTTCTTTTGGATCTTCTTGGCTCAACAATGAAAAACTTGGACAATCGTGGATCAGGGTTTCCATCTTTTCCTTCACTTCAGATGGTGTCGTTCTGTAACAACCTTTTTCAAGCTTTACAAACACAGTTTCAGTCAAGTTATCTAGAAGGTCATCAATTGATGTATAAAGCTCCTTATCTGGCTCTTCTCCCTATATGAGTAAAAGGACATCTTCTTTAACAGGAAACATGCTTCTAGGGTCCAGCTGAGATATGGATTGAACTGCAATTATCGTAGCTTCATCAATTTTAGCAGTTTGAGTTGTATCCATCACATCCTGGTTATCAAGGTCCATCTGGTCTTGTTGATCTTCAGGGATTTCATTTGTCTTTGGCAGAGAAGTGCTGAAAAAATGCAATTTTGTTAGGTTGTACAAAATTGTACACTATTGTACACACACACAAGAAATCACTAAGGTGTACATCTTGGTACACATATATAGAAAATGAAAAGAAATGCGAGCTGAGATCATTTTCTTCATACCTAGGCTTCTCATCAGTTCAAGACTCAACACCTTGCCTTGTTCCATCCTTGCCATCCTTCTCTTTATTTGTCTTTGACAGAGGAATGCTAAAAGATTCAATTTTTTAGAAAAGGTATGAGTTTTAGCATACTGGTGTACAACTATCTACACACATAAAAAGAAATGACTACCACATTTAATAAAAGTGATTTTATACCTTCGCTTTTCAGGAGTTTCAGACGAAACTTCATTCTTTTTAGATTCAGTTCCATGCTCGTCATCACCACCTTTGGTACCCTCTTTGTCATTGTCATCAGCATGCATATCATCACCTTTGCCACCCTGCTCATCATCATCATCATTATCATCATGAATATCACCACCTTTGCTACCCTCCTTGTCATTGTCATCACCATGCATGTCACCACCTTTGCCACCCTGCTCATCATCATCATCATTATCATCATGCATATCACCACCTTTGCCACTCTTCTCATCATCATCATCATCATCATTATCATCATGCATATCACCATCTTCATTGCGCTCCTCCTCCTCCTCCTCAATCTCCTCATCTTCCTTGTGCCCCTTCTCAACCTTGTCATCCTCCTCCTCTTGCTCCTCAATATCCTCATCCTCCTCAGTTTAAAGCTGTATTTCCTTTGCAAATTTAAAGATTTCATCCAAAGTGTAATTACGAAAATCATTCACTTCTCTTTCTGTCAAGTTCATTAGACCAACTTCATTAACCTTTAAGATTTTCTCTTCGATGAAATTAAGAAGCCTTTCTTGCCTCTGCTGAACTTCAGTAAGCTCCTCATCCAACTCCTTTCTTTGCATATCTGATATGCGCAGCTTTTCCTTCACTTCATCTATGCTATTTTCTTGTTTCTGCCTCCGGTACTCATCCAAAAGCAATCGCTCTTCATTAGTGTAATCCTTTACCCATCCTGATTGTATCTGAAAACATGCCAAAGTATCAACATTGGTCATAGGTGTACAATTTTTTACACATGTTGTAAGAGTGTACATTGTTGTACACAAGATAAATTTCTTAAAATCTATCAACAATTTACAATCATGTACACCTTATTAAAGGTGTATATCAATGTACATATACTATCGTAAGAAAGTTTTTTGAGATACCTTTTTCATGGCGTCATTCAGGTCTTTCTCGATTGTATTACTGACGTCGCTTATGATCCACCTGAGAATCCTTGGCACACCTTCCTCATTGCTTGGCTGCATGCTTTTGTTGTGTTCAACAAACCAATGCTGCATTAACAAATAGGTGAATAGTTAGAAATGTAAGAGAAAGGAACAAACACAATGAACAGAATTATTTAAAATGGTGAATGGATATATCAGGTGTACAACTGTGTGCACATGTAAACTCACCAACAGATAAATCACACAACCATTAACTTTAAGTGGTGAATCGAAATGTTTCTTAATGCACGCCATGAGATGCTCATGTATATGAACTGGCTAGCAAGTTTTCTTCATCCTATCCAAAGACTCAAAAAAGTGTGCATATTGGTTCTTGCTAATAATACTTCTATTTGTCTGGGTAAAAAAGCCTGTTATACACAAGTACATAGTAAACAACACCACTAAGTCTTCAGCGTTTCTTTCAATCTCCAATCGCGACTTTGGGTTTAGCTTCATGATATGTACGATTTCCTCCTCCACATCTTTTTTCCCCAGCTCATTTTGTTTCTTAAGAGTCAATCTGTTTATTAGCGGACCGTATTTTTTTTCAGCTGTAGTTTTTACATCTTCTCCTTTTTCAAGTTCCATTGCCACCATCTTAATCCCATAAATTAGAAACAAATCCTCAGGTTCACTCTTTACTGCCACTCTTACGTTCTTCTTGGGAGTATCAAACATGAAATAATATCCCCCTGTGTCACAAATTTCATGGCGATACTGTCTCACAATTTTCAAGATTAAGTTTTGGTTCCTAGTCCATATATCATCTCTCTTTTTACTTGGATCTTTCTCATCTTTCTGATCTGCTTTTTTGTGGAAAAAGATATCTACTACAGGCCAGAATGGTCTTTCTTTTTGCTTCTCTAATTGATAAATGGTGAACCATACTTTTTCTCCTCTTTTTGTTTCATCTTCCTCAAAGTTTCTATTCACAAAGTTACTGATTGCATGGAAACTTGATCTATAAGGTTTGTTTGTATCTACGAAAATGAACCAAGAAGAATAATACATTCATTATACTGATAACTACAAAATAGTCACATAGGTTTACAACAATGTATACACAAATATTTAACAGAGAACTAATCAAATAAGAACAATACAGATGTAAAAGTCTTTACACTCATACAAAAATCTAACAAAAACAGTTTCAAAACAAACTCAGCAGGCAATATGAAGATGAAGTAGCATGCTGGTGTACCTGTATGTACACTGGTACCACAAGTGATGAAAAAACAGTTTTGAAACACAACAATCAAGCAATATGAAGATGAACTGGCATGCTGGTGTACAGATCTGTACACTGGTACCACAAGTGATGAAAAAACAGTTTCAAAACATACAGAACATGACACCAATCAGTACAACAACATGTGAGTGTAGTAGTATATACACATGAACAAGAAATCTGAACACAAATCACTGCAACAGTATTGTGGTGTACATATCTATACACAACAACAACAAATCTCATAAAAATGGCAAAAAAATAGATAGAACTGAAAATGAAAGCCAGCAACAACATGGTGGTGTACATATCTATACACAACAACAACAAATCTCATAAAAATGGCAAAAAAATAGATAGAACTGAAAATGAAAGTTTGCAACAGCATGGTGGTGTACATATCTATACACAACAACAACAAGAGATGGACAACAGTTTGAAAACACACACATCAGAACATATAAACATGATATAGCATGCCGGTGTACAGATATGTACACTGGTAAAACACAATAGATGGACAACAGTTTGTAGTAGCATTACCTTTTTTTGCTTGACCAGATGTTGATTTCTTTGAAGTTTTTGATTTCTTCTTAGGTGGTGGTGATTTTGAAGTATCTTTTGCTACAGTTGATGTTGAAACTGCTGTAGATTTTGATCTCGTCTTCTATCCTTTTGATTTTGAAGTATCTTTTGGTACAGTTGATGTTGAAACTACTGTAGATTTTGATATCATCTGCGTTCCTTGTGATTTGAAGCATCTTCTTCAACTGTTGTTGTTGTATCAGAAGATTTTTATGTTGATTTTCGCTTTGCAACTGGTTTTTTAGCACTCACCATGATGTTACTGCTACTGTATTCATCAATTCTACGAAAATTTAAGGTTTGATTTCGAATCTTTAGTGTTTCGATTTTCGATTTTGGATTTTAGGATAAAGTTTTTTCTGGGTTTTCTTTTCTCTGAGTTTTTTTTATCTTCTCTCTGCTAAATGAAATAATAACATTTCCGTTTTTTTTACAGTTTTTTTTCTTCGAACCAACGTGTCTCTTCCACATTAACTGTGTAAGTTACAAAACAGTTTTTATTCGCTGCACGTGTGCTTTATGAGACGCGTGCGAAGGACAACATCGTCTTTACACATTTTCAAATAAATTTTGGATTAATTTGTTCCTAGTCGGATCGGGGTGGACTAATTCGTATTTTTGGGAGCGGTTTTGGACTAAACCGTTTTTTCCCCACTAATAAAACAAAATAAGGTCACCCAAACCTAAAATGATACCATTCCTTATCTTCAATTTTCGTAATGGATAAATTCCCCCTCACATTCAGTAGTTAATACTACAATCGGTAGTTTAACTATATATAATTGGTAGTAATTATGTTACAGTAAAATCCAAATATAGAGTAGTCCCGAAAATGAATTTTTCCAAAATCCTTTATTTTTCAAATTAGAGGAATGATATTCGGTAGGTATATTGATTATTATCCACCGACTATTCTTGATTCAAAAAATTCAAATTTTTGTACTAAAATCTAAGCACAATCGGTAGATAATGAGCATCACTTATTATCACAATTTACTACCGATTATGGTAGTATCAAAGTTCGAAAATTAAAGGATTTTGACAAAATTTCATTTTGGGGCCACTATACAATTGGAAGTTAAATTAACACAATTTACTATCAACTATGGTAGTACCAAAATTCAAAAATTGAATATATTCGGAGGTTAAAGTAACACAATTTACTATCGATTATGGTAGTACCAAAATCCGAAAATTAAAGGATTTTAGCAGAGTTTCACTTTGGGGCCATTATACATTCGGAAGTTAAATTAACACAATTTACTACCGATTATGGTAGTACCAAATTCGAAAATTGAATATATTCGGAGGTTAAAGTAACACAATTTACTACCGATTATGCCACTATATAATCGGAAGTTAAGTTCACTTATCTTACTTCCGATTGTTATAATTCCAAAATTCAAAAAATTAAGATTTTTTTTCAAAAACTCGTTTTGGGGCTAGTATATAATTGGAAGTTTGTTTAACTGAAATTACTACCGAATATGATAATTTTCGTTTCGAAATGCCACTATATAATCAGAAGTTGAGTTCACTTATCTTACTTTCGATTGTTATAATTCCAAAATTTGAAAAATTAAGGTTTTTTTCAAAAACTCATTTTGGGGCCAATATATAATCGGAAGTTTGTTTAACTGAAATTACTTCCGAATATGATAATTCTCGTTTCGAAATGCCACTATATAATCGGAAGTTAATTTCACTTATCTTACATCCGATTGTTATAATTCCAAAATTCGAAAAATTAAGGTTCTTCAAAAACTCATTTTGGGGCCAGTATATAATCGGAAGTTTGTTTAACTGAAATTACTACCGAATATGATAGTTCTCATTTCGAAATGCCACTATATAATCGGAAGTTAAATTCTTTTATCTTACTTCCGATTGTTATAATTCCAAAATTCGAAAAAATAAGGTTATTTTTAAAAACTCATTTTGGAGCCAGTATATATTCGGAAGTGAAAATTAACCCATTTTACTACCAAAAATAAAAAATTGAAGGATTTTGGAAATATTTCATTTTGGGGATACTATATATTCGGAAGTTAAATTAACACAATTTACTACCGATTATGGTAGTACCAAGATTCGAAAATTGTATACAATAAAAAGAAAAAAGAAGAAGAAGAAAAATATATATATCGAAAATTAATAACCCAAATAATTCTCCTAACAATAACTAAAAATACACTAACTTCCGATTTTGCAATTAACTACCGATTACGTAAGAGCAATTTAGCCATTACGAAAATTGGAGATAAGGGGTGCATCATTTTAGGTTTGGGTGACCCTATTTTGTCTTATTAGTGGCCCCTAAAAACGCTAGGATAATAATCCTATGTCAAAAAGACATGTAAAATTTGGAAACCTATTATAGGGGTTGTTGAATCTATTAGAGGGGTTTCACCATGATCCTAATATCTGGTTAGTTGGTTAAGGGGTGACCTTTCATCAATTAAACCTAAAAAAGAAAAAAAAATGGTTTACTTGTAATCATCAACAACAACCAAAAATCAATCATCATCAACAACAATTCAATAATCAATCATCATCAATAAGAATTAAAAACAATCATCTTCAATAACTCTTCCATCAATCAAACCTAAAAAAAAAAAAACCTAATTCTCTAATTCTAATCAACGACCCAAAATCAATCTATTGCAAATGAGATTAAAGTATGTTAGTTTTTCTCAATCAAATTCGAAAAAAACGATTTCAGAACCAGTTACGGTTGACTTTTTGGTTTTAAGAAGCCAACCGTAACTCGTTACAGTTGGCTTTTGGTTTTCAGAAGCCAAGTGTAACTAGTTACAGTTGGCTTTTTGGTTTTAAGAAGCCAACCGTAACTAGTTACAGTTGGATTTAGTGAGTTACGGTTGGATCAGAAAAACCAAATATATCAGTTTCGGTTGGATTTAATGATTTACGGTTGGTTTCAAAAAACCAAAAACATGAGTTACGGTTAGATGTATTGAGTTACGGTTGGCTTTACTATGTTACGGTTGGCTTCGAAAAATAATTAAAAAAAAACGTAATTTTTTACGGTTTAGATAAGGGGCTTTTAGAATTATTTACTAGTGACCCTATTTTGTCTTATTATAACAGCCCCTCTAATAGATTCATCGACTACAAAATTTGATACCGTTTAAATTGACAAAAATTAAAAAGATACTTTTTAATTAAACAAATTAGACATTCTGTACAAAATTCATGAACTAAAATAACGAGAACAAACCAATATACCCTCGTCTTCTTTATTTGTTTTATTAAAAATAGTAAGGTACAGAAACCTTCCATCGAAACCAATTTCTTGATCATCAATAGATTTTTTTTATTCTCTTCTAATTCTATCTGAATAAGCTGATGGTAAATAAAAGATTAGTTTTAATCACCACCACTGCTAGCTACCGCCACTATACAACCATCATTTTTAAATCATCATCGGAAGAAACAACCTCATCCCATCAACACTACCAACTTAACAAAAACAGTGTTTGATTGAAAAACGTGTTGGGTTTTTGAGTGCAACTGCAGGAAATCCTACAACACACCCAAACTATCGAAATAGAAACTAATCTAAGACATTGTATTAATCTCAAAGATGAAATGCAAGTTTATTGATAATCTTATTGATATTTTCGTAAGTTTATTGATAATCTTATTGGTATGCATACTTGGTTCCCGGACCTGAATCATTCTTACAACATTTTGCATATGGGTATGCATACTGAGATATATCCAGACAATGATTAATTGTTCTAAACTCCCATTTCAATCTTTGAAACATTCTTAGAAGACAACAATAGCTGTGTCACACGAACTATTAGCTTATAAGCAATTTTCAAGTGATCGAATGATCAATACGAAACATTCCGAGTCTACATCAAATGACTGTCTCACAAAAATCATGTAAGATGTTACAAGGCGATTTTCACATGATCATATTTTGACTTTCGTCAAGAATAATGATGAACATAGTTAAAGCAAAAAGTTTTCCAACATATATTTCGAGAAAGATATAAGCAAGTTAAACTCAGCTCGAAATATCAAATGTGTATAATGTAAAGTCTATATAGCTATACGACTTAGTCTCAATAGGAGATAGAATAGAATAGACTTCTGAGTGATAGATGAGTTCAAGTCTCCACATACCTTTTGTTGATGAAGTTTCTCCAAGCCCCCCTTAGTAGATCTTCGTCTTCAATCGATGAACGCCGTGATGTCTAAAGCTCAACTACACATTCTATCATAATCCGAGACATAGCTCTAAGTAGACTAGAAATCAAGACTTATAATTTTGACAACTAAACTTGACAAACAAGCTTGAGATAGCAATGCTTGCGAGTTTGACCGAGCAGTGCTCTAACAATCTCCCCATTTGTCAATTTTAGTGACAAAACTATCAAATATATGGATTACAAAATAAATTAACTTTGTAGCTTCTCATCCAAATGCTTGATTTCCTTGGTTCTTCAACATTCCTTGAATTCTTCGTCACTCCAAGTATTCCAGTGATTCTGAATATGTTCAACTCAGCATCATAGTTGTTGAAGATCCATAGCCATAGCAATAAGAAAACAGATGTTCTCAATTATTGTTATACAGTGTAATAATATTATTACACAACATCAAAGTTTAATTGTATCACAACTTTGAAAATTATACTACGGTGATATGTATCCCTCCCCCTTAGTCAATACTTCATCTCACAATGAAAACCACTCCCACTTACATAATGATCCGTAAACCATATGTATGTAGTGTGAACTACAAAATAATTCTCCCCCTTTTTGTCAATATAAATTAGCAAAGGTATGAAAACTAGTGGGATCATAATGAAATTCTCAAAGAGATTATTCATGACTAAAAGAGAACATATCAACTTTGTTTCGATGATTTCACATAGTCGAAACTTTGTGTATTCATCAAGGAGTTTATAAAGATATAAGAAAACTCCTACAATATTCCACAGCCGCACTCCCCACAAAGATTTGGAAATTAAGCACAAGTTCAATTAAGAACTCCCCCCCATAAAATGTCATTCCTGAAAGAACAACAAGAGCGACCTTACTTTTACAAGAAAAGAAGGATTTCTTTGGATATTAACAAATCACATATAACATGAATTTATATCCAGTAATCTCGAATAAATTAACCACAAGAAAACCTTAATGATTAATTTAATCGGAAACACTCAACATATATAAGAAAACTTACGGAGCCATCAAATACTTTCACATAGAAGTGGATCAGGGAAAGATCTGTAGTGGCATCTTTTCTGATGACTACACCCAAACAGATCTAACGACTATAAAATTATAAACATGCAAGATTCAAGCTAAGATATGATGAACAGAACTTAAAGAGTAAAGAAGAACACAAGCAGAAAACATGGTTCAGCCATGTTGGCCCACATCCACGGTGAAAAGGCTATCTCTTTATTATTGAAGGTCTTACCCTTAGTTGTATTACAAATATCACTCAAACTCTTCACTATATTCTTCTCTAAGTCTCTCTCTAGAATTCTCTGTAGAAAGACCATCAAAGATTACATGTCATTTTCCTTCTACATGGATTGGTATTTATAGATAGACTGGACTTGTGGAGGTGCAACCCGATGTAGTTCGGATGGTGACGCTATCGTACATCTCATCATTACTCGGATTGTTCTTCTGCTATTTTCCTTAGAGGTGCATCGTTCGAGTCTTCTCTCCGAGTTATCTCGCCTTGTTCATGTATCGTGTTGTTCCTTCCTTTGGGGTATCATACTACACCTTCTTCGGATAGTACTAATCGCCCGAGTACCTGATATGATGTATCTTTGTCACAGTTGTGTCACACCTCACCTGATCCTTCATTAAATGCTTAGCTATCTTTTTAGACTTGACCGTCTGAGTGATCTGACTACTCCATACACGCGTCATACATGTGGCTAAGTAGTATATATCTCGATACAGTTGCAGATCCCCTTTTAGGACATGATTCGGTGTATTCTCCTCACCTTCTAATCATGAGATCACCTCATGTGATGCTTCCACGTGACGATTAGGTATTTTACCCTCATAATTTGCTCCTTTTCTTTTCATATTACCAAAGGTACGATGGGAATAAAACGTGTGACCGTTTCACCTTTTCTCTCCACGTCCCGAGATTTCCGCCACATCGTCGCCTTTAATATGGTTTTACCTGCTAGACTGGAGGCGCCGGTTTGTTGTTCAAAGGATTATACCTCCTATATAATCTTCCTTGGATAGAGAAACATGTTTTTATTTTCTTCTCCCACTTTACAGAGTTCCGAACTTTTTGTTCTCTTTCTCCTCTGTCTCTTCATGTTCCTTCTTTACTTCTTTGATTTCATTAAAGTCTCAAAGATGTCTGGCAGAAACTCTCCATCATGCAGACGATAAGAGTTATTTCTCCTGATTTTTTCCTTTTTAAGGTTGTTTGGTGTATTAATGGTGTTACTGTTCTTGATGTGATTCTGCCATCATCATCTCTGAACAGCCTCTTTTTCCTCCATTGTTGGTTGTTTATCAGTTTATGCTTCTGATATCTTTTTCCTTCATAACTGCTTGATTTTCTTAGTGAAAAGAGACCATTTACTACTCCTTCTGGTACCAGTCGTCCTTCCGATATGTAGAATACCACTAATTTGGAGAATCTGAAGGTCAGGCATCGTCTTCAAAAATTCCAAGTTTCTTTTGCTACTCCGGAGGGTCAAGACGGGGTTCTGACCAAGGAGATCGCCGAGCTTCCGTGTGGCCCAAACGAGATCATTGTGACTGAAGGTCATTTAGATGCTGGACTTCGCCTTCCTCTGTAATGTCCCTTAGATCCATTCCAGTATGAGGTACTTTGTCGTCTTGACCCTCAGCGAGGGATATTTCAACCCAATGGCAACTTCTACCAGATCGTCCGAGAATGTTCTCATTGAAGTCTGGGTAAGGTTACCGAGCATGATAAGAACGAGTTTATCCCTGCTTAGAAAGATCTGTATACTGTTGAATTATTATTTTTGGACAACTACTGGTGCCATAAGTTGGAGAAATTTAATGGTTTTTGGAGTGGGACTCTCGCGATCTCGCCGTACTTTGAGGGGTCCCCTGCTTCTATCCGGCCTGGATCCTCCTCATGCCAGTAATTATACTCTTCGTAGGACCAACGATCCGAAGTGGTTTTTGGTTCCTCTTCGTATTGTGTCTCCTTATGTTTATGGCTGGGACAATGTAGGTGGCATTCTTTTTTGGTTCTCCGATATGCATAGCTATTTGCCGCCTTATAGGCCATGGGAACTCAGGTGGTTTGCTCCTTCTGGTCGCAAGCGTCGTATGATGACCATTCGAGCGGATGAGGATGCTAAGGTAGAAAATACTGTTTTATTGTTTTAACATATATATACCTTTCCCCTGTTTTATAACTTAGCATCAGATTTCATTTATATGCAGCGAGGGAGGTCTGATGATGGTTCGGGTCCATTAAATGTTGCCGAGGATGTTCACAAGCATGCTTTGGATTTTTATATGCCTGTTATTTTTGGTGATGATGAGGTGATGGAGTTGGATGAAGGGTTTTTTTGAAGATGTGGATCGTGCGTTGCAGGAGCCCTTTACTTCTCGGACTGCTCCGATATCGGAGGTGTAGATGCCCCAGGAGAGTGATATCGCTGACAAGGGTCTTTCATCTGATATGGGAGAGAGAGATGTTGGTGTTGGTGGTCATGTTGCTGGTAGCAGTTGAGTTCCCAGTTCTTTTGTTAGTGGTTTTCCTAGCTCTGCTATTATTCCTTCTGTTCCTTCTTTCACCATCTTTGTTGGTGGTGCCAGTGCTGCTGCCATGTTATGCTCCGAGGAGTACTCCAAGCTGAGCGAGGAGGAACAGGCTCGATCTTGACAACTTTGGACAAGCCGACCCAGTATAGACTTGTGATGTCGGTATGTTATCCCGTTTTAGTGAATTTGTTATACGTATATGATTTCCTAAGTCTCACTGGTATTGTTGTCCGATGTACTAGAGCAACAACTTAAGGCTTGGCATGCTAGTCGAGGCTCGAGTTACCATGAGGCGGACCAGGGATGTAGAGCACGAAGTCCAGCAGTTAAAACTCACATTGGAGACTATCAAGCAGGAGGATCTGCCACTTCGCCAAGATAAGAAAGAGTTGGAAGGTACTTATCCTTTTGTTTATTTATTTTTTGGTAAAATGGTAGGTTCTACAATTCTAAACTAGTCCATCTATTGGTAGTCACTATACGTCATTTGGGAGAGAGGATAGACATTAATGGTCATAAGCATGCTAGAGAAGTTTGTAATCTGAAGGTCGATGTGATCTCTCATCAGTATAAGATTGACTATCTGGAGAATGAGATTGCTCAGCTCAATACAGGCATGGATGTTTAACGAGATCGTATTGTTGAATTTTGTGGAAGGATAGAAGAAATTAAGCAAGTAGCAGTTGATCGTGCGAATGAGATTAAGCTGCTCCGGCTTCAGAAGGACGAATTTATTGAATGGAAGTCCGATCATCTGCCCCAGCTAGCGCAGGCAGAGGATGACAGGGAAGAACTTCAACGGCTTAAGAGAGTATATGTGAAGTTGTAGAAGGAGCGTGATAAGCATTTTTTATTATGTTCTTCAGGCAACGATGATATTACTCCGTCTGAGGCACATATTAGTGCACTAGATAATGAAAAGTCCCAACTGGAACAGACCTTAGCTTCTATCTTAGCGAAACATGAAGGTTGTTGTTAGCAACTTTTGGTTTTTATACATTTTATTCCTTGGAATATTTTAGCATATTTAACTTTGCTTGTTGTATTTCACAGAGGCTCGTAAGCGCAATGCTGAGTTGGAGAAGCGACTAAGTGAAGTTACTGGAGAGAAGCAGGACTTGGACGATGAACTTAATGGCTTAGAGACTCGCTTCCAGATGGAATTGGAGTCAGAGCGTGCTCAGTGGAAGAAGAAGATGAGTGATCTTCATTCAGAGTATGGTGTAAAAATGACCAATGCCTATAAAGATATTCTTCTTCGGGAGCGTCAAAGGGTTGCTGCCAGTGGCACTGCGAGTACTGTTATTCCTCTTGAGCCTGCTGATCCCGATACTGAGAAAGCTGCTCCTGGTGGTGGTCCAACCGAGGAAGACAGTCAAGTACCACCCGATCAAGCTTGAGTTCATCTGAGTGTCTTCTTCGTAATTGTCATTTGGTGTTAGATCATTATGGTAGGTAAGTAAATCCTCGTGCTACTTGCGAGGAAGTATTTAAAGTTGGGTAGTTTAGTAAGTCCTCGTGCTTCTTGCGAGGCAATGGTTAAAGGTCATTTTGTGGTAAGTCCTCATGCTTCTGGCGAGGCAATGTTTAAAGGTGGTTCTTTTGACTATGTTACTTAACAAGTCCTCTGTTGTTTTGGAGGCATTATTTCGCTAACCATTTTTTGGTTAAGTCCTCATCTGTGGGAGGCAAACGTTAACTTATTATGACTTTTTTATGAATTCAGTAGTATGATGAAATGTTTATTCCATCATCTCTTATTTGTGATTCTGAGGATAATTTTCGCTTATTCTGCTAGCTCAATCATGGATGACAAGGCCGAGGAATGATCAGTCCCTATTTTAGACAGGTCATCTCTTACCGTATTGAATCTAAAGTAAATTGAATCTTCCTTCTTATTTAGCGCCTTTTAAGGTCGCTTTGTTTTTTGGTTTTGATAGTGTTCCTTATTGGTCGCACTTTCCCCTTGGTCGGGTGGTCAGATGTTTGATCCACCTTTATTTAACCAAAATTTGTAGGGAGATATCTCGGCCGATTGATTCTCGTCTTAGCAAAAGACAAGTACATCAGTTCTGGATATCTCCTGAATATTAGGACATCATCCGATATTGGATCGTGATGGCATTACCCTAGGTCTGTTTCCGTCTTAGGTAGCTTAGGGTGTCCCCCACATCATCTTACTTCATTAGGTTAAATGGCATTGCCCTAGGTCTTAGTTCTCCGTCTTAGGCAGCTTAGGGTGTCCCCCGTATCATTCTGTTGTTAGAATGGAAGGTGTGGCTTGCACCATGCTATATGCTTGATGGGCTTTTAGTATGGTATTTAGACTATGTTTCCGAATATCATGCTATAAAAGAAAAAGGAAAAGAAAAATACAAGCAAACAAATAAAATTAAAGAAAAAGATAAGAGGAAAATAATAGCAAAGAATAAAAATAAAAATAAAAAGTTAAGACAAATATAATAAAAAAGTGGGATGTTTCATTGATTTCAAAAGAGGGTGTGCAACCCTTTGTACATTCAAGTAAGGTTTCATGACCTTTTACGAGTTAGGATTTTTGATCATATTTTAACCTTTTGTTGGCTTAAGCATGATACTATTTTAAGTACTTGATATTCCAGGGTCGCTCTAGCTCTTCCCCGTTAGGTTTTAGCAATCTGTATGCTCCATCACCTGTCTTTGATAGGATTGTGAGTGGTCCTTCCCATATGGGTGCAAATTTGCCAGATTCCCTCTGATATGGTGGAATTTCTCTCCAGACTTGATCGCCTGGGTTAAAGTATCTCTTGTGAACACGTTTATTATACCCTCGGGCGAGTCCCCGATGGTAATTTTCTATTTTTTGGAGAGCTATTTCTCTGTTTTCTTCTAGATCGTCGAGCTTTGCGAGTATCAAGTCCGAAGTTAGATTCTTTTCCGAAGATTCTGTTTTGGTTATGGGGATCATTGCCTTTGTTGGTATGATCGCTTCTGTCCCGTATGTCAGTGTGAAGGGAGTCATTCATGTGGCCTCTCTTCGGGTAGTCTGATAAGCCCATAGAACATTATGCAGTTGCTCACACCAGCAAGCCCCATTCCATATAGTTTCTTCTTAAGCATGTCGGCAATGGTTTTATTGGTGGCCTCTGCTTGGCCATTCGGGGTAGATGGGTGTAGACTTGTTCTCCTGGCATCTTTTATGATGACTACACCCAAATAGATCTAACGACTATAAAGTTATAAACATGCAAGATTCAAGCTAAGATATGATAAACAGAACTTAAAGAGTAAAGAAGACACAAGCATATAACGTGGTTCATCCATGTTGGCATACATCCCCAGTGAAAAGACTATCTCTTTATTATTGAAGGTATTACCCTTAGTTGGATTACAAATATCTTTAAAACTCTTCACTCTATTCTGCTCTAAGTCTCTCTCTAGAATTCTCTGTAGAAAGACCATCTAAGATTACATGTACATTTTTTTCTACATGGACTGGTATTTATAGACAGACTGGACTCGTGGAGGTGCAACCCGATGTAGTTCGTATGCTGACGCTATCGTACATCTCATTTTTACTCGGACTGTTCTTCTGTTATTCTCCTTAGAGGTGCATCGTTTGAGTCTTCTCTCCGAGTTATCTCGCCTTGTTCATGTATCGTGTTGTTCCTTCCTTTGGGGTATCGTACTACACCTTCTTCGGATAGTACTAATCGTCTGAGTACCTGATATGATGTATCTTTGTCACAGTTGCGTCACACCTCAGCTGATGCTTCATTAAATGCTTAGCTATCTTTTTAGACTTGACCGTCTGAGTGATCTGACTACTCCATACACGCGTCATACATGTGGCTAAGTAGTAGATATCTCGATACAGTTGTAGATCCCCTTTTAGGACATGATTTGGTGTATTATCCTCACCTTCTAATCATTAGATCACCTCATGTGATGCTTCCACGTGGCGATTGGGTATTTTACCCTCACAAGATCAATACTGCGGAATATACAACAGTTCATTCAATCTTTTATCAATATCTACATAGTGACATAATAGACTTAACTTTTTACATATATGGGACAATCATAGTTCACGGACGTAAACACACATATCCCATAACATTTTTGCAATATATAAAACCAATAAAGATTAATACTGCAAAATCATCTTCCAAATAACTTAGAATTTAAATAAATAAATCTAAAAACATTGCAAGATGAAAATCGTTGGCAATAGTTATGTGTAATCACAATATATGATATTCCAAACCCTAGTTATCCTTCTTAAAAACACAAGAATAAATTCTCATAAGAAGTTTCCTAGATAATAAGATTCAAAATCTATAAAAACAACAAGCTAAAAACAAAAGACCTCTAAACAAACAAAACCGATCATGAACTGAAATCAAGGAGCATTTCCGCAACACGAGTCTTGAGTCCTTTGAGCTTGTAATTGACAGCATCCACTGCTTCTTCAGAGAAGGTATCCTCATTTAGAAGATCTTTAACATGTGTCTTCATGTGAACAAGGTTGGAATTAAGCTTTTTCAACTCAATTTGTAACACATCGAGACCCTTCATAGTATCAACGAGCTGCAGTTTTACTTCCTCAAAGTATTTAAGAAAATCATGAACCACTTCGGCCGAAACCATCTCATCATTCTCAACATCTTGATGAGTATAAGCATAGTAGCATGAGACATTAGAATAATCCTCAGGATTTCGATATATGATATCATCAACATCTATTAGGGTTCTTTTCTTCTTCCCTTTGGACTCGAAACCAATACCTTTATCAAGAAAACCTCTTACAAAATCACAAGTGCGAGAAGGTGATGATATTCTTGAAAAGAAGAAAATAACCTAGAGTATGCGTACGTGACTCAATAGGAATGATATTTAAATGGTTTCTTAGGGAAAGTAAATTTTAGGGTTTTTAGATATGGTTCGTGGCAAGCAATATTTGGTTACTCGTACGAACACAATCCGAACCCAAAAGAAAATCTAACATTGTAAAGGTAAAAGGAATACAACAAAATTTTGTTACGTGAAATTTTTATTTCACAATTTTTGGCTTAATTTTTTTTATATTTCCACGGAAAAAAGATAGAGCACAAAAGTAGCTCATGACTCAACTAAAAAAAAAACTTTTCAAAATTAAAAAATAGACAATTGAAGTGATTCTCGAAACAATACTTAGGAAAACTTATCTGTAGACACTAGTTTAGCTATGAACGATAAGAAAATAGCTCAACTAATCAGAAAGCATTTTACCAATAAGTATACCTGATTATTAGCATATCTTACTCAATAGAATTTTTTATGAGTAAGAATTCAACCCTTGTGATTAATTAACACAAGTATGAGCTTTATGCTCATCAAATGAATATTGTTCATGGTTAATCCTTTTTTTCCTTCTAATTTTTGGAGGAAACACTTTTTGATGTGAAAAAGTATCATAAAACTTATTAGCATCAAAATATGAGACTGAGTTTGAATCCTTACCAACAGAAGTTTGTTTAGAGGATTTTGGCAGCTTGTTGATAAGATCCTTGTATCCTTCAATTATCAGATTAAGTTTGTCCTTCATATCTCCATTGTTGCTTCCACCTACTGGTACCTTTATCACATCTTGAACATCATCCTTCACTTTAGGTTGAAAAGGACCTTTCAGAAATCTCCTTGACCGATTTGTATTAATGCTACAATTAGCTCGAATGTTCGATGGGAAGATTGAACTGACTTCCCTGGAAGAATTCACAGGGAGAGTACTAACACCAATAGGTTTAGACATCCGAATGTCAGTTACACCTTTTAGTATTAAATCTAAGGTGTGTTGAAGTCGACCAAAATAATTGTCATTCAACCTCAATTTGCTCTTCCGTTGAACATGTCCTTTTGAATCACAAAAGAGACATACTTTCTGATCACCGGAGTGATTAGAGTGTGTAGGACTAGCAACATCGTTAGAAGAATTCTTCCTTCCGTGAGATATGGTGATTCCTTGATTAGCGAAATTTATAAGCACATCTTTAGAAACAGGAAGGGTTTCCATTTAGCTTCTGAAGCTGGTTTCATTAGAGAAACATGATTACAAGTAGCCACGTTTTCTAATATCATAGCTGTGTCAGAAGTAATTGGTATGATGGACTCCCCAGAACAATCTTTATCTTGAATAGAGAGATTACTCAATAATCGTTCTATTTCTAGGGCATCTTTCTTGAGTTTAGCCTCGAGTAAGGTTAGGGATGAACAAACTATAACATTTTCCTCACGAAGAACCCTTAATTGGGAATCACGATCTACCAATCATCATATTGACTTTGTGTTTCAGCCTATTGATTTCAACTGCCTGGATTCTAACAAGTTTTAGAATCGCCGCACTCTCTTGGTCTGCTTCCCTTTCTACTTCAGAGTCAGACTCTTCAGTAAGAAAATCAGGGTAACACATATCAATACTTGTCTGTTTCGTGGGAACATCATGTTCATCTATATGCGAGATCGACAAGTCTTTCTTTTTAATAGATTTCATAAAAACAGAACTTTTATCTCTGGTGATACGTTTGTCAGGGATAGCACTATTGTCCATAGAGTCAGATTGCTACAAACATAGACTTATGAGGTCTTAAACGTGTTTGCCTGCTCTGATACCAATTGAAAAAGCGGGGGTCTAACAACCACACCCAATATTTCTTTCGGCAATCTGTATGGACTAACTCCAATATAATTCCAAGAGAATCAACTAGATAGTCAGACTCAATCAACTAGATAGTCAGACGCAATCTGTATGGACTATCCGTAAACCATATGTATGTAGTGTGAACTAAAAAATAATTCTCCCCCTTTTTGTCAATATAAATTGGCAAAGGTACGAAAATTAACGGGATCATAATGAAAATCTCAAAGAGATAATTCATGACTAAAAGAGAACATATCAACTTTGTTTCGATGATTTCACATAGTTGAAACTTAGTGTATTCATCAAGGAGTTTATAAAGATACAAGATAATTCCTACAATATTCCACAACCGCACTCCCCACAAAGATTTGGAAATTAAGCACAAGTTCAATTAAGAACTCTCCCCCATAAAATGTCATTCCCGAAAGAACAACAAGAGAGACCTTACTTTTACAAGAAAGGAAGGATTTCTTTGGACATTAACAAATTACATGAAACATGAATTTGTATCCAGAAAACTCGAATAAATTAACCACAAGAAGACCTTATTGATTAATTTAATCGGAAATGCTCAACATAAGAAAACTTACGGAGCCATACAATACTTTCACATTGAAGTGGATTAGGGAAAGATCAATACTACGGAATATTCAAAAGTTCATTCTATCTTTTATCAATATTTGTATAATGACACAATAGACTTAACTTTTGACATATATGAGATAATCATAGTTCACAGACGTAAACACATATCCCATAAAATATTTTTGCAATATATAAAACCAATAAAGATTAAATACTGCAAAATCATCTTCCAAAATTTGGATATTAATTAATCCAATTTTTATTAAAAATAATAATTATGCTTAAATCATGAATCATACCGAGCTTTGGTTGGTAGCCTAGTAACAAGCAGAGCTCCAACACCTTTTTGAATAACAATGCCTAATCTATAAAAAATAAAACTTCCCAAACCACTACTAGCAACATTACTAAGAAGACAGTTTTTCAGACGCTTAAAAAAACACAAAGTATCTTCACTAAGATCACCTAAAGTAGAGAAAGCTGGAACACCCAAACCATAACAATGTGAGACACATTTGTCCAGGTATTTAGTGCGTTTGTGAGAAATAGCACTCGAAATGGCTTTACCTAGAACAAAAGCATGGATACCTTCACCAGTGAAGGGCGAGACACAAGTGACATCCATACAAACATCCTGGACATTCTCCCAGTTATGAACAAGTATGTCAGCAGGACGTAAATCTCTGTCATCATCATAAAAAAACCAAATAGAAACTTCCTTACGCGCATGCACTCCATCCTTGTAGCAAATGTATTTACACCATGTACATGATCATGACGAAACTTGATTCCAACATCCTTAGCACAATGGAGCGCGTGATCACCAAAGATGTCCATAGATCTATCACAGCTTGAGCAAACCATTCTCCACAAACAAAGGGATGCCAAGACGATAGCAAAGAACAGCTCTGAACTGTCTTGGTTCAATGCATTGATTAAGCCCACTGATTGGTACCGCCAATAGATAATCTTATGCATGCTTAATACAATTACATTGCCACAAAATTGAATCTCTTGAAGATATGGAAATTTGGTTGGGGATTTGCTTCTTAACTGCATCAACGTAAGTAACTGCCAGGGAATGCATGGAAGGGGGGGCAATATCATCGAAGCAATAACTAGAAGGTAATCCACATACCTGAATAAAGTTATGAAGAGCCAATTGATAGGTAGAACCATTGTATGAAGGGAATAAGTTACCAAGTATAACCTTTTGCACAGAAGCAGTCTGACTCTAAGAGGCAAGGTAACGGTAAGTACAGGTGTTCACCATAGTATAAATACCAAGACCACCATTTTTGATAGGTAGGGTAGCTAATCTCTGCTGCAATGTCCCAAAGCCAGCACCATCCCCGGTAAATAGAAGTCTCAAATACTTGAACAAATGGTCGTCAAAAAGATCATTAGCTTGCTGAAGAGCTGCCGGATTGGTAGTATGCATGAGTCTAGACACATCGGTGCATTTACGAAGTAACAATATCTCACTTTGAGGGTCCCTGAGTTTCTTGATGGCAGACATTAGTTGAACGGTCTTGTTCACCCTGCTCAATATCATATCACTAATAAAATACAGATCCAAACTCACTAGCCCCCCAAAAGTTTAACGCCATTAGTAGGTCTACCAATATCAAGAGGGAATACACCTTCAGCAAGGATTCTGGGATCAATAGAACGCCAAAAGACTTCCGTTTTCTTTATATTGAGATGTAAACCCCTGCATGGTCCTTCAGTTTGTATTATGTTCAAAGCCTTGGCCACCTCAAGTGTATCACCAATAATTGTACCATCGTAAAAATACCAGGCGTGCAAGTCAAGCTTGACACGAGAAGCAATAGACTTTACAAGAGGGTGAAGCATCAAAGCAAACAAAAGAGGACCAAAAGGGTCACCTTGTTGGACACCGAGTGCAGAAGACAAAATATATTGGTCGTAATAAAGCTTAGCAGGCTTTATGTAGCAAAATTCTACCCAGCGAGAAATACCTGGACAGTTAAGCCGAACCTCCTTGATGAGATGAGATTTGCACACCATGTTGAACGCATTAGAGAAGTCAATAAGCAACATTGACATCTTGTCAGAGTGACCCTTCAACTCCAATAGACTATTTACAGCATGTTAAATACTCTCTCCCCCTATTGGCACTCCAACACCAAATTGGTGATCCCCCAAATATGATGTCATGTCCTTTCCGATGGACAAAGAAGCCACCTTGGAGACTAATCTACGCCAAACTGTACCAACTGCAATAGGCCTTAGTCCACCAGCAGATTTAAGTAACTGTGTTAAAGGCGCACTGGCTATGAACTCACCTAAACCTTCAGGGAATTTTCCCGCCAACCAAAGATTGACAACCCCAGTAATTGATAAAAGTAAGTCGTCCTCCATGGCTGCTGCTGGCCCACCCAACACATCGATTAAATGTTGTGCGCGTAAACTGTCTCGGCCACATGATGTGCCTTTTGGGAAGCTCTTGATGGCACCAAGAACTGCCCGAGAATCCACAATAATCGAGTCTACAACGACAGCATCACATGGAACAGCATGTGGAGGTGCATCCGGGTTCTTCAAATGCAGTTCAGAATATGTGTTCTCATCGCAGGGAGCAATACCATTTGAAGATAGTACCCGGATCGCAGCTTTAAAGTGGCCACAACTCATTTTCTTCCTACAAGCATTCAGATTAGCTAATTCTTATTTCTTCTACTTGTTTGTTTACTTCCCTTGTGACTAGGAAGTTACGGCAATTTATTTTTCAAACTGAAGCAACCATTAGTATCCTTCAAAACCAAAAGATCCTGGTTAATCGCCGCGACTTGAAGACGTTTCCTGTTGCCGGATTTTTCCTCAGCCGAACACTTTTGTCTGTACAAGGTTAAGGTGCAGATGGGAAGGAGGATAAGCTGTATCCATGAGGACAGTTTAGCTGGATTGACTAAAATCTAATCAAGACAAGACTTCAAGACTCGAGAAAATTTCTTCCTGCACTTGTGAGGTATGCTCGAGACAGTAGTAAACTACCTCTAGAAAGCTGCGTTGAGCAGTTCAGGAGAAAGATTAAAAAGCTCCACCTCAGTATCAACATATACATCCTTTCCTGTATCTCCACAAACATCTCCGACTTCACCATATTCATCCTTCCCTGTAATATCTCCACATAATTCAATTGGTTTTGCCAACCCATGAATGAGGAAATCTGTAGTTGAACCGTTGGAAGGGCCTGCAATGAAATCACCATGAACAACCTCATTTTGGCCTTTGCAAAGCATCCTCCAAGCGTGTATGTGCATACATTTGCAGCAAAGCCACATACGCAGGTGAAGCAGAGCCTTCTCCCATGCACATGGGGCTGCACAGGAACCGTCCCGTCCCGTGGAACCGTACCGGAATCGCAGGAACCGTACCGGTACCGTCCCGGAACCGCGGTCAGATGGGACAGATACAAGTACCGAAAACTGTTACCGTGCCTAGAATAGGTACAAGTAACGGTTCTAGGCTATTCCCGTCCCGTAGTACCGAGCAATAAGTAATAACGTCTAATAATAGTTAGGGTTTTTGAAAACTAATTAGTTTTTGTTCATTTCTATTTAGTTTTTGTTGATTTGTTTAGATGTGAAACTGATTGTAATTTTTTGGTTTTTGATTTTAGGGTTTTGGAATTTTTGGTGTGGTTCATAACTTCATTTGAACTTAGAACTTAGAAGATTTTTTGCTTTATTTTCTTTTTTATAATTTTACATACGCTACGGGTAAAGAACCGGTACCGTCCCGTCCCGTACCGAGTTAAACAAGTACAGGTCCCGTCCCGTCCCGTATTGCACAGGTACAGGTACAAGGTACAGGTACCGGCCATAGGGAGGTAGAGGTACTGAGCTAGGAAAAACCCCGTACCGTCCTGTCCCATGTGCATCCCTATATGCACAGTATATCCGTAAGTCGCTCGAAATCAACTCTCTGCAAATGCTCTTATTTTCGTCGGAGAAGAGATGCTTTTCACGAAGATGAAAGAAGAAGGAACCCTAAGCATACCCTCTACCATTCACCCCATTATTACAGCCATCAAAGCTCTTGAATGGGCATTGGAAATAACCAGTATTAGGCACGGCATCTTCTGTAGATGAAGAAGATGGAAGTGAACCAGTCAAGGGACTTGAAGAAGCTTCAATCTGAGACGAAGAGGAGGGTAGCTGCATGTTACGGGACATGGAAGTCCTGGTTGATATGGTCATAGAAACTTTACCAAAACCCTAAATAAAAAAAACCTTAAACCCTAAAACGAGAAAAGACAACAAATAAAAGCTGAAGTTTTGAAAAACCAGCGTGAAAGGGTTCCAAAAGAAGGAAATAAACGAATGGAAATTGAAAACAAAAGATAAAAGTAAAGAAATCATGGTGTTTCTGATGAATAAACCTGGTTTTCAATCGCCAGGGAAGTTTTGTTATTATTATTATTTTTTAATTCAAACATGAATAAAAAAAACTTAGAATTTAAATAAATAAATCTAAAAACATTGCAAGATGAAAATTGTTGGCAATAGCTATGTGTAATCACAATATTTTATATTCCAAACCCTAGTTATCCTTCTTAAAAACACAAGAATAAATTCTCATAAGAAGTTTCCTAGACATTAATACCTTTGAAAAATTCTTTATCGTCCCCGAACTCCTTGTCGTCAACAGACATTGGAACATAAGGTTCATGAAGAAAGGAGTAAATTCCAACGAACCTACTTAACTGATGCCGAACCAGGGCCTTCTGAATTTCAAGAGATCTTAGAACAATCTCCTTTATTTGTTGCATCTCCATCCTTGTTTATTTTAACTCTTAAAGAACACCAGAAAAATTCTGAAGATTTGAGGGGTTAGCCTTTGGTTTCTTCATATTCTTACTTTTTCTCTTTAAAATTGTAGAGGAATGGGATTTACCTTTTTCCTTTATGGTTGATGGCTTAACAATCATGTTAACATCTTTTCCATCAGAAGATATGATGCTTGGAGTCTCCATCAAAATAGAGTATTGTGAAAGAAATACACAAAACTAGCTCCACAAGCAATCTTTTGATAAAAAGAGTTTTAGAGAAGGAAAAAGGAATGTAGGGTTACGGAACCTATATACAAAGTAAGTAGGATTCATGTACGACCAACTCTGAACCCTAAAAAGGTAGAATTGTTGATTTTAACCCTCTTTTAATAATTAAAATAGGGTAAACCTTTTCAATACCATGAAAAGATCAACAGAATTCCATTAAACATAAAAAGAAAAATAAACAAAATATTTTCTTTCCTAAAAACCTGTTTGTGCATAACTCATGTCTCTTTGAATCCGAGCACATGAGTCAAGATGTACCTTCAACACAACTAAGCTGTGTTGGGTAAACAATAATCTATCCACCATACGATTCATGTACGGAATTCTCAGGACCCTTTTTCATAGATTGTTTAGACCTAGTTCTTTTCTGTAAAGGTCTAACTTTTTCTTTAGAAATTAACTTCTTCGGAGATGAGTTAAATTTACATACCTCAAATGGATTTGACTTTAGAAAAAGTTTAAGCTTGTTTGCTAATCGATTTGCTATTCGTTGAAGTTTGTTGACATATCTTACTTTATGTTTGTACTTGAAGCAATTGGAGAGTTCATGACCCTTAAAACTACAATAAGAAAATGTTAATGTGGAGGACGGTTCAGGCACCATACCCGAGCATGCTGCTAAATAATATGAGGTACCTGAAACATGTGAGACTGAATTTTCAGTAGACAAAGAAAAATCCATTTTATCCTTCGAGGTGGTTGAAGAAGTTTCTCTAGGAAGAATATCAAGATTGATGTAGGTATAGCTACAATAATCAAAATGAGTATTTTTTCCAAGGAGTGAAACATTTGATTTTTCATATTCATTTGAATCATAGTGATTCGACATTTCATCAAGAGTTGCAGCAAGACCTTTGTTTCCAGTGTATTTTTCTACGATTTGGACACTCATTTGCAAAATGACCAAAACCTTTATACTTGAAGCACTGTGGCATATCCTCGTCATTAGTGTCGACAATGTCCCTATTTTTAGGAGGGGCACGATCATGAGGTTTAACTGATGATCTGGGTTTATCTCTGATGAACCGTTTACTTCTCTTCAAAAGAAGATCTCTAAACTGTCTTGTGATCAGCGAGACTGAGTTGTCAAGATCTTCATCTGATGAATCAGTCAAAATAGGATCATCCACAGAGTTTCCAACACTTTTAATTTTGTCAAGTAATTTAGTGTTATTTTGTACTTTGAAAGCAATATCCTTTCAAGATTTGGATGTATGCTCATGATCAAAGATCTTTAACTTCCCGACAAGAATATTTCTGGAGAGTGTATCAAGGTTATTTCCTTCAACAATGGCATGTTTCTTAGAGTCGTATTTAGCTGGCAACGATCTGATAATTTTCATCATAATGTCCTTTTCAGGAATAGTCTTACCTAATGCCAAAAATGCATTAACAATTTCAAACATTTTGTGATTAAACTCATCAAATGAATCTTCATTAGCCATATGAAGGTTTTCCCAATCAAAATTTAGGTTTTGGAACCTAGCTTCCTTTTCAGAGGTATTCCCTTCAAATACGGTTTCTAAGATATCTCAAGCATCTTTAGACCGAGTGCACGTAGTCACATGGTGCTGAAGATATGGGGTAATGGCATGGATGATAGCATTCAATCCGTCAGAATTTTTCTTTGCAGCAAGAATCTCGACAGGCTCATACTCACCAATATCCTTGGGAGCAGTTACACCGTTTACTGTAACCATTTGAGGATTATAGCCATTAACAACACAAACCCATGATTGAAAATCTTGGAGAAAGGCATGCATAGAAATTTTTCACCATAAGTAATTCGAGCCATTGAAGACAAGAGGTACGTTTACAGGGATAGCACTTCTGTCCATAGAGTCAGATTGTTACAAACACAGACTTATGAGGTCTTTAACGTGTTTTCCTGCTCTGATACCAATTGAAAAAGCGGTGGTATAACAACCACACCCAATATTTCGTTCGGCAATCTGTATGGACTAACTCCAATATAATTTCACGAGAATCAACTAGACAGTCAGACTCAATCAAGGAAATATATCCAAGAGTTATATCTATTTCTCAATTCAATCAACAAATAACAAGGATGGAATCCGTGAACTGATTGGTATGAGAATAACTTGGACGGTCTCAAAAACCAATGTCCAAGTGTCAATCAATTTCTATCCAATAAACAAGGTCAGATTTACCAATTGATTGAACTACGCACAACCTTTGATATTTCAATTATATAAAATATAAAGCGGAAAAGAAATAACACAAACACTATAAGTTTTGTTAACGAGGAAACCGCAAATGCAGAAAAAAAAACCCGGGACCTAATCTAGTTTTGAACACCACACTGTATTAAGCCGCTACAGACACTAGCCTACTAAGTGTTAACTTCGGACCGGAATGTAGTTGAGCCCTAACCAAGTCTCACACAGATTAAGTTACAGTCGCATTCCTTACGCCTCTGAATCCTAGCAGGACTCTACGCACTTGATTCCCTTAGCTGATCTCACTCACAACTAAGAGTTGCTACGACCCAAAGTCGAAGACTTATAAACAAATTTTTCTCCTACAAATTAGTCTATTCTGATAGATAAATCTGTCTCCCACAAAAGTACCTACAAAGTTTTTATTCCGTCTTTTGATAAATCAAGGTGAACTGGAACCAATTGATTATACGGTCTTATATTCCCGAAGAACAACCTAGAAATATCAATCACCTCACAATAACTTAATTATATGGTAGTAGAAGAAGTTATTGTGGAATCCCAAAGAAAGAGACGAAGAGCTTTGTGATTACTTTTTATATCTTACCTATCAGAGATAACTCTCGATAAAATCTTAGAGAAGATAGTACTCAATACTATAGAACAAGTAAGATCAGAACACGCAACTACAGAGAAAATAGTTGGGTCTGGCTTCACGAATCCCAAATGAATTCTTCAAGTCGTTAACCTATAATGGTTTTGGAAAAACCTAGGTTAAAGGAGAATCGACTCTAGTCGCAACTAGTGGTAGAGCACTTCTTGGTCGAACTCGCAAGCGTTGCTATCTCAAGCTTGTTTTTCAAGTTTATTTTTCAAAACTATAAGTCTTGATTTCTAGTATACTTATAGCTATGTCTCAGATTAGGATAGAATGTGTAGTTGAGCTTTAGACTTCACGGCGTTCATCGATTGAAGACGAAGATCTACTAAGGGGAGCTTGGAGGAACTTCATTAACAAAAGGTATGTGGAGACTTGAACTCATCTATCACTCAGAAGTCTATTATATTTTATCTCCTATTGAGATTAAGTCGTATAGCTATATAGACTTTGATATTATACACATTTGATATTTCGAGCTGAGTTTAATTCGCTTATATCTTTCTCGAAATATATGTTGGAAAGCATTTTGCTTTAACCACGTTCATCATTATTCTTTACGAAAGTCAAAAGATGATTATGTGAAAATCACCTGGTAATATCTTACATGATTTGTGTGAGACAGTCATTTTATGTAGACTCGGAATATTTCGTATTGATCATTCGATCCCTTGAAAATTGCTTATAAGCTAATAGTTTGTGTGAGAAAGCTATTGTCGTCTTCTAAGAATTTTTCAATGATTGAAATGGGAGTTAAGAGATAAAACCCATGTGTGGATACATTACAGTTTGTGTACTAAGTGTACAAACTGTTTTGATAAAATTCATGACCGGAAGTTAAGTTTGCATACCCGTTCGCAAACTTATTCAACTGTTTAAGTCAGGGTACTTAAGTTTGCATAACCGTTTGCAAACTGATTTAACTGTTGAAGTCTGGGAACCAAGTTTGCGTTCCCATTCACTAACAGTTTCAACTGAGTTCGGTACGGAGCTAAAGTTTGCGTACTGATAGACGCATTTATGTGTCTAGTTTCATCTCTATTGTGTATATTGTTAGTACCCATTTTTGTACTTATTATGGTGTTTTATGTGTTTGTAGGTATTTTTGGGAAATAAACATTTTTGGAAAAATCGGCTCGGAAAATTATGCGGAGCACCCCTGGAGGATATTTGTTATTCGGACTCTCAGTTTGGATAAGGGGCACCTCAGTTGGGCACCTGTTATTCGCACCCCCGGTTTGGTTAGGGGGACACCCTTCTTCTTCACGGTTTAAGAAAATTTAGCGGGAAAGTGTAAGTTCGAGTATTTTTCACCTGCGGAGTTTTCTTTTATGAATTTGGAGGAGCTGTAGCGAGTTTCAATCACTCCAATCGAATCATTCCATCCTGTTACACTCACACAGGACTGGTAAGTCCTTCATATTCGAAAAACTTGGGTTGAATACGTGGAATTTCTACAAAAAAGGGAGTACGTGTGCGGATGAGATAATGGCGGGATTACAACGTGATTTTACATGTGATGCTCGTGTTTGGATAGAGCTTAGCCGCTGCAGAAGCGTGAAGGAAGATTCAGCACTCGTTGACAGCGTGAGAAGAGAAGAAAGGGAAGAAAATATTCCCGAGAAGATATTCATTCACTGCCGAGTAATGGAAGATTTGTTGGAGTTATGAAGGAGTATTCTCGGTGATATGAGGCTATATAATGTGTAGAGGAGTAATAGAGCGTAACAGGGAGAATTGGGAGCAGTTTGGAGCAGTAGAGGGCCGGAAAATCAAAGTTACAGGAAGGATATTTTTTATGCTGGTGAAGAACGTACGAAGAACATAAGACACTCAAAGACAGTCGTTCTTCAACAGTGCTAGTGACGGTTATTTCTTACCGTTTCCTGTAACAATTGATTTTGTAACAAATATAAGTGTTACAAACCCGGTTTTAATAATTTTTCTCCCATTTCATCATTTGTGAACCATTTTTGAGCATTAATAAAGATGAATTTTGAGCATGTTTCCATGATGATGATGAGCTAATTCTCGCGTAATCAAGGCACGGAGGAAGCTATTGATGCATGAATAATTGGTAATTATTTTACTTTTCTCTAATTTGCATTTTATAATTCACTTAAATCACTACTTTGCAGAATTTTAATTGTTTGCATAATTTTACTAATTAGTTGTGATTCAATTAGATAGGTTATACTTTGTTTAGATAATCTATGCTTAAGGAATACAATTAATGTTTTAGAATATGCCTGATTATTTGTGAATTAAGAAATAAGAGATTTTAAAGATAATTAAAGTTTTTGAATTTTTACCATCATTAATTCATGTGTAATAGTGGAATATAGTGTCTTGGTTATTTTCAATCTTGAAAACAAATTTGGATTTAAATTTTCTCTATTTTTAGTTTAAATAAGTCTAAAATCAATTGCTTTCACAAGTCTCAACGAACCTTTAACTACAACAAAGTTGAAATCACATCACGTACCCATTTTCAAACTGTCGGCTTATGACCAATGTACGGAACTTAAGTTTGCGTACCCGTCTACAAACTTAAGTGGTTCAAGTTCTAAAATCGGTTAAGTATGATTTCATACTCATGAACAAATACATTTATATATTAAGGAATGCAATCTTTGCAAACCGTGGCTAAAATGTTCATGAACTTATTCTCTTGAATCAATTCGATTTTGCTTCAATTGTGTATTGTATACTTCTATGAGAATATAAACAATTGAATAACTCGATGAGTAACACAAATAGATTCATTTGATTATCAATTGATCTAGAAGTGTTAAGATGAACATGATTACTACGAAAGTGTTCATATGGCTAACTTCAGTTAACTGTTATTGAGCCAACTCAATATACACGTTTAGGTATGGCTACCCATATCTAAATGAAGGTATATTTCATTTGTGTGTAACAAGCTAAAACCATCTAACAGTGGAGAGATATTAGCTTGAATCTTAAATCATGTTTTCATCCAACGGTGATATTGATTGCTATGTTCCAAAGTTATCAAACCCTGATTTGAAGACTATATAAGGGAGAACTCTAGCAACTGGGAAACCTAATCCCCACACCTCCTGTGTGATACTAGTTGCGACTTGAGTTGATTCTCCTTTAACCTAGGTTTTTCCTAAAACCATTATAGGTTAATGACTTAAAGACTTCATTGGGATTCTGAAGCCAGACCCAATTATTTTCTCTGTAGTTGCGTGTTCTGATCTTACTTGTTCTATCGTATTGAGTATTATCTTTTCTAAAATTTGCTCGATATTTATCTCCGATAGGTAAGATAAAAAAAGCTAATCACAAAGCTCTTCGTCTCATTCTTTGTGATTCCACAATAGCTTGTTCTACTACCATATAGTTAAGTTATTGTGAGGTGATTGATATTTATAGGATGTTCTTCGGGAATATAAGACCGGATTATCAATTGGTTCCTGTTCACCTTGATTTATCAAAAGACGGAACAAAAAATTCGTAGGTATTTCTGTGGAAGATAGATTTATCTATCAGGATAGATTTTTCTGTTGGAGACAATTTTGTTTATAAAGTCTTCGACTTTGGGTCGTAGTAACTCTTATTTGTGAGTGAGATCAGCTAAGGGAATCAAGTGCGTACAATCCTGTTGGGATTCAGAGGCATAAGGAACGCGACTATACCTTAATCAGTGTGAGATTGGTTAGGGCTCAACTACATTCCAGTCCGAAGTTAACTTGTAGTAGGCTAGAGTCTGTAGAGGCTTAATACAGTGTAATGTTCAAATCTGGACTAGGTCCTAGGGTTTCCTCGTTAACAAAACTTCAGGTGTCTGTGTTATTTCTTTTTCGCATTATATTTGTTTATATAATTGAAATATCACAGCTTGTGCATAGTTCAATCAATTGGTAAATCCAACCTTTGTTTCTCATAATAATCAGGCTCACGGATTCTATCTGTTTGATTTGCTGATTAAATTGAGAAACAGAAATATAACTCTTGGAAATATTTTCCTTGATTTAGTCTGACTGTCTAGTTGATTCTCTTGGAATTATATTGGAGTTGTTCATACAGATTGCCTAAATGAAATATTGGGTGTGGTTGTTACACCCCCGCTTTTACAACTAGTATCACATAGAAGTATGGGGATTAGGTTTTCCAGTTCCTAGAGTTCTCCCTTATATAGTCTTTCAAATCAGGGATTGCTTAGAATCAAAGCTAAGATAGCTTAGAAACAAAGCATTCAATATTCACCATTAGATGAAATCCTAATTTAGGATTCAAGCTAAGTTTGCTTACAACCAAAGCAATATCTCTCCACAGTTAGATGGTCTTAGCTTGTTACACACAAATCAAATATACCTTTATTTAGATATGGGTAATCATACCTAAACGTGTATGAAAAGACGAGGGTACCCAAATATACCACAATCTTTAATTTATCCACCTATAAGTTCTCTTACCGAAAGTGATCGTTTATGGAAAAAATCGAGACAATGCAACAAATTGGTATTCACACTTTGTGTGATTGTCTATGGATACGAGATCGAGACAATACGACTACCATAGTGTGATACTTGATAATAGGTTCGGACTTAACCAAACACTATAGGATCACTATCAAGTATATCGAAGTTAACGTTTGTGTATTTTACTTTTAATTATAATAACAATTATAATTGCGTAAATAGAAAAGTAAAAGACACATCAAGATTTTGTTAACGAGGAAACTGCAAATGAAGAAAAACCCGGGGACCTAGTCTAGAATTGAATACTCTCAGAATTAAGACGCTATACAAAATCTAAACCAACTTCGTATAGTTGAGACCAAGAAGCTACCCCGAGTTTACTTAGTTTCCTCAGTATCCCTGCACTTCTGACTTCGATGAGCGCACACACTGGAACAATTCCTTTGGACTGTATTCCAAATAGTAAAGGAACTACAAATCTGTTTGGTAACAACTCTTTTGATTCTTTCAATATAAAGATATCTCAAGTCATATTCAAAGGCTCTTCCGTTTAATCTAGTAAACTCCTTTTCCTTGTTAGATCAATCTATCCAATAACTACCAAAGTAGTCAAGTTTAGATTCGCACTCAATCCAAATAAATCTCAAAGAGATATATTGAGAATGTTGATCTCACGCAACTAATCAATCGAATAAATCTGATATTAGTTGGATCCCAGCCGATCAAGGTTTGTGCACACCAAAGATATGAGAACTAATCTTCTTAGATCTTCAATAAACACCTGCATAACACCACTTGAATCTCTTGTGATCAATCACATAAAGAACGGAGTCTGTTAACAATGAATTATCACAAGATGTGTTTAGATCTACAAACAGTTCTAAAGATCCCGTCGATACTTCTATCTAGTTTGAGTGAATCTTATATCAGAAGAGAAGATTCTCAAGAATAAACAAACTAGGTGCAATCAAAGTTTAACAATCGTTAGTCAATCAAATCAATCGAAAACTAATAACACTGCAATTATCTAGTTTCCCACCAACGGTACTCGTAGAGCTTCTTGATCCCACAGAAGTCTTTAAACGAGCGGTCATAATAGATTTCACCTAATTAGGATACTTTCCTCTCCGATTAGAAAGCTCCACCAAAAACAACAAAAAGATGAAGTTTGCCTGGCTCTTAGGATTGTTTGCTAGAAATGCAAACTTAGGTATATATAGATCAAGGATGTTTGGACACCAAGGAATTTCCAAAGCCAAAAATATTTTCAAGATATGCAACGAATAGCAAAATTTGGTTTTCCTAATTCAAATAAATGCTTGTCCAAAATTTCCGAAATCCCTCAATAGAAAATCTCCAATTAGTAAATGCACATTATTAATTTTTATTCTCTAGAGATAAGCATTTAATTGCTGGTAATTAAAGCATAATAAACCAAAAACCTTAATTAAAAGATTCTCAATTTATTTCGGCACAGGATCTCCTTGAGTGATAGACGCATTTATGTGTCTATTTTCATCTTTATTGTGTATATTGTTAGCACCCATTTTTGTATTTATTTTTGTATTTTATCTCTTTGTGGGTGTTTTTGGAAAAATAAGCTTTTGCGGAGAAATTGGCTCAAAATGTGGCATTTGAACCTCCGTAGATGACGTACCAGAGGAACCCCATAAATACCCCGGAGGAACCTCGAAAAAGTGTTGAAAACACCCCAAGAAGAATTACTAAAGGCACCCCTAAGTTGGATAAGGGGCACCCCATTTTGGGCATGTACTAAAGGGACACCGGAACTGGATAAGGGGGAGGTCATCTTCTCAAATTCAAAAGAAGTTTTGGCGGGAAATGATGTGAATTTTAGTTGTAGTGAAATAGCGGTGGTAATAGGATTCGATTCTCGAACTTGTGAAGGATAACTTTAGTGTTAAATTTTAAAACTAAAAATATAAAAAATCACTGATATTTTAAACAAACACTGACAAAGTTGATATCAATATAAAAAGAACACTGAGGCTAAGATTCCACTATTTTTCCAAGTTCAAAGTGATTTTATCTAGTATTTATATTTATTCAATTTTTGCGTTTAATTTGATTCTAAGCTATTGCAACATGTAGATTTTCAAAATAACAAGTGTAAATCCAAAGTATAAAGCATCAAAAACCTATGGCTAAGCATGCTCTATCAAAAGAAATAAAAATTGCTTAACAAAAATCATTCAAACAATTATAAATCAAGGCAAATAATCATAAAAATAATTGGAATAAAATAAATAAAATAGATTATACCACTTTTTATTGGAAAAATAGCTTCCTCTATCGCCTCAGCAATGGGGTTTGGCTCCTCATATTAATCATAATCTCAAAATACATGTTTATGGCTCAAAAGTTGATTAAAAGGGAGAAAGGTGTTAAAGCAGCGGATTCTGTAGTTGCTGAAGGTCTAAAACAGAAGTCGGAGTTGTTGCTGAAGGGC
>JAJJMB010003881.1:723-40346 GCA_023531105.1 Papaver atlanticum | reverse complement strand
ACCTCACAGCTCGGTTTAAACTCGATCAAAATCTCTTTTTCTTCCCCAAAAATAATTTTTTATTCTCGGCCAAGTTTTGGATATTCTAACCTGTTTAATCACTTCACCTCCTTCCTGAATTATCCAAACTATCCTCTTATGCTTCTACAAACAAATCCTTGCAAAATATAGCATGTAACTTCCAAATATAATTCGAAACTTTGTATGTTTCCATTTTTATTTTATTTCTTCCCTGTTTTAATCAAAACCAATAATACAGCCCAATTTGATCGAGTCTGATGGACCTACCAACCCTGTTTAGTCATAACAGGGTGGTACCCATCCAAGGAAGCCATTAAATCTGGCTGAAACTCGATCAAATCTCGCCTGCAAATCACGCTGCAAAACTGAATTTTGAATTCAGTTTTTCCCGCCAAAATCTGTCCAATTCCGTGAAGAAGAAAAGAGTCGCCCCTATCCATTTTCGGTCTGTGTTTAGTAGCTGCTTGGAAATGGGTTACCCCTTATCCAAAATGAGAGTCCGAATAGCAAATGTCCTTCCAGGTATCTTTAACAACTTTTCGAGCCAATTTTGCCACAAGAGCCTATTCATCCAAAAACACCTACAAAGGGATAAAATACCAAAATTAGTACAAAAATGGGTACTAACAATATACACTAAAGAGATGAAAATAGACACATAAATGCGTCTATCAGGAAATTATTTTCTCGCTTGCGTACTTTGCTGTGAAGAATTCGGACGAGTTTTACGTGGAGTTTCTCATGGATTTGAATTGGTATGGGCCTGTGGCGTTGAAACAGGATTGGTAAGGCTCGTGGTTTCGAAAATATAGGGAGATACACCAAGTTTGGATAAAAAAGAAGTGGAGTCCTGAGTCTCAGTACCTCTTGATCTTGTGACATCTTTTGTATATATTTTTTATTATTAAGTCTGAAATCTAATCTTTACAAGTCCGAGCAACGAACTTTTTACTACCACTTTCAAAACTACATCATTGAGTACTAAGGAATATCTTTGAACAATAAAAGATAAGAGTTACTGTCCTTGTTCAAAGTATGTTGACATCTTTTCACTATAAATCCTTATTCATATTTACATGGATTTACATTCTTGGAATCGGTTATACCACACTTCCAAACAAGTTTAGAATTGGTTCACCTGTATTCCAAGATCACTATGTGATTGATTAAATATCAAGTCACATACATGGGTTCAATCGGTTCTACCAATCACAAGGATCGGTTATACCCTAATATGGAAATACTTGTGATCAGTCACACAAGTTACCAGGACAGATACATCAGTTACCAGGATTGGTTACATCAACTACCAGGACCGGTTACCATATTCTCATGGTATTTCTTGTGATTGGTCACACCAATTACCAGGACCGGTTACACCAATTACAAGGATCGATTATACATACTCTGTGATCGGCTACACCAATTACTAGGATCGGTCATACCAATTACAAATATCGATCATACCATCTCATGGTGATTACTTAGTCATACCAAATCATAAGTCAAGCACTTGTGATTAGTTATACCAAGATACATAACAAAGTTACGATCGGTTCTACAATCTCACACATATTGGTAATCCAAAGATTTACAATGACTAGCCGTACCAATAATCCTAATGATTTCCCTTTTGATTCATAAAACAAGTTCATGAATGTACTTCCTTTAAACAAATGTAAAACATTGTTTCCTAGAATGAAATCTTCACCATAACCCATTCACATAATCATAACAGTATATACAAGATTATGTCGATGTCATAGCTACGAAGTTTAAAAGATAAGCATTATACTTCGTAGTTTAATTCCCTAATACTATGATCATACAAATATGACCATGTCACATCACTAGAGCATTATACAATATGTACAGTATATACAGCTTCGCAGTTATTTTTTCAATATAGCACAACTTAAAAGATACGTTAGGAATGAAACAGTTCAAGTCAATATTATTAACCTTAAGTGGAAGGATGATGTCGTCATTGTAGTTCGCTTCTTCTTCAGGTTTTCGGAGTAATACTTGTATGTCTCAACATTCCTAGACTTTCTAGTCTAACCTAAATGAAGTTTACTCTAGTTTACAATCAAGCGACTTTAGATGAGTTTCGACACACTAAAATATGACAACCAAACTTGACATACCAACACTTGGTGAGTTCAACCAATCTATGCTCTAACAGTGTATATTGAGTTGGCTCAACAATAGTTAACTGAAGTTAGCCATATGAACACTTTAGTCTTAACCACATTCATCTAACACTTCTAGATCAAATATGATGACCAATCAATCATGAAAGATAATCAAATGAATCTAATTGTGTTATTAATAGAGTTGTTCAATTGTTCACTATCTCATAGAAATATATATGAACCAATTGAAACAAAATCAGATTGATTAGTAATCGTACAAAGTACTTTTACCGAAATCAATTCACGAACATTAAGCCACGGTTTTCAAAGATTGCATTCCTTAATTCATAAATGTATTTGTTCATGAGTATGAAAACATACTTAACCGATATTAGAACTTAACCAACTAAGTTTGAAAACTGGTACGCAAACTATAGTATCCCGACTTGGTCTTGTCCAGCCGTTTGCAAAAGGGTACGCAAACAGTCATACCGGATCTAACTCGGGTAGAACCGTTCGCATACTGGTATGCAAACTAGGTTCCCGTACTTTAACAGTTACAACCATTCGCATACTGGTATGCAAACAAGGTTTCCGAACCTGAATCATACTACAACAGTTTGCATACTGGTATGCATACTGTGCTGTATCCAGACAAAGTTTAATTGTTCTAAACACCCATTTCAATCATTGAAACATCCTTAGAAGACGACAATGGTTGTCTCACACATACCATTATCTTATAAGTAATTTTCAAGTGATCGAATGATCAATATTAAGTTTTTCGAGTCGACATCAAATGATTGTCTCACACAAATCATGTAAGATGTTTTAAGGCAATTTTCACATGATCATCTTTTGACTTATTATTTAGTTTCCAACAAATAAGTTGTTTCCAACTAAACTCGTCAAGAATAATGATGAACGTAGCTAAGGAAAAACGCTTTCAACTCATATTTAGAGAAATAGATAAGCGAGATAAACTCAGCTCAAAATTTCAAATGTTTATAATATTAAAGTCTATATAGCTATACGGCTTAGTCTCATTAGGATATATAATAGAATGAACTTCTGAGTGATAGATAAGTTTTAGTCTCCACATACCTGTTATTGATGAAGTTACTCCAAGCTCTCCTCAGTAAATCTTCGTCTTCAATCGATGAACGCCGTGAAGTATAAATCTCAACTACACATTCTATCCTAATCCGAGACATAGTTATAAGTAGACTAGAAATCAAGATTTATAGTTTTGATCACCTAAACTTGACATACAACCTTGAGTTAGCAACGCTTGCGAGTTCGACCGAGCAATGCTCTAACACGCCTCCTAGTTAAGGTCTTATTGCGCCTCACCCTATTTTGTAGGTCTTATCCTTGCCTCAGGGTTTTCATTGTTTGGCAGCAAGTTCGCTGGCGCCTACTTCTCTTGCGAGTAATAGTTCATTGATATTGACTTATCTCTTGTATTGTTTCCTTTGCAGGATATTATTTCGCAACAATACGAAAGGCCTGACTATTCCCATGAATAGCAGCCCCATGATATCGACGTCTTTATGGTCACGCAGCTCCCTAATCTGGAGGGTGCCATCCCTTTATATTCTCCCTAACAGCCCTTTCAAGGAGACGTACCCCTAACATGCATGTTGAGCTCCTCCCATCCAGTTATGCAATAATCAGTTGTTTTCGTGACTTGTTATCCCTTCGCCGATATGGCTCATGATTACGAAGTCACACCCTAAGTTGGGTTTCTTTGGGACCAAGTGTATCGTATCCAGGACTTCCATACGGTAATGTCCGATAACGCTCCAGACGTCCTAGGCACCCGTAGCTCAACCGAATACGTCGACGCCTTGGTCATATTTCTACACCCCTTATTGAAGACCATCGAGGATCCTCGACAGATAAGTCTTATCTTTGCCCCTATTTGATATCTCTAGGATTTTCCCAATATGACGTGCGATAGATCTTACGTAGTTGTTCCCCTTGGACTTTGTGCGAACTAGGGTGCATACCAAAGATTGGGTACCTAGCCTCCCTAGGCGGAGGGTTAAAGATTTTTAATTTGGGGGACTTATGCAGCTTCCTAATGAGGTCTTACTGGCCTGTTAAAGAGGTCTTATTTAGCCAATAAGGTCTTACCAGCCTGTTGAAGAGGTCTTAGAGTGCCTCTTGCTTTCGCTAATCATTTGTTGTATTTTATCCCTTATTTCGGGTCTTACAATGCCTTTTCTTTTTGATATTTGCGATCAGATATTTAATTATATATTTTGATCAAACGACAAGTACACTTCTTCGCTTTTTATTCATATTTAATAACAAATTATTCTTGCTTATGGATCATATTTCTTAATATAGACTGGTTTCTAGGGGTGGCCAAGCTTGCGGTCTTACCTCGGTGCTTCCCCATATATTGGTTTGCCTTCGCTATCTGTTCCTTTACCTCCACAATCTATGAGTTCGTAAGTTCACTTGCCTACTACTCGCTTTACTATGTAAGGCCCCTCCCAAGTAGGTTCCAGCTTGCCTCCTGATCCTTTCTGATAAGGGGGAATCCCTCGCAACACCATCTCACCAGGCTCAAAACTTCGCTCCTTCACCCTCTTTTTATATTCCCGAGATAACCTATGATGATAATTCGTCATATGTCGAAGTGCAATCTCTCGGTTTTCTTCCAAATCATCTAACTTCGCGAGAATCATATCATAATTTAAATTATTTTCCCAGGCCTCTCGCTTAGTTGTAGGGATGATGACTTCGGAAGGAAACACTGCTTTCATTCCATAAGTCAGGCAGAAGGGTGACATTCCCATGGCATGTCGTCTGGTTGTCCTATAGGACCACAGTACATTCGAAATATGTTCACACCACCCTTTATGATGTCCATCTAACTTTTTATTCAGGGTGGTAGCTATCGTTTTATTCGTCGCCTCCGTTAGCCCATTTCTTTGTAGGTAAAACGGAGTTGACTTTCCTGATTTGATTTTGAAGGCATTAAATAACATCGACATGTTTTCTCCTTCGAATTGCTTTCCATTATCTGAAACAATTTTGACAGGAACCCCAAATCTGCATATGATATATTCGAAAATGAAAGAAAACACATCACTGTCACGAATATGTTGTAGTGCCTTCGTATCTACCCATTTGGTGAAGTAATCTGTTGCCACTATCAGATATCTTCGCTGTTTTGATCCATGAACAAATGGTCCTACAATGTCAATACCCCACATTGCGAAGGGCCAGACACTTAGTACTGAATTTAAGTTGGTTGCAGGTGCATGTATCCGATTCCCAGATCTCTGACATATTTCACAGCTTGTGGTAAAATTCTTCGCGTCTTCGTACATGTGTGGCAAATACTCTGGTGCCACTATGGTTACCAACATCCCCATAGTGTACATCCTTCATTATTTCAATGCCTTCCTTTTGTGATAAGCACCTTAATAATGGACCCAAAAAAGATCTTTCGTACAGAACGCCTTCTCGTAACTCATAGTTAGTTTCCTTACTTTTAATCTTGTTCGCTTCTAGCTTGTCACGAGGTAGATCTCCTTTTTCCAAATAGTTATGAATCAGACTTCGTCAGTCTTCCAACCTCTTCTTCTCTTCTTTATCTTCTATAATCATAACATTCAGTTTTTCGGTTTCTTTATCTATGGATGGTTTCTTTAAATGATCGATTCTTATGTACTTCGTTTCGGGATCCACAATCATTGATGATATGAAAGCCAGAGCGTCGGCATACCTATTATCCCTTCTGCATATGTGTCTCCAGATAATGCTTTGTATGTTAGTTGAAAGTTGCTTTACGAGTTAGAAATATTTATGCATTGCGGGATCTCTTGCATTTTATCTTCCTTGGATTTGACGTACTACCAGCTGTGAGTCACTTTTTAATATTATGTCATCCAACTTTATTTCAATTGCCAATCGCAGTGCATGCACCACTGCCTCATATTATATTTCATTATTTGTGGATGCATACTCTAATCTGAAGCTGTAAATCATTCTCACTCCTCCTGGCGAAGTAAACACAATTCCAATGCATCTGCCTGAGATATTTGTTGACCCATCGACAAATATATATTTGCGATAATATATTTTATTATATATTTTGATCAAAAGACAAGTACAGTTTTTCGCTTTTCATTCATATTAAATAACAACTTATTCTTGCTTATGGAAAATATTTCTTTATATAGACTGGATTCTAGGGGTGGTGAAGCTTGCGGTCTTACCTTGGTGCTTCGCCATATATTGGTTTTCCTTTGCTATCTGTTCCTTTACCTTTACAATCTATATATGAGTTCGTAAGTTCCATTTCCTACTATTCTCTTTACTATGTAAGGCCCCTCCCAAGTAGGTTCCAGCTTGCCTCCTGATCCTTTCTGATAAGGGGGAATCCCTCGCAACACCAGCTTGCCAGGCTCAAAACTTCGCTCCTTCACCCTCTTATTATATTCCCGAGATAACCTCTGATGATAATTCGTCATATGCCGAAGTGCAATCTCTCGGTTTTCTTCCAAATCATCTAACTTCGCGAGAATCATATCATAATTTAAATTCTTTTCCCAGGCCTCTCGTTTAGTGGTAGGGATGATGGCTTCGGTAGGCAACACTGCTTCCATTCCATAAGTCAGGCAGAAGGGTGACATTCTCGTGGCATCTCGTCTAGTTGTCCTATAGGACCACAGTACATTCAGAATCTGTTTACACCACCCATTATGATGTCCATCTAACTTCTTCTTTAGGTTTGTAGCTATCGTTTTGTTCGTCGCCTCCGCTTGCCCATTACTTTGTGGGTAAAGCAGAGTTGACTTTCCTGATTAGATCTTGAAGGCATTAAATAAAATCGCCATGTTTTCACCTTCGAATTGCTTTCCATTATCTGAAACAATTTGGACAGGAACCCCAAATTTGCATATGATATATTCGAAGATGAAAGAAAAAACATCACTGTCACGAATATGTTGTCGTGTCTTCGCCTCTACCTATTTGGTGAAGTAATCTGTTGCTACTATCAGATATATTCGCTGTTTTGATCCAGGCACGAATGGTCCTGCAATGCCAATACCCCGCATTGCGAAGGGCCAGACACTTAGTACTGAATTTAAGTTCGTTGCAGGCGCATGTATCCGTTTCCCAAATCTCTGACATACTTCGCATCTTGTAGTAATATTCTCCGCGTTTTCGTGCATGTATGGCCAAAAATATCCTTGTGTCTTGGTTTTATGAGCCAATACTCTGGTGCCACTATGGTTACCAGCATACCCATAGTGCACAACCTTCATTATTTCAATGCTTTCCTTTTGTGATAAGCACCTTAATAATGGACCCAAAAAAGATCTTCGGTAGAGAATGCCTTCTCGTAACTCATAGTTAGTTTCCTTAATTTTGATCTTATTCGCTTCTAGCTTGTCACGAGGTAGATCTCCCTTTTCCAATTAGTTATGAATCGGACTTCGCCAGTCTTCTTCGTCCAACCTATTATCCTCTTCGTTATCTTCTATAATCATAACATTCAGTTTTAGTTGCTTTAAACGATCGATTCTTATGTACTTTGTTTCGAGATTCACAATCATTGATGATATGAAAGCCAGAGCGTCAGCATACCCATTATCCCTTTTGCATATGTGTCTCCAGATAATGCTTCGTATGTTAGGTTAAAGGTTCTTTACGAGTTGGAAATATTTCTGCATTACGGGATCGCTTGCATTTTATCTTCCTTGGATTTGACGTACTACCAGCTAAGAGTCACTTGTTAATCTTATGTCATCCAACTTCATTTCAATTTCCAATCGCAATGCATGCACCACTGCCTCATATTCTGTTTCATTATTTGTGGTTGCAATCTCTAATCTGAAGCTGTAAATCATTCTCGCTCCTCCTGGCGAAGTAAACACAATTCCAATGCCTCTTCTTGAGCTATTCGCTGACCCATCGACAAATATTTCCCATCTTCTCGGGTTATTTTCTTTAAGCATGTCTTCTGGATCAGTTTGATCTTCGCCCATATATATCATTTCTTCTACTCCTTCGTCCTCCTCCGAAGGGAATTCAACTAAAAATCCAGCTATGATATGGGACTTTGGAGAGGACAACACTTCGTATTTAACTCCAAATGATTCTATTTGTTGGTTCCACCTTTCTACTCTTCCCTCCCTTTTAGAGCTCTTCAAAACCGATTCGATTGGAGTTCTGGTTTAGACTTTGATTTTGTGCGTCTGGAAATAAATTCGAAGTTTTTGAGTTGCATAAACCATTTCTACTATCAGTTTCTCTGTCTTTAGGTAATTCCTCTCCGCTGAATTAAAAGTTTTGGTAATGTAATATATGGCATTCTCTACTCCTTCATCTAACCAGAGTGATACAGCACTGAGAGCATTTAGTGTTGTCGCGAGATAGATCAATAATTCTTCGCCAGGTTCTGGTTTTTATAGGATAGACAATTTTACGAGGTAATATTTTATACTTTGAAGGGCTTGTTCGCATTCTTGGGTCCATGCAAACTTCGTTCCTTTTTTCAGAATATCAAATAAATGTTTACATTTATCCGACGATCGATAAATGAATCTTCCCAAAGATGCTAGCTGCCCGTTTATCTTCTGCACATCCTTTATAGTTGCTGGAGATGGCATGTCCATCATACCTTGCACCTTTGTAGGATCCACTTCTATTCCGTTCTTCAAAACTATATGTCAAAAAAACTTTGCTGACTCAACTCCAAAAATACATTTTGCTGGATTTATCTTCATTTTATAACTCCGCATTTGGTCAAAAAAATAATTAAGTCTTCAATGTGGTCTCCCGACTCCTTTGTCTTGACTAGCATATCGTCGACATATACATCTAACTTCGTGTGTACCCATTTAGCAAATATTTTTTCCACTATTCGCTGATAAGTGGCACCAGCATTCTTCAATCCAAATGGCATTCGTGTGTAACATTATAATCCTCTTGGAGCGAATAAAGCGGTGTGTTCTTGATCTTCTTCGGTGAGCGGTATTTGATTGTATCCCGAATATCCATCCATCAATGAAAGCCTATGACACACTGATGCTGATTCCACCATCTGAGGTATATTTGGCAAGGGAAAACTATCCTTTGGGAAAGTTGTATTCAAATCATTAAAATCGATGCAGATACATATTCCTTTGTTCTTCTTCGGAACTACTACCATATTCGCAATCCATTCTGGATACTTCGTTAGTCTGATGATGCCAGAATCAATCATCTTCTGGAGCTCCACCTCTATCTGCTCATGATAAGTAGTTTCTATCTTTCCGATGCGTTGTCTTATCGGCTTTATTGCTGGGTTGATATCAAGTTTATGACACGCAATAGATGGATCAATCCCTGGAATTTCATCCATTCCCCACGCAAACACATCTAGATATTCTTGCAACAATTTGATTATTCTTTCTTTTTCGTTTTCTTCCAACTTCGTTCCCATCTATGGTTCTTCGTCATCTCCCAGATTTATTTCCTATGATGGTTCAACTGCTGCGAAGTTCATGGATGGTTCTCCGAACGGAGATGATCTCTTTAATTGTTATAAAGGATGTCCTTCCTTCTCGGGAATTTCACTTGGGATAGCCCATCATTCTTTATCCTTAGTCATGTACACCATCAGTTCTTCCTCACTTCTCGCTTCCATCACCCTTTTCTTTTGCTCATTCTTTTTCCTTACTCGCTCTTCGTAATTTTGGACATTCAGTTTGTTGCAATCCTTTGCTGTTAGACGTCTCCTTTTATTTCCCCTATTCCACTTGGCATTGGAAATCGAATAGCTTGATAAAAAATTGATGCGACTCCTTTTATCCCAAGCAGCCAAGGTCTTCCTATCAGTGCACTGTATGGTGAGTCTACATTCACGACACAAAATGTTACCTCGGTTTCTAGTTCTCCAATAAGTATGTTCATGATTAATTCACCCTTTGTTCTTGACACAACTCCGTTAAATCCATAGATATTGTAAGTAGACGGTATAAGATCAGAATTTATGTATCCCATGGTCTTAAATGCATGGTAGAAGAGGATATGCACCGAACTTCCTGTATCCATAAGTATCCTGTCGAATGCCCAGATCTTTCTCTCCTTAGCGATATCCATTTCCCAGCGAGAATGTTTTCCAATGAACAAGGTCACAACCAGCGGATCAGTATGTGATACCCCTCCTTCGGGTGCATCTTCTACCGAGAATGTAATTGGTCGCTTTTGTCATTCTTTAAAGGGTTCTGTCTTTGCAACACTGAATATCTCGTTTCCGTTGAAATCTCTTTTATGCACCCTCCTTAACACATTATCATGAAAATCCCCGATGCTCTTTGCTGAATAGATTATGGAATTGCAATTTAAGTGCTGAGCATCTCTCTCTATCTCAATTCGGTATAATGGCACTGCTTGTTGTGCTTGATCTTGAATGGGTTGCTGTGGTGGAGGTGGTGGCAATGCTTGGTTCTCCAAGAAATGGTTTAGCTTCCCTTGTTCAATCAAACAAAGTATAATTCTATGGATGTTCCTACAATCGTTTATAGTGTGCCCGTGAAAGTGATGATACCTGCAGAACTCATGACTTCTTCTTTCAGGTGGTAGTTCTATCCCCAAATTTGGGGGTGTAGGAATTTCTTATGTTATTATGAATGCTTCCCAGATTTTATCTACAGTAGTGTTGAGCCGAGGGAGTTTTACATCTTCGAACATTTGAGCATTGGGTATTCGCTCACCAAACCGCTGACTCTGGTAATTCCTTCGTTGTTCCCCTGAGTAATTGCCTCGCTGTTCACCCGAATAATTCCCTCGTTGATCACCAAAGTAGTTTCCTCACTGGTCATAGTTCCTTCCTCTAGGTTCTTCGTACCTTCTTCCTTGATTTCGGTTAATCCATTCTTCATCTCCGCATGACACGACAACAAGCTTTGATTGATTTTCATCTGAGGGCTTGCCTTTTTCAAATTCGGAAACATCCTCTACTACGTTGGCTGTTCGCGGGAGTAGTCGAGAAGTTCCTTCATTTTATGGGATCATGCTTACATTCACCTCTCTCTGTTTTTCTTCCAGGGCGATGTATTCCTCCTAGTATTCTCGTAACTCATTCATTTGCATGGTATCTTTCAATCTAAATATCTGAGTGTATAGAAGATCAGTTTCAAACATAGCATTTACGAAAGCGAGAATAAAGTTTCTTTCAGCTACCCTTCCAGCGAGTTCACTACAGATTGTCCTCCACCTCGTTACTAAACCTCGTAAACTTTCATTGGGTCTTCGTTTCATATTAAATAATGTCTCAATCCCAGGTTTCAGTAAATTATTGCTTATATATGTCTCGATAAACACCCTTTGTAGCTTCTTGAAAGAGAAGATGGATCCCTCTAGTAGGCTATCAAACCAGGATAAAGTTTCTCTTGTCAAACTCGCTGGGAAGTATTTGCACAAAACAACATCATCACGTCCCCATTGCAGCAATGAAATAGTTTACTGCTTAAGGTGTTGTACTTCACTTTATGTCCCGCTAAATATGCTTCCAAACACTGGCATTGTTTACTTCGCTGGTATCCTCGCATGCAAAATTTCGTAAGTAAAAGGTGATTTCCTTGCTTCTTTTGTGGCCTCTGCCAATTGCATCCTTCCTCCTCCTAGTGAATTATTTATTAATGTTCTCATATCTCGCAACTCATTCAATACCATGTGGTTTATATTCCCTTCGTTATGCTGTCTCGCTCCATTCGCATACCTCGCTTCTTCTTCTTGTCTTGCTCTTCTTTCTTCCTCTCTCCTAGGCTGTTCTATTGTTCTTCGCAAATTTCTCTCTTCGCTAGATTCTCGATATCGTCGTCTTCTTCGCTCTCTTCTTTTCTCGTCATCCCTTGTGCATAAATGACTTCTTCTTGACGAGATCCTACTTGTCCTTGACTCAGAATCACTAATTCTTGTTCATGAGTCGTCGTTTGATCTTTCTTCCTGGAGTAAGCGGTTTTCCTGTGTGAAATCTGCATTCGGTCTGGCGATTTTTATTTTTTGCTTCACCAAATCTCTCTCCCTTTCTCTTTCTTGACGAAGTCTTTCCCTCAGCTGCTCTATTGTCATATTCTCTTTATCAATATTTTTTTTATACTCTTTTGTGAGTTTCTTCTTCTTCTGCAGTTTCGCTATTAGTTTTATTAACTGATCCTTCTCGGTAATTATCTTCATTAGGATTGATATTTTTATGTTGAAGTGCGCCCCGCCCTTCTCTTGCGGCCAAAGTTTCTCCTGTAGTCAATCTTACTTCTCTTCTTTCCAATGTTTCTCTTGTTTCCATTCTTCCTCTCCGCCTTTCTTCAACACCCTTACTCCTTCTCGAAGCTATTAAGTGCTGAGCTCTCCCTGCAGCTCTCGTCATTCGATGATTCTACTACCACCTTTTAACCACACTATGATCAATAATACCGACTCCAAGTTATTCAACTCACTGATTTATTTATAAAACTAACCGACATAGAATAATATACCGAATTTCTTATGACCTTTTAAACGAATCGCTTTTCTAAAATCCAACACCTCTTAGTAACGAAAATGACAATAAAGTTCTCAAAATATTATAGAGATCTTACTACCCCCTAGATCTCAAAAATCAAAGGATGAATAAAATTCTTAAAATTTTATGAAATTCAAATAAAAGGTACGAAAATCAAAACCAAGGAGTAAAGAGTTTACAATAAATTACGAGATATGAACTTAAACCAATTTTCTTTGAAGATTTCAGGTGGGGTAAACCCTCTTTCTCACTCCCTGTTTCTGGACGCCAAAATGTAACTGCAGGAAATCCTACAACACACCCAAACTATCGAAATAGAAACTAATCTAAGACATTGTATTAATCTCAAAGATGAAATGAAAGTTTACTGATAATCTTATTGATATTTTCGTAAGTTTACAGCCCAAACCCTAATAAGAAATCTTAATGAACAACTTTCATAACATATCTCACCATACAAAATTACTCAACCCCTCTCGCAATGCCCTAAGGCTTCCTTTTATAAACGATCAGTGAAGTAGGATACAACTCATACTTACTTCGCTAATATTCACATATTCCATGTGATTTCGTTTTTTACTTCACTAATTCGATTTTCATTACAAATTTTACTACTATTTCGGCGATAACCCTGGTCTCCTGTCTGTACAACTATCCTCGTTTCTTGATCAACAATTTATCTTCGCTCTAGATCGTCTTTCTTCGCTTCGATATTCTTCTTTGGATGGATCATTCTCTTCGTTAGGTTCTTTAATCCCCTCATTGTGTTAACTTATAATCCATCTTCATTTAATCTTTACTTCGTAACATCCATTTTTATAAAAGTTTCAATGTACTCTTTTTGTCAGTTTATTTGACCTATCGGGCATGCTTTATCTTGATATTTGGTAATAATATCTTCTGACGGGATTTGACCGTTGATTTCGTATCTTCGTAGTCCTACATGTGGCGAAGATATTTTCTGTACCTACATTGAGACCCATCATCAAATCAAAATCGGCGTTGTTCTTCGTCATCAAAATCTTCTCCAATCTTATGTTTAAATATGTAAGTTTGATTTCTAGGGTTTTGAATTGATTTTGATTCATTTTTATAACTTAAATTAGGAGAAACTGACGAGGATTTTTGAGACAATGGATTTGACACAACAACAACATCAACAAAAACCCAATTTAGCTGAGATAGTATCGAGAGATTTAATCTCAGTGTTATCTATAGAATTTCATTAAGTGTTGAAGTTGGATACATTTGGATTCACCTAAGAGTAACACACGATGCAACCCAGTTTCATTCAGTTTGAAGTTGGATGAATCTGGATTCACCCTAGTGTAATACACGATGAAACCTAGTTTCATTCAGTTTTGAAGTTGGATAAATCAGGATTCACCTAAAAGTAACACACGAAGCAACCCAGTTTCATTCAGTTTTTAAGTTGGATAAATCTGGATTCACCCAAGAGTAACACACGATGCAACCAGTTTCATTCAGTTTGAAGTTGGATACATTTGGATTCACCCAAGAGTAACACGAGATGCAACCGGTTTCATTCAGTTTAATCTTCTATAAATTCAAATTCATCCAAGAGTAACACAAGATGCAACCAGGTTCATCCAGTTTAAAGTTACATGAAATTGGCATTTTTTTTTGTGTTCTTCTTCTTCTATTTCTTCTTCAATTCTTCTCTTAGTGGAGGTTTTTGGCGGTGATGTTGATTTGGTGGTGGCAGTGGTATTTTTTGGTGGTAGAGATGGTGATGTTGGTGTCGATGATGTTGGTGTTTGTGTTTTTGGTGATGGAGAAAATATTAGAGGAAGATGATGTTGGTGGCATGGATGTTTTTGTTGGTGTTGAAAAGGGAGATGGTGGATGAAGAAGACGGTTCCCATGGCGGTGAAAGAGAAGCTTTTTTTCTACGAGTCTAGTGAAGTATGTAGAGAAAAATCTACTTGTCTATCAAATGTGTTTCCTGGGATATAATTGGCTGTTACAAAAATAGCTGACACATTTCATACATACCAACATTTTACTTGTCCATCACGACCAAGATTGCTGATTCTCCGTCCATTTAACCCATTTTATTGAGATTTAAATGGCAGTCCTCCAGGTATTTGATGTGTGCCGGGCAAAGTGGCCCCTCTACTTCTATCACTTGAATTATCTTCGGGATAATCCCTTGATAAGTTTATAATTTCCGTTCTTATTTTCCGGATCAGCTTATACAGTTTTGGTCCTTTTGGATATTGCTAGAGTGAGCGGTCTGTTAATAATGAACGCTCTTAGGGGATCAGAATTCAGGATTCTGACAGTTTTTGGAGTTAGGATACTACGTCGACATATGTACCTGCCACAAATAACAAGGTGGAGTGATGGATATTGGAGCAAACGAAAGTTGTTGGTTAAAAGCCATCAATGATATTATTGTGATGGATTGACGGAAAGTAGTGTTGGAAGATAGTGAACTACTTCTCATGAAATGGCAACACTTGGTCTTATTGGATGTTACTAAGATTTAAGACCACCACAATGAATAATACGAGTACAAAATAATCAACTCTTACGCCAAAAATTTCTCATCAATTACTTAGAAAAAAGAAAGGTGACAAATAAGCAACCAAACAAAATAAAAATGGAAAATCACCGGTGAAAGACCTATAGACTCTATGAACTGAGAAACAAATATTTCAGAGTTTAACTACCATGAACATGGCTCGGGGCGACCTACAGATTGTCACCGTCTCGGATTACGACCTATAAATATCAAACCTTTGCAATGCAGAGTCTACCTGCATATCACCCAAATGCTTGGTTAAATATACCACATTAGAAACTCATGGGGCTCGTAAGATGACTTCCATCGGAGTAGAGACCAAACCATTAATTGTGTTACCTCTTTCTAAGACTCATATCCCATAGAACTCATATCCCAGGAATGCGGAAAAGGATCCTGTACCAAAAAAAAAACAAAAAAAAAAAACAAAAAAAAAAAAAAAAAAAAAAAAAAAAAAAAAAAAAAAAAAAAAAAACACTTCATAATCTCAGGAATGCGGAATAGGGAAGTAGAAAGAAAAGATTATAAAGAAACATGCTTCATAGCCATACCATAAACAAGGGTCGACGTGGGCTTGATTTCATAATCTCATCTTCCGACTCCAACCACTTCTCAAACACTTGTTCACCATCTACCCAAATCTCTTTCAACTTGGGTGGGACATTCGTGCGACTCAAAGGCAGCCTCTTAAGATTACACTGAGAAATGTGCAGAGACACCAATGAAGGCCAACCAAAATTAATCAATGTGTTTCTCTGTTGGTGCAGCAGACTAGTAAGCTTTGGTAGATGATATAGAGCTAGATAACTTAATTTTGGAAACATTTCCACCGTTTCTTCAATTTCGTCATCATCATCATCATGGTGGTCATCATCACTACTTGGGTCTTGGTAACATATCATCTTTATTTCTGGACAATCAGCAACCTCTATTATCTCTAGTTTGGGTAGACCACCTTGTACCAGTAACTTCAAAGGTAAGACCTGCTTTAAGCTATCACATCTCCATATGGTAAGTATCTCTAGATTCTCAAGAATGAACTTGTATTGCGGATCAGCAAATACTATATCATCATCAGTATAAATTATCGCCTCTAAACGCTCGCAGTTATTTACTTGAAGTTTTCTTAGTTGTGATAGACAACCTCTGAGCAAAACTTGTACTGGGATCAGGTGCTTCAGCCATCCACAGTCATCGATTGTGGCATCAGTTATATTGACAAGAAAGCTTTTAAATGGGATGAATCCACCCCAAATATCTTTCATAAACAGTACACCTCGAAGAACCAAAACTCGTTTATCATCACAATACTCGTCTTCTTCTTCTTCCAGCGGGAAATCTGAACGGAAAACCTTTAAACTGTTACAGAATTTGCTTTCGAAGATCCGAATATTAGGGAGTATCATTATTGTTTGGAAATGATAATTCACAATTTGATTTCCTTCCACTGTGAATTCATCCTCTGTGGCAACTATTGTCACCAAGCTGCTACATTTTATGGTGCTAAGTATCTCTAAATGTTGAAGAGAAGTCACAATACCTGGAGTAAACAAATACTTTAATTTATGACAATCAATAACTTTTACTGATTTCAAGTTTCCAAGGCTGAAGATTTCCTGACTCCATATTCTTGTGATCATAGGAAGATTTTTTAACAGCAATTCTCGTAACTGAGGCAACAAGCAGGTAATACCATCTTCTTGTATCTCATTTGAGCCAACAACTACCCTGATTCGGTCTTCTAAAGTAAATATCTCCTTCACCCTGAGACAATCACTCACCTGGAGTATTTCCAGATTCTTTAACTTAACCAACACCTCAAGAGAAAATACGCTGACTAAATTTGGGCATTTGGATATTCGTACACGTTTTAGATTCTCTAATGAGTACTCTGCTGGCACTGGGCCATCAAATACCTTCTTCAATCCTTCACAATCTTTCACGTCAAGCGTTTCCAGATTCTTTAACTTAACCAACACCTTAAGTGAAAATAGGCAGACTAAATTGGAGCAGTTGGATAGTTCCACAAGCTTTAGATTCTCCAGTGACAGCCCTGCTGGCATTGGGCCATGAAATATCTCTTTCAGGTTGCCCAACGATTTTAAGCTTAGTACCTGTAAAGAAGTGAAAATATATAAAGGGATTAAAACTTCTACAACAGTGAAAATAAAGGGATTAAACAAGTTAAAGTTAAAGAAGTTTAGTACTATACCTCCAATGCAGTGAATAATGCTTCAGGGATCTCCTCTTTTACCAGAGTAGTTGAATCTAACACACATTCCATCTCCGGGCAATCTGAAACCTCAAGACACTTGATGTTATCAAACCCAGAATCTCTACTGCTCGTAACAGGTGATCTCAAAAACTTGAGATTAGAACAGCGAAACAAGGTGACGACTTCAGCTTTTGCCACAATCATATGGATCCAGTTGCAGAATGGAAATGTCCCACTTAGAGAACAACCTAGAGAATCAGACCACATGTGTGTCCCTCTATTATACATGTTAAGACTTCCATCTCCCCATACTGCCTTAAACTCCACATAATTTAAGCACGGTAAAGATGCTATTTCATCTAGATTAGCGAACCTGCAACTTTCACCTCTACTTTCTCCAACCTCCCACCCTTCGAAGCTGTCTTCCATGTTCAAGTATTCCAAACAAGTTAGCCTTGATATGATACCTGGTGGAACAGTAAGTCCACTGTTACTTGATAGATCTAACCACTTCAAACGGGACAACCCCCCTATTTCTCTGGGTAAGGGGCCGATATAAAATGTCAAACCTCTTAAATTAAGAATTTCGAGCTTCTTCAATTCTCCCAATATATCTAGTTGCCCACAAAACCGACAGAAACCCATATCAAGTGCCCGAAGATTGACAAGAAATATAATTGATGAAGGAAATGCCGAAATGCAAGTTCTGCTTATATCAAGAGATTGGAGTGCCTTCATATTGTTAAAAAACTTGTCTGGGATCTACTCTAAGGATCTATTATTTCTCAAAGATAAGCTTAAGAGATGTGGAAGTTCTGGCTGTTCTGGGAGCACAGTAATATTATTATCAATCAGTGATAATCGTGAGAAATTACTGATCGACGATAATGCCTCCGGCCATTTCTGCAAATCCAACCCTACTTTTACATAGAACCGTTCGTCATCTTCTGATGCAATTGATATGGCCACATCACGAACTATGTCATGCATTTTTGTTGAAAATGGTTTATCAGTAAATTCCTTGTCCCCTATTAACAAACCCAATGCTGCAAGTCTGGTAAACGCTTTCTGTAATCTAACCCTCACCTCACCCCAATAACTCCAAATCACGACGTATTACCGCATCACCAATTGCATAAATCAGTAAATCGACAACATTAATGTTGTAGTCTTCGGGGAATAAACAACATAACAAAAAGCATCTCCTGTGTATGTCGCTCTTCAAAAAATCATAACTCAGCTTGATTGGAGTATAGACTTTGGATGTCATTTGTGTAATATCTTTGTAATCAGACCTTTTTAGTTGATTAACAGTATAATTCCACTCAGACGTGTTCCCTTTTTCCTTTAGGGCACTACCAACAGTAACAAGTGCTAAAGGCAGGTTACCACATTCTTTGACCACCTTTCTAGCTATTTTTCGTAGAGCTGAAGAATCAACCACATCCCCAACATTCTGCTTGAATAAATTCCATGATTCTTCTTCGGATAACCCTTTAACTTCTACACTTTTTTGAATCATCAATGAATTACACACTTCAAGATTTCTTGTTGTAATCAATACTTTAGAATCTTTAGAACGGCAAGGGATACCCACATGAGTAGTCAGATTTAAATCTGCCGCCCATAAATCATCCAAGATCACAAGTATGTTTTCCTCTTGTTCTAGTCGATCCAATAACAAAGCCGCTCTACTGGTTGTATTATCTATTTTTTTGATGTTTTCGAAGCCCAAAGTTTGTGCAATGTCATCTTGAATCTTTTTCACACTGATATTTTGAGAAACAGTTGTTGTTGCGACAACATTAAAAAGCTTCTCTTCGACCACTTGCCTGTGAACCCGATTCTTCAGCATGGTTTTGCCAACACCTCCCATCCCATATATACCAACTAAATAAATTTCTTCATCCTTCAGTGCTGACATGATCTCCTTCATAATGGATTTTCTTGATTCAAAATCTACATTACCATCTATACTAACGAACTGGGTTATTACAGCAGTAACCAGATTTGCACAACGATCTGAAAAACCACCATCAAAGCTCTTCCCCTTATCTAAAAGAACTTCAATACCGACAATCTTCTTCTGTGCTTTTCTTCCAATTTTGTGGCGATTAAGGAGACAACACCAATCTTTGCAGCATTGGTCATGATTGAACATTCTTGCTTCCTCGCCGTTGATGAAATTCATTAACCCCGCCATAGTCTCATCCTCCTCCACTTCTTTCTTAACATTTTCTAGCCAGATCTCTACATCATTCTTGATCAAGTCAAGATTCTTCTTAGCTTCAGTGACTCTCCCTTGTATTTCTTTTCTCTTAGCCTTCAGAGCTTCCACTTTTCCAGCAAGACTCTTCACATTTCGCTTGTAGTGAATGCAGTAACCGATTTGATGCACGATTGCTTGAATCCCCTTTTCAGTAGCCATTTCGACCACAGTTGTTGCCACCGTTTCCGCCATATTTTTTCACAGCAAATATTGATGAAGCGGACCGGAGGGAGTTGAATGCAAGATATTTACTAAACCAGCAAATCTTTATGCTTTTTTCTAAGTTACCAACAAAGAAGAGAACCTGTATATTGCAAATAAATAATAAAACTCAACAATTGATAAGTTGGTTCAAAATGAAACAAATCTATGACTTCGCTACGAACAAGAACAAAAGTAAGTTTTGGCTTAGAATAATGATACTTAAATAGCTGGTCATGTGAAGAAACTGAAACGAAGAGAAACTAGGAAGAAGAGATAATTGTATTGCTATTGTTAGAATATGGACATCCAACTCAAAACCAATTGGCAATGAGTGGAGAAGCCCTAAGAAATTAAAACCGCAGGATCTTAGAATGCCCAGATGTGGGACTATAAATCTCAACACGCCCCCTCACGTGTAGCCTCGTTGGGTCTAACACGTGGACAATTAAATCGGGTGACGCGGAGTAAAGGAGCGGCCAAATAACTCGTCGCAAATAGCCTGCTCTGATACCATGTTAGAATATGGACATCCAACTCAAAACCAATTGGCACAGACATTAAAACCGCAGGATCTTAGAATGCCCAGATGTGGGACTTCGTTAAAAAAAGAAGATAAAAATTTAAGTATAAAGCTTTCTCCGGAGGGATTACCTTGCACGGGGTCGATCTCCACTGGTATTTGTGTTATGTGATCTCTCTTCCAGCTCGCTGGAAAATGAGTAACAATCTTAGAATTTGACACCAAAGAAGTACTCCGAGTTTACAGATGGAGATATTATTATTAGACCTTCTTTTGCATCTGCATTTACTCAAAATTTCACCCCCTGTATGCTTTCACTCAATTTTGTGACTTGTCTTCATCATCATCATTCATTGAATTGATGCTTTATTACTTTTGAATAGTCACTCTGATACATTTGTCCCCTTCTCTGGTTGCTTTTATCACTACAAACTCAAGATCGCTATCTTATACTTGGGTCTTGTTAACTTGTGTTGGCAGACAACTTTGCATAATTTCTCTGCTTCCAACACAGTGCATGCATGGCCTATATAGAGCTGCCGTTAGCTCAACGGTGGCTTGATTCCAGGTGGGTCTCTACAACAAACAGTGGTGTTTTCCTTTAAAGCTCGTCACAGTGGTTGTTTGTCAGGCGATTGAATAATTCAATTGAACCAACTAAGCATCCAATGTATTTTAGCAGTAAATGAACATGTACTACATCTCCTTGTATTTATCCTTTTTACTGCACTAGTGATGTGTGGTTGCCATTTTATCACTTTAATTTCCCTTTATCATCCCATGTTGGCTTCTTTATGTTGCCAAGTAGACTCATCATGACCCATATCCTTTTACATGGTCTATGTTTGGATAAGCCATTTGTGTTGGGATTTTTTATTTTATTTTTGTGTGTTTCAATTTTGAAGGTAAGGGATTTTTAGAGGGACAAAGTTCCCTTCTTCGGAAAAATCCATTAATCTAAGTTTTAATGGCTCTCTCCATTGCTTCAACTGCATTGTCAAGCCTTTCTCCAAGGTTAGTACTGACACACTTGTGAGTTGAATTTCCTATAAACATTTTGATAATTATGATCGTTACAAGCAAGAACCAGTAATGCCACTAACAAGTAAGGAAATCGCCTTTTACCAATATTTTTGTATATAAGATTTGCAAATGGAATTAAGCGCATTTTCTTGGGGTTGTGAATAGGGAATTACCACAGAAGAGCTTGAATGTGATAGGTTTGCAAACATGTACTACGAAGCTAAGAACAGATAACCATAGAGTGGCTGCAGGAAAAGCTGCCTCAAGTGTTTGTGAACCACTTCCTCCTGATAGACCCGTATGGTTTCCTGGTACTTCACCACCTCAGTGGCTTGATGGAAGGTACTTATTTTCGCCTTTCTATTTATCTCTTTTTCAAAATTAAATTAAAAAAGAAAAGTCGGTAGAGGGAGACGACCAAGTTATGTTTAGGATATTATCTTTTGAACGCCTCTTAGCCATAGTCACCGGTTCTCAGTCTAGATATGGCGGCATAATTGTGTCATGAAGATATCTATAACATTGGCATGACACTCGTTTTGGCATAATTATGTAGTCTACCAGGAGATTTCGGGTTCGATCCATTTGGACTAGGTTCTGATGCAGAGACACTCAAATGGAATGCACAAGCCGAACTAATCCACGGTAGATGGGCAATGCTAGCTGTTGCTGGAATTTTATTTCCAGAAATGCTAGAAAGCTTAGGCTTCATTGACAAATTCTCATGGTACGAAGCCGGTTCTCAACAGTACTTTGCGGATTCCACTACACTATTTGTCTCACAAATGGCATTAATGGGATGGGTTGAAGGTCGTCGGTGGGCTGACATTTTAAACCCCGGTTCAGTCGACATAGAACCGAAAATGCCTAATAGAAAAACACCAACGCCTGATGTTGGATACCCTGGTGGCTTATGGTTTGATCCGTTTATGTGGGGAAGAGGTTCACCTGAACCAGTTATGGTTTTGAGAACCAAAGAGATCAAGAATGGTAGACTTGCTATGTTAGCTTTTGTCGGGTTCTTGTTTCAAGCTCTTTATACTGGTGAAGGTCCTATTGAGAACTTGATGGCTCATATTGCTGATCCTGGTCACTGCAACATTTTCTCGGTAAGCAATTTACCTCTGATATTAATAAAATCTAACTATTTTAGCAGTGAAATGCTCTTTTCTCCGAATTCAAAATCGCCTTCATTTCGCGGTACGTACTTTTGTTTAGTCTCGTGGCTTACTTTCCCCTTCTAATGGTTACATTTACATAATGCAGGCTTTTGCATCACACTGAAGTACTTTAAATCCAACAACAGGCACAGTTTTTAGATAGATTTTTTTTTCGACAAGCGTATGTACTGACTATGTTTTAGTGTATAAATCTGTTATTCTAATATATATTGGCCTTCTTTTAATGAAAAATCTGATGTAATTTAATACAGTAGAAAAATGATAGAACACACATTCCTTGTTAAAGTTGGTGGTCACTAATGCGTTTTCGGCCACTCCTTTAACAAGGGTTTAGCCAAATGGAAGCAGAATTATGACCATGGGAAATCAAGCTCTTGCTGGAGGGAGCAAGTAAGCATGTACCAACTACACAGCCATGCTCTCAACTCAGTCTGCCCCTTGGTTATGAAACCTGTTTTGAGGCATACAAAACCATTTTCCTATCCAGGGTGGGTTAATAAGGGGTGTCCTAGTAGTGGGTAGATTACTAAGTTACCTTTAATTATTTTAGATTATTTAAGTACCCTCTATCTAAATTTAAAACATAAACCTAAACTAACCAAAATCCAAAATCATTTTCAAAATAAAAAATCATTCATTCATAATCTAATTTAATAATTAATCATACTGTTTTGATTTTATTTTTCGCCGGTGATTAATTGTTGATTCATAAATTTTTGATCATTGATTAAAACCACAAGTGTAAATGAGTCGTGTGAAGCGTTGCGCAACGAGATATTAAGATCCGCATATTGGAACCCAGATCTTTGTTCTTCGTTTTTTTATGTTTCAGAAGAACAGTTCGGCTGATAATTAAACATGAAAATGATAGTCGAACTTCACTTTGTTAAGAAACACACTTAGTTCGGCTGTTAAATTTTTATTCGAATCAGCCGAACCTAAATTCGTCAGTTACAGAGTGAAGTTCGGCTGATAACTTGTCAGCCAAACCTAGGTATATTTTCAAAAAAAGAGGTTCGGCTGACAAGTTATCAGCCAAACCATTCATCTGGTCAGTAGATCTGGATTGTAAAAATTCAATTTTTTTGATAAATTCAAGTTATAAAAAGGACAACGGGAGGGTGGAGTTCAATCAACGGGAGTAGTCAAGGATGGAATTCAAATCCTAGGGTGTTTGGCATGGATGGAATTAGAATTCAAGGTAGTTAATACTCCTTCATTCAATGGAAATTAAAATGACACCTCCCCTATGGAAGTTGGAACTCCATCCTTCCAACTCCACCCATTGACCATTTTGACATTTCAACTTATTTTACTTTCTTTTTTTCTTTAAACAATAATTAATTTTCTATACTTATAAATTTACTTTGGTAATTAAAATGTAATTTTATTTTATTTTATTTTATTTTATTTTATTTTATTTTATTTTATTTTAGAATTTATATTATTTTTTTTGTTAGTAATTTTTAATACTTTAACAATATTTTGTTTTTTCTCATATTCAAAAATGGAAAAAAAAAAATTCATACTATTTAAATACATTAGTATTGTTGATAAATTATTAAATTTAAAATAATAGTTTTACTTAAAATACCAAAACTAACTATTATTTAATATTAAAAGATGCCAAAGCAGGCTTTTGTTAGAAACTTAACAAGAGTATATTACATATCAACAACAACCTCGGTAGAAAGCAGCCGAACGACAAGCTGGGTGCCAACACCTTTTTGAATAACAATGCCTAGATTGTGAAAGAGAGAACCGCCAATCGTATAGTTGCCATCATGACTAATGAGACGGTTTCTCAGTCTTTTTAGGAATGCAATTGTATCTGCACCAAGCTCATCTAAAGTAGAAAAGGCCAGCACTCCAAACCATATCCATGTGCAGCGCATATGTCAAGGTATTTGTGGCGTTTACGAGTGATTGCGGCAGAAATGGCATGCCCTGGCACAAAGTTGTGTGGCCTAGCAGTTGTGAATGGCGAAACCCCCGTGACATCCAAACATACATCCTTCCAATCATCCCAATTATACACCATGATATCAGCTGGCTTGTATTCTTTGTTGGAGTTAGACACAAACCCCAAGGAGACCTCTTTCCTTGTGGGTACACCTACCTTATAACACATATCGGATAAGACGTCTCGCGCAAGGTCATGCCTGAATTTAAGCACGACATCTTTAGCACAATGTAGGGCATGGTCCCCAAAGATGTCCATAGGCCTATCGCAGCTGGAGCATACAAAGTCTGATTCAAACATCGGTATGCCAAGACGGTATTGGAGCACAACTCGGAAATGTCTAGGCCCAATAGCCTGGTTTAGCCCAAGGATCGGAATGGCTTTGAGAAAGTCCAAAGCATGTGCAGTCCGGTTATTTTGCCACAGGAAGAAGTCACGTTCTGACAAACGATAAGTTGTGGGAATCTGTTCCACAATGACATCAAAGTATTTAGCCGCCAGAGACTTCATATAATGAGGGGCGACGTCGTTGATGTTGAAGCTAGAAGGAGATATCCCGCAAGCCTGTGTGTAAGACTGCAAAGCATATTGATAGTTATGACAGTGTTTTACAGCCGAAGAGCATGATAAGATAGTGTTTTGTAAGAACTGAGTTTGGACGCAGGATGGAAAGTAACAATAGGTTCCTGTGTCGGCCATTGTGAGTATGCCTAGGCCTCTATTTTTGATTAGTAGAGAAGCGATGCGTTGTTGAAGCGTTCCAAACCCAACTCCACCTCCCACAACTATATTACGCAAGTACTCCATTAACTGCTCGTCAAACTTCAGTTTTGCAGATTGTATTTCTGAAGAGCTTGTAGTTCGCAAAGTAAAATACATCTTGGAAACTCTGCTGCAACTACGTAAAAGCAGCAGCTCACTTTGTGGGTCTTGCAGTTTTTGTATGCATGCCATCAGATGTACGGTTTTGTCGACTCGTGTCTGTATCAAATTGCTGCAATACTGTGGATCGAGGTTGATAGGTCCACCAATCAATTTAACGCCAGTTGTCTGCTTGCATATTTTTGTTGGGAAAACACCAGGTAAATCCCTTCTAGGGTCAGTTATAGGCCAAAAAATCTCAGTCTTAGAGATGTTTAAGTGTAATCCTCTTCTAGGGCCTTCAGATTGCACGATCTTCAAGGCTTTGGCCACTTCTAGTATGTCTCCTATCATGGTGCCATCGTCTAGGTACCAGGCATGAAAATCTATTGTTCCCTTTGACCAACTTATCGTAGGTCCCATCTTGGAGTTCTTCGAGGGCTATGTAGTCCTCCTGGATTTCTCTTAGCTTTCCCAAGCATGGTGGTATAGTCTCATACATCCGGACGAATATGGGGTTTATTTTTCTCATACTGTTTTTGAAGCCTAAGATCGCGTAGGCTTCTGGGACTCTTCCGATCTCGGCACATAACTTCCTTCATCGATTTAAAAGGGAGCGGAGTGACTCGTTCGGTCCTCTGGCTAATTGGAACAACATATCGATTCCGGGCTTAACTAGGGTGTTATGCATATGTGCTTCCAAGAATAATTCGGACAAGTGTTCAAATGATTTTACCGAGTCTTTTGGTAAGTTGTTAAACCACATCAGATCTTCATCTTTTAGACTAGATGGAAAAAAATTACACATCACGACATCGTATTGACTCCATTGTGTTAACGTCATGCGATAGGATCGGAGATGTTCAATTGCATCGCCGGTCCCATTGAAGGGAGTTGCGAAAATCGGAAGGGAGCATTTCCCTGGAAATGGTTGAGCTAACAAGCTCTCCGCTAGGGGAGACTGTCCTACCTCTTGTACTACTTCAGCCAATTTTTGACCTCCTTGCCTTCCAGTAGCTTTTTCGTACATTGCCTCTAGTTGGCAAAGTCGGACCTGCAACTGGTCATCAATGTGCCTCCTCTCGGCCTTCTTCTTACGTCCTTTCTCCCTCTCGGGTGAGAAGGAAAATTCTGGATGACGATATCTTGATCGCCCTGAATCCTCATCGGACTGTTCGATGTACGGCTCTGGCTTAGAGCGAGTCGATCTTTCCTTGACAATGCGATTAGTTTTAATCTCGTCCACCTTCTTCCTTTCTCGTCTATGCTTAGGATCGACGTCGTTCGACCCCTCGGATGAGTTATCCTCCTTGTTCGAAGCTTCTTTGTTTCCCTTAGGAATATGGTCATCTGTCGCCTTGTCCGAGGCATCAGGGATATGGATACGTTCATCGTCTTGTAAGTTTTCAAAAGGATTTTCCTTCTCGGGGATTTCCTCCATGATAGTGAGTGGATTCTTTTTCTTTGTTCTGCGTTTTAGCTTACGATTCTTTCTTTCCAACTTCCGGTTACGTCGTTCCAATTTTTTCATTCTTTCTTCCTGTGCCTTTTACGCTTTCATAATGGCTACGAGAGCCGCAGTGGTATTATCAAGGCTAGAAGAATCATCCTTCTTAGTTTCATTATTTGCCACCTGTCTTGGCGAGTGGTTCAACCCTCCTGGTTGAGTCAAATGAATGTCGCCTTTCCTTTCGAAGGGGTTTACCTCTTCGTCAGAGCTAGAGTTGTCTGTCAACCCTTCCCGATATTGGTTATCGGGTTGTCCCTCTCCTGGGAACACATCGTTTTGCATGGCCTCGCCTGGCTCCATCGCGTCAAGTCCTTCGGATAGGGCTCCACCAGTTTCTCCTTGGCTCGTACGAGCGGATCATCTCGTCACCATCGTCTTACCTGCGATATATGTAATAATACTTACTTTGTCTTTTCTTTCAGAATAGGGGGACCCTAAATTTGCAGGTCATGTGCAATTACTAAGTCATAGTTCAGACTGTGTTATTTTTGTGAAGGAAGACTTTTCAGTGAATTTTGGAGATTTGTGATGATGTCAAAACATTCCCTACTTGGATAAAGTTTTAGTGGAAGAAAGAAGGTGTTTTGCTTTTCTCATTTTTCGAGTAAACTACCTCCTTCTACACGTCATACCTTTAATGGGAAAAAATCAAATTATGACGATTGAGCACGCCTTCATATTTTAGGAAATATTTCTCAATGCCTTAGAATTTTGATTTAAACAAACTTTAAGTTTGATGAATGATTATGTACTCATTAACCCTTCCACTTTACTTAGATTTAGATTTCTAAGAAGAAATTTTTTGAGCTACTTGAGTTTTTCAAGAGATGAAGAACACCATGAATAGTTCTCCTTCTAACGTCTTTTCGACTGTCGTAGTATGATTTTCTTTCTACGAAGCCTTATGGACTTAACTTTCTTCCCAACTCTTTCATGGAGGAGGTCGTTAGAGCGTAGGTTTGAAGTGGTTTAGACTCCATTTTCACTCCGACCTTATACTCTCCTGAGCCCCTTTAGGAAGATACTAAAAACTTAACAAAACTAAAAATCTTAAAACACACCGGCGAAAATGGTGTAGATCTGATGTTTTTGAGGCTCTTCAGAACTTTACTGATCGCATAGATCATGTTGTGTTCGATATCTACCCATGAACTTCAAAGAAATACACACAGTGGTATGGAGAACCACTTCTTTTTTAGAGATTATCAAAAAACTATAAAGCTTTACAAGGGAGGTAGACTAAATCTTCATACCTCCCTGTTTCTAGCGCCAAAATGTAGTTGCATCTTTTCTAATGACTACACCCAAGTAAATCTAACGATTATAAAACTACTAACATTCAAGATTCAAAGATAAACAAGATGCAAAGATCATAAAAGTAAAGATGAACACAAGCAATATAAAGTAGTTCAATCATTGAGACCTACCTTCACTGGAAAGAAACTACTTCTTTATTCATTAAGGTCTTACCCTTGATGGAGTTACAAATATCATTTAGACTTCTCACTCTCTCTTTCTCTTAGTCTGTCTCTCTATAATTCTCTGTAAAAAGACCATCTAACATTACATGTCCATCTCCTTCTACATGGACTAGTATTTATAGACAAATTAGACTCGTGAACGTGTGGCCCGATCTCGCCGAGCTGGTGGAGTTATCGCACATCTTCTTATTACTTCGGACGAACCCTAAGCTATCCCCTGTGATGTCTTGCTCGGTTCTCCTTCCGAGCTATCTCGTCTGTGCCTTATCGTACTCCTCCTCCTTGAGGGGCATCGTACTGCACCATCCTCGGGTTATAGCATGGATCATCCGAATCTTCTAATGCGATGTACCTTCGCCCACGCCTCTTCTGATCCTTCATTAAATGCATTCCTTCTTTTTAGACTTGACCGTCTGAGCAGATTAGACCACTCCTTACACGCGTCATACATGTAGCGTTGTAGCAGGTGTCTCGATTCAGACGAAATCACCTTTTAGAATACAATTCGATACTTTTAACTTACCATCTTATCGTGAGATCACCTCATGTGATGCTTCCACGTGGCAATTGGGTATTTTACCCTCACATCTAACACGTGGACGATCCACAATAAATCTCCAGAGTCCACACATCTAAAATATTTGTTGTTCCGTCTCTCACCCAAACAGAAACTCTATACGCATCTCCTTCTTTTTCTTAGTATCCATACACACAGAAACCTTAAATCTCCATCTCCATCTCCATCTCTTTTTTTAAACACCATCTGAAACACATTTCCCTTTTTTTCGCATCTGTTATTTTGAAGAACTCGAAATTTCAGATTAAAATTAATCGTCCTCCCTAGAGTTTTCAGATTGAAATTAAATTTCAGATTTAATTCATCTGTGATTCAATCCAATATATGAATTCATTTTCCTCAATTCGTTTATCTAAACCCTAAATCATAACCCATAAACCCATTAATTGTGTACATACCCTGAAGTTTTGATTTCATCTTGATTTGAGCACTGATTTTCGGTATTTTGATTCGATGAAATTCTAAAAAGAAGTTTAATTTGTGCTATTTTCGACTGATTCGTGGTTTTGAAGTAATTTTAGGGTTTTTTAGTGTGTTCAATATATGCGGTGTAATTTTTAAGGATGAAATGGGTTAACTGGTTGAAGTTTTAGAGTGCCCATGGAGATCAAAATATTGGGTTTTTTTATTTATTTTTAATGTGTTTAATTAAGGAACAATCAAATTGGTTTTCTTAAGATTGTAATTGGGTTCTTCTTCTCTGTAAATTTATCTTCTACTGGTGGTGAATGATGCAAGTAGTGAAGTTTTGTTTATATGGGTTTTGTTGTTGTCGCAGGCTTTCAGGTTGAAGTTCTCCAATTGATGTAAATTCAATTTCTATAGAATTTACCCAATTTGATTCATATGTAGTTTGTTTTTTCTTCTTCATGATTTTGGCAGAAAATTTATGCATTGTCTTTGTTTTTCTATTATCTTTTTGTGCTCATGATTTTTGTTTATAAGATAATAGAATTTGTGGTATGAAAGTGAGGTTGAAGGACAACGATCGATATGGAAGGAAGAAGAGACAATGAATTTATTTTGGGGAAGAACACGAAATCAAGGTTCTTCTTCAATTCGATTGTTAACAGTCGTCTAACGACGTTAAGTAATTAATTGAATTATTATTATTATTTTGAGAATTATTAAACAGAAGTCATGATTTAAGATAGTCAACGGATGTCAACGTTAAGTCCAAGTACCAAGCCTTAAGTTGGACAAAAGTTAGACCAAACACTAAAGTTGGACAAAATGTAAGTATCAAACACCAATTAACCCAATAATCAAACATCAAGAAATACTATTCTAAAAATTAAAAAAGGATGATGGGATTCAAACGCACCACCTCGTGTGTAGTATGTGAATGCTCAACCACTGTTCTACATGGTTATTTAGGATAATATTTGATTATATTATCTTTATTGTTACAGGGCCTACGGCCCATGGATGTGCGGCCCAACTAGGTAGTTAGGGTTTTCCTCTCTTGTCGTTTCTCATACTCTTTGTCTTCTCCTATTTTCCCCTTAAACACGTTATCAGCACGACTCTACCACTTCTTCTTTTTTAGTTTTATCGCTCGAGATCAATCATGGATTAATTCATGAAGATATTAACGTGGTTCTGATCAAGATTAATTTTTATTATGGATGCGTAACCAGGTATTCTCATTCCACAAAAGAATTTCGCTTTCATAGTATTTTCTAGGGTCCCACAGATGTATGATTGTCAAACATAGAGATTTCACCGTTAGATGTTCATTCAATTTTAGTATTTCCAACCTAATTAGGTACTACATACACTGTAAAGATTTCAATCAAATCTCAATACGATGCAATCTCCAAAACCTGGTTTTAACAATATATTTGGGCATATATGCTAATAGTTTCAAGTTTATTATTAATGGGCCTGAGTATTTCATATATAATGGACCATATATGCGCACTTTTGTTAACCATGATCAAGTCAACCCAATTGACCGGGCCTTGACCAAACAATTTACCGAGTTTTGACTAAACCAACTCGTTTCGAATTTGACCTTTGGACTCAGAAGTACTTGAAAGCCATTAAGGAGCCTATGATACAGAAGTCATTTGTGTCTACAGGGGATTTACAAAAGGTGACATGAGTCATAAAAATCATTCAATTTTTATCTTTTCAACTTCATCCACTAAAGTAACAGTAGATGTTGAAGTATGTTAATAAGAGATTCACGGTCTTTAGTAAGCTATCCAACCCGATGTAAGTGGTTGGGAGGCATGTGAGATTATCTTAAACAACAATGTTTACATTGAGATAAAGAAATTTCTCAATTTGAGGTAACTGTGCCAAGGATAAATATGGAAAGAACCTCGAAGAACAGAGGATTAGACGTGCTAAATCATACCAATGTTGGTATACTAGAACATGTTAAAGAGTTGGAAATGAACCTTGTTATAGGTATTGGTACAAGCAATATAATGCGGTATTTTAGCAGCAACCAATTGCCATCTATTTGGGAGTTTTATAAAACCACAAACTCATTGTATGTTAGAGGAAGGTCATATTGTAGACATCAATTTTAATGGCAAGAAGAACTTTTCCTTACCAATAGACTTACCCAAATTTGATTATCTCATTCAATTGAACTAGATCCACTGTCTTTACTTATGGAATGAAAAAGTATATCATTTCCACGAGATAGAAATACTCTAAAGCACTTGAGGTATTGATAGACGCATTTATGTGTCTATTTTCATCTCTTTTGTGTATATTGTTAGTACCCATTTTTGTACTAATTTTGGTATTTTATCCCTTTGTAGGTGTTTTTGGAGAAATAGGCTTTTGCAGCGAAATTGGCTCAAAAAGTTGTTAAAGACACCTGGAAGGACATTTGCTATTCGGACTCTCATTTTGGATAAGGGGTAACCCATTTCCAAGCAGCTGCTAAGCACAGACCGGGACTGGATAGGGGGACTCCATTTCTTCACGTTTTGAAAATGAAAATTGGCGGGAAAGAATTTTTTCACGGTGCAGAATTAGGGTTCGAATTTTAGAAGTGTTTGGAGGAGATTCAATCGTTGATTCTTGTTGGGATTGATCTGTTAGGATTAAACATGCTTGGTATGGGTGATTTCCTGCAGCAAATTGGGCTTGATAACTAGTTCTCGATTAAACAAGGTTAAATAATATCACGGGTATTTTATGATTTATTTTTGGAAACAAACGTGAAGAAGAGGAAAGAAACTCTTCTGAGAGATTTGATTCTATCACAGGGAGAGTTTGGAAAGGTAAAAACATCTAGAGATGCGTCGACAGAGAAGAAAAAAGGGAAATATCGTAACTTAAAAAGAAAGGAAAAAAAGCAAAGTTATTCTCGAATTTTCTTTGCCCTATGATGTATAAAAGAGTTGGTACGAGTCCTAGGAAGAAAAGGAACACTTTGGGGGAAGTTTAGAGCCTTAGAGAAGCGGAAAAAATCAACTGGAGGAGAACGCGTTCTCCTCCTGCTGCTGCTACCGGAGAAGACGAAGAAGAACATAAGACGCACATGCAACAGTCGCAGGGGCAGACTTATTTTCAGTGACAACGAGTTTTTATCGTTCCTGTCTGCAGTCACCGAAGCCTTTCAGCAACGATTCAGTCTTCTGTTTTAGACCTTCAGCGACTACAGTGTATTCTTTTACTCTTTTAATCAACTTTTGAGCTATAAATATGTACTTTGAGCAAGTGATTAATATGAGGAGCTAAACCCCTTAGCCGAGGCGACGGAGGAAGCCATTGTTCCATGAAAAGTGGTATAATTCTATTTTAATTATTTTTTGCAATTTTTTATATGATTATTTGCATAGAACTAATATAGGAAAATTGATTTTTATTGAGTGGTTGTGAACTGTTTTGATGGAACATGCTGGGTTTTAAAACTTTTGATGTTTCATGCTTTGTGTTTACAATTATTACTTCAAAAATCTATTAGAGGCAAAATATTAGAATCACTTTAAAAGAAAAAAATTGCATGAATATTGATTAGAGTTTATCACTTAATTGGTTAATGGTGGAATCCAGAGTCTCGGTGTTTTTATATTTTTGATACAACTTTATTTAATTATTAAGTTTAATTTGAGTCTAAAAAATCCTTCACAAGTCTTAGAGTTCGAATCTTTTTACCACTACAACTACAAAACACATCAGGTATAAGGATCATCATGTGCATTTCATCCACATGAATCGTAACACTCTAAAGTACTTGAGTTGAACCCCACTTTTGTTACGTAATAAGGCTACACCACTTATTAAGTCTCTCAAGACTCGATGTCTAACAGATAGTGGTTTCCCTCCCACTAACTTAAGGAATATACACTAGTTGTTGAACTAGTTCCTTATAGTGTGACTATGATGATTGGATCATCGAGCGAAGCACTGCATAAAAAAAATTTACAAGATGGAACAGAGATTAAAAGTCACAAAAGCTCTATATGTACCGAGACCTAATCAAACCTTCTTAAATTCCAAAGAAACCCATGCAAGTGGATATCATATGGAAACTCACAGTGATGAGAAAATAATTGATTGCATCTTTTATAATCTTTAATGAATATGGAAGAAAGCATATTCTTAGAGAAATTTAGGAGTTAATTTGGTTAAATGTAAATCACTAGTATTTGGATTATTTAATCCATATTGATCCCGACAATGAAATATTGGGTATTGACTCATACAGACTTTGTCATAACCATAAAGCCACTTTGGTTGTGACATGATGATCATTTTGAAAGGACTCATAAGTACATTACTTTATTTGAGTGAACGAGACAACGGGAAAAATATTGACAAAATGCGAAGTGACGGCATACCTATCAATAAGTGTTTTAAAAGTACTAGATGTGCACCCCCTCCCCCAATTGTGCTTTTAAGTAAGAGAGCATATCACTCATTTTCCAAAATCCTCAGTAAAACAGGATCGAGACCATCCTAAGATTCAAATGGAAAACAATCCATATTACAAAGAAAACAATATGATATTTAAAAAAATATCCATGCAGAATACGGACCATTAAAGTGACTTATGGCTCTGGTGGATGTTTTGACATTTTTGACTAGTTATAGTTCCCAAGAAATTTTGCATTTGGAAAACTACCAACACATATTATACATGTAAGGGATCACCACCCCTTGTAAATGCCAGCGAGTGTATATCAAAAGGACTTGATGGTTATTGCATGGTTAATAGGATCAATGCAGAGCATCCTATACCTCATGGTCTCTCAAAGTCTATCATCAAAGGTTACAGATGGTGCCTAAGGCATGGTTATGCGTACCAACCTACATTTAACTGCTTGGGGGATATGCAATATTAAACGCATCTTCACTTATTCATTTTAGACCCACTATTGGTCAACCATTCTTTGCGTACCAGTTGGTAACTGGATATAAGCCTGACATTTGTGTTCTTACGCATTTTTGGTTACACCATATGTGCCATTACGAGTCCACATCGTACTATGATGGGTCCTCAAAATGAATAAGTGACTATGTTGGACAAGCATTTCCAACAATTATCCACAGTTTAAACCTTTTGACAGGCGATCTCTCAACCGCTGATTTGCGGATAGTCACTCTAATGATATAGTCTTCCCGTCATTAGGGCGAGACAGGAAAAAGTATTTTCCGAGGGAACGACAGGGAATGTCGTGGTGCATTCCCATTTTGTCTCATATAGACTCCTATATTCCACAAATGGAAATGTGAAGTGAAAAAGGATTATCGATTTTCAGAATGTACATTGATATCGCTAAACTGACGAGATTACACATTCCAAGTGCAAATATGCCTGTAAGGTTTTAAAAAAATCCTTAGTAAAGGATATGCACCGTAAACTGAGGTGTTACAACTACACTTGGTGGAAGTATGGTTGAGGCCGTGGCTCCATGAAGGAATATGGAGAGTCCACCTAAAAAGGAATTAGGTGAGTAAGTCACGACCTAATTATTCATATCATCTGAAATCATCTCATAATATTGTCTCTAAATATGTCCATGAATCAAACTGGAGGACGCTCCGAAGTTTAATGATTCCAGAGAACAATGATGTCCCAAGTGGATTATGAGAATGCGCACGAGTTAACGGAAAGATCATGCGAGCATATTGATGATTAATTTCATATGCACTTGCTTAAGGAAATAGAGCAAGATGAGATCGAACTAAGATCCCTTTTTTTTAGTGTCAACGAAGAGCATATTTGTCCTATATAATCCAGGTAGAATTTGTTTCTTTGACAAATATACAGGTATTGCTGTGGTAGTGCTAACCAACCAAGTGTAAAGCCTATTGGACATACATGATTAATTTGTCACGAAGCATAATGAGAAGAAAGCTGTATTAAAGTATAAAGACTCGCCTTGTGGCGCGAGGTTTGTCACAAAGCCCTGGAATTGTTCTATTGTAATGAAATTTATAGCATTCCGCTACTTAGTTAGCTTTGTAATTTCAAAAGGACTTGAAATGCAGCATATATATGTGGTTGTTACGTATCTCTGAAAGAATCAAGAGATAGCAGATATTTACAAAAGTACTTGATAGCCTTTTGTTGCCCAAATAAAGTGACTCTAAACCACAAAGTGCGTTTATAGTTAGATAAAACGCTCACTTATAGATTGAAGCAATCAGGTGGATGTGGTATACCCGTCTAAGTGGCTATTTGATTTGGAGGGGATAGACAAGTAAGTTATTTTTCCTTGCGTATTCATAAGAAAGTTACCGATTGGAATTGTAGATATATATGTCGATGGAACAAACATGATGGGTACTCTTGATGTAATAAAAGACCTTAAAAGCTATTTGAAATCCGAATTTGAGATGAAAAATCTGGGGAAAGCTCGACCGAATACCGAGCTTGTGGTATATTATTCCACCAGTTTGCATATGTCTAAAGTTGTCAGGCAATTTAACAATGACATGCATCCTGATAGCACTCCCATGATTAGTCGAGATTCAAATGTAAGTAAGGGACCATTTCGTCTAAAGGAAGATGACGAAGATGTGTTGGGAGATGAAATTCCCATATCTAAGTATAATAGACGCATTGTTGTACTTAGTATAATAATATACTCGATCAAATTTTGCATCCTCAGGGAACTTGTTAGCTAGATATATCTCAGCGCCAACGCAACATTATTGGAATGGTATAGTGAATATAAACATGTACTTAAAAGTAACCATTGACATAAACTTGTTTTATCCCCGCAAAGACATAAAAAGGAATGCTAATGAAAGTGCAATCCAAAAGTTGTTGATTATGAAGGAACAATGATCTCTTCTCCAACGAAAGTAATCAGGGGGGATATGGTCGACTATTTTCTAAGTCATTACCGATATTCAGTTTCGAAAAGTACATGACTAAAGGAAATATCCGGAACAACTTTGAAAGTAATCAGGGGGAGATGACGACATCAGGGGGGATCCAAGGATATGATGTCGACATATTTTACTTCGAAATTAAAGCTGTGTTGTACTCTTTTTCCCTTCGATCGATAATAGTTTTTCCCAAAGGGTTTTGTTACTCGACAAGGTTTTTAGCGAGAAAACACTAAAAACTTCAAGTATGTTGAACGTTGAAGACATAAAGATCGCGTTGATATTACTGAAAATATCTGAATCAAAGAAATGAAACGCGATAGTCTGATAAACAACGTAACTTCCAGAATCAACAACAAGGTCTTATAAACATTCAAGTCACCAAAGTAAAGTGTGATAAACTCCTTTTGACTGCATTAGACTAATAAAAATTGTCTGACATCAGGGGAGCATCTGATGGTGTGTTGAGCTATTTTCTTTTACCGAGGTTGCTTTTTACCATAGGGTTTTCTTACTCGGAAAGGTTTTAATGAGGAAACATATTCGAGTCCAACTATGTTCTAAATTTTCTTAATATTGTACTCTTTTTCTTTAGTTCAAGTTTTGTCCCTCTGGGTTTTCCTGACAAAGTTTTAACGAGGAAATTAACTTAGACTCGTCGGTCTTTGAAGATTATATTGCATGTGATGAACTACATGTAAAGTACGAGATAACATGAGAAGTACTACATGTGAAGAGTTGTACCAAGATTTTGTCCCACTGGGTTTTTCCTTGTCAAAGTTTTAATGAGGCAATTGATTTCGGCACAAGTCATCAAGGATAAAACTACATTTGAAGACCTACGTTCGAAGCACTATATGTGAAACACTACATACGAAGTTCTATTGGACCGCATAAGGGGGAGTGTTACAGTCTTACGGCCCATGGATGTGCAGCCCAACTAGGTAGTGATAAGTGCATAATTTACATGTTTAGAGTGTCAATTCCATACTTGTTTAGCCTTTTATTATTGCATATTACTTGTTATTATGATTACTTTTTAGTTTATGTGTCATATCATGTGAATCATCCGAAAAGGAGCTACAAAGTGCTTAAATGCGCAAGGAAGTGGAGTCTATCAATGAAGGAAGGATAAATACCAAATTCAACTCATTCAAATCTAGGAGTTATTAATACCATCTTGAAGAGAACGATAATACGAAAAGAACGCAAAAAGAATGAGGTCATTCAGACTTCGGACGAAGAAGTTATGGGCAAAACAAGAGTGAAAGATTTGAAGTTACGGAGAGAGGTTCGGATGATAAATTCATCAGCTCGAGTCAGCCGAACCTGGAGCTTAAAAATCAATATTTTCGAAGAGTATACAGGAGGATGTTCGGCTCAAAAGCAATTTAATCAAGTGAGCCGAACCTAACACTCGCTTGGAGTAAATTTTACTTGGCAGGTTCGTCCGGGAAAGGTCAGCAAGTTATGAGCCGAACCTGACAACTTCCTGGGACATATTTGGACGCGAAATTGACTTGTGACTCAAGGAAACATGGTCCCGGAAAGATTCTAAAGCTTGAGTTAGAGAGTTCTATATAAGAAGACATCAAGAGCCTTAAGAAGATCATCTTACATATCTTTGTAATCATATACATCATCTTCCACATCAAAACCTAGGGTTTACCCCTTTAGAGGGAACCAATTCTTTTGTAATCATGTGTAGCTAATCCGTTGATTGATTAAGGATGAATTCAATGTGCTAGCATCAAGCTTATCAGTTATATAAATCTATTTGAAGTTTTAATCATCATCGATTGTCTTTTCTATATCTAATGTTTATGTGTGATTCTTAGATTGATTTGGGATGCATATATACTAGATTAGTCTATTGATTGTTCTATCACTAGTAAAATTTATGAGATAAGTAATCGTCGATTGACTCTCTACACGAGTAGACATCGCGAGACCTTGCAGAGGGATTCTGTAGAGCTATTGCGAGTGAAGACAACATCAGCAAGTGGACCTTGATCTAAGAGTTCAACTTCTGGGATCAACCTAAATTCACAAAGTTTAAGGTGTTCGATTGGGATTACACCTTGAGTGATCTATTACTTGGTGGTTTGTTGAATAGAATCTGGTAGTCGATAACTTCTGTATCTAGTGATAGAAAGAGTTTTTGGGATAACAATGATCTAGCTGTTATTCTACAGTTGGTGATGAATGGTTCCAACGAAACATAGATAAGTATTATAATCATGTTAACGCTTGGTAACGGAGAAGGATTCCTTGATCATCTCTTTTCTTTCTTATTATTTTTATATTTAATTAAACCAACCTCCCTTTTTACTTTTTTTGCTATCTAAATAACCTATCAATTACACAGCTCTCTGTGGGAACGATCCTTACTACCGCTATATTACTAGTTAATTAGCGGGAAATATCTTGATTAATTTGTTGTGGTTACGACACACATCAAATTTTGGCGCCGCTTCCGGGGAGCAGTGGCTAATTGATTTGTTATTTGTTTAGCTTGTTTTTATTTTTTTATTTTTTTAATATTAAATTTTATTATTAGATAAAGAGTATTACATTAATTGAACAAGTTTCCGTTCTAGCCTACCAGCGAGCCTCATGGGTAACCTAGCCAAGGGAGCCGAAGCGGATGGGGGGGCTGAGATTGTGTCACGAAGGGGGCAAGCTAACTCTACCTTCCATGTTAATTCCTGCAATATTACGTCATTGGGGGCTCGAACCTGGGACCTCCTCGGACGCATGAAACTTTGGGAAACGGGGATGACCAGCTGAGCTAGGTGCCTATTTTTTGTAAGAAACTAGATGGAAGCCTAGCAACAAGTTGGGCTCCAACACATTTTATTTTTTTAGATTTTTTATTCTTTTTTTTTATTATTATTTTGATTTTCTATTTCTTGTGAGTCGTCATGTTTCCTTTCGAAAATAACATGTATGGAGCACAAGATCACTCATATGATAGTGGTAATCAATATGGTTTTCAATCTCAAAGTTATGATAACTACCAACCATACCATGGGTATAATCAAAACCAATCTTTTGGCTATGATCAATATCCTACGGATCTTTTTGGTTATTCTCATACATGTCAACAACCTTATGACGGGCATGTAAGTGAACAATCACAAGGATGTGAGGATAGTTATGCTACTAATCATGTTTCCTCTAGTTTTGCAGATTTAATACAACATCATATATCTAAATATGATGATGTAATTTTAAAGTTGTAAGTAAGGTTGTCGTTCACTCGGACTTGTGAAGATTCAAGTTTTT
>JAJJMB010003868.1:0-20466 GCA_023531105.1 Papaver atlanticum | reverse complement strand
ATTGCAAGGGTTGTTAGTATCTTGCTCAAAGATGGATACTAAAACTATGTAGGTCTATGTTGCTTTCATGGTACCTAAATGAATTCAACCAGTGCACCGTGGAATTGTGAGGGTGTACCGTGTATGTCACATATAATAATGAATTCGTCAAAAATGTGGGATGCTCGGAAGCATTGCTAGTACAAGAGACAAATGTACACGACATGTCTATTGAATATTCTAAAGTGACGGTTCATGGTATACAAGATTGAAGTTTGGATGAAATCTGGACTTTGGTTTGGTGTCAATCACTTTGGGCAGAAATAGCACAGTGGTGTTAGTTAGGAAAATTCAGGCCGTCCAAGAAATGAATTTCTTTATTTTAGTATACCTTCGAATTGTGGGGGTACATATGTTGTTCGGACCAACATATCTTGTAGGCACCTAACGAGAAATCCTTCTATGAAAACGTGGGACTGCCTCGAAATGGTTGCTAGTAAGATTCAGTGGCATGGGCGATCAAGTAATAGTTCTCGAGACTCGAAGTCAGATTATCTTGAGACACATACAAGGCACTATGTATGTGAGTAGTCGTACGGTGGAATTTTGTAAGTGAGTTTGATACAGGTGTATCCGTACTCCTTTAGGGAACTTAGTAAACCTCAAGCTAAGTTGAGGGAAGAATCTTATTCTAGGCAGGAATCCTTGTTTAGGAAGAATTCCTAGTTAAGGAAGAGTTTTGTTTTAGGCAATACTCTTAGTTTAGGAAATAGATTCCTAATAGAAGTCCTTGGTCGGCTGAGTGCGGTGAAGGATATAAATAGAGGGCTTTGGCTAATAGCTAAGGACAGAGACTAGGCATAGAAAACCTAGAGAAAGCTTGGAACAATACTTGTGCAAGCTTAGCAAACAGTTTAAGGTTAATCCATTGTTTAGAGAAGATTGTGAGCGTAACAAAGAGAGAATTGTAATCGTTTTCTTGTTCATAATCTAGAGAAGATATTTTCTTCGAATTACTACTTGTTTTCTGTTTTCTAAGTTTCTCGTCTATTATTATTCTGAATTCCGCCTTTATAGTAATAGCTACCAAGGTACAGAGATCAATACGTATCAAGTTGGTACTAGGAGCAAGGTTAGTTTTTAAGGTAAATCCCTTTGGTTTATGGTTTTCAATTGATCTCTATACATAAAGCTTGGTGAGGTACTCGAGAAGCTAGAAGATGTTAAGAAACAAGGGGATCAAGGATGACGAAGTCAGATGACGAACATAAGGAAAGCGAACCACAAACTATGGAAGAAAAGGTGGCTATGCTGCAAACAGACATGAAGTCAATTCAAGTTACCCTTAAGGAAATGAGTGAATGTATTCTTTCTCATACACCCAAGCCGAAGACGAAGAAAAAGATTACACCTTCACCTGAAGCTTCGGAAAAAGACGATTCAGAAGAAGACGATTTGGAAGAAGAAGAGGAAGAAGATGAGGATGAAGAAAAGAAGAAAAGTGAGTTTCTTAAAAGTCCTACATCAACTAAACCTCATGGTAAGAATCTGAAAATTAATTTTCGTACTTTACGATGGGAGTGTCGATCTAGAAAAATTGGATGATTGGATTGAAAGTCTAGAGACATATTTTTCTTTCTTTGAATATGGCTCAAAGGAAAAGATTGCTTTCGCGGCATTAAAGCTACAAAAGCATGCTCTAACCCACTACACCATTTTTCCCGATTAACAACTAAATTTTGCAACAACTCTTACACAGTTGCGAATTCGCAACTAAATTTGCAACTGCTCAAATATTAGCAACTGTTTACTGCAGTTGTGAAATTTGTAAGATGACGAGAAGCTAGAAGACGTTAAGAAAACAAGGGGATCAAGGATGACGAACATAAGGAAAGCGAACCACAAAATATGAAAGAAAAGATGGCTATGCTGCAAACAGACATGAAGTCAATTCAAGTTACCCTTAAGGAACTGAGTGAATGTATTCGTTCTCATACACCCAAGCCGAAGATGAAGAAAAAGATTACACCTTCACCTGAAGCTTCGGAAAAAGACGATTCAGAAGAAGACGATTTGGAAGAAGAAGAGGAAGAAGATGAGGATGAAGAAAAGAAGAAAAGTGAGTTTCTTAAAAGTCCTACATCAACTAAACCTCATGGTAAGAATCTGAAAATTGATTTTCGTACTTTACGATGGGAGTGTCGATGTAGAAAAATTGGATGATTGGATTGAACGTCTAGAGACGTATTTTTCTTTCTTTGAATATGGTTCAAAGGAAAAGATTGCTTTCGCGGCATTAAAGCTACAAAAGCATGCTCTAACCCACTACACCATTTTTCCCGATTAACAACTAATTTTGCAACAACTCTTACGCAGTTGCGAATTCGCAACTAAATTTGCAACTGCTCAAATATTAGCAACTGTTTGCTGCTGTTGTGAAATTTATCAAGCAGTTGCGAATTTTTGAACCGTGTTGCAATTCGCAACGGTTGACTATACCACATGTGTTTCCTGCTTGTGTGCAAGGTAACACTAGAATTCCACATGTGCCAGGAGTTTGAATGGATGGCAAAACCATCTTCTGCGGTTAAGATATGCTCTAAAATATTTGGACGGTTTGATCAAATATCTCACCTCAACCCTATATTTATCCCAAAGTTGAAAACACTCCGCCTCTATCACTCTCGTCTATCTTTCTCCTTCTTCCTCACCTTCACTCCATTTCAGTGTCTGCTTAAAAAAATAAAAATCATGACTCTCACTTCTGCTATCGTCAATACACCACCACCATGAGTAAACCAGTTAAACAAAAACCATTTTCTCTAGAATTTTTCTCTTAAAACCATTTTGTCTGCAATCTTTCTCTTGTAAACCCTACTATCATTACACCTTCGGGAGAAATCTTTCTCCTGATTATTGTTCTTCAATCCTTCTTTTGAAAACCCACCTATGTTTTCTCTTCAATATTCCTCGTGCTTGATTTTCTACAGGAAAAGTTAGGGTTTGCAATTTTGAAATTAGGGTTTGCAATTGTTTCGGGGGATTCGTTTTGAAGATCATGTTGTTCGTAGTTTCTAATGTTTTTTTAGGTGATTCCCCATGAAATCATGTTTAGTTATTCTCGGAATTTTATGATTTTGGTTTTGATTTGTACTAAATTCAGTGAAATTTGAGGATTGATTAGGTTGTTCATTATTTATTTATTTTTGGGCATTTTTGATGAATCTGAGGATTGATTTGCATTTTCTTTGTGTTGATGTTGATTTGAGTTATGGGTTTTGTTTTGGTTTTGAATTTTGATTGGGGTTCAATTTTGGGTTTGGAATTTTGGTTTTTTCTTTTGTGTGAAGTGTGTAAATTTCAAAACATGATGATTGAATCTTATTGTTTGAGTTTCTTAAACTTGTTCTTCAACTGATTTCCTCTGCATCGCGTGTGCATATTTACAGGAAATGACTCCAGGCATTTACTATTGCTGGTAGATAACGAAAAGAGAAGGTATAGTGTGTGAATTGCTTACAAATGAATGAGTTTTGTTCAAAAATGGATGGATAGTTTTTTTGCTGGGGGCTATAGGCATTAAGTAGCTTAGGTCATTTTCAATTAAGCAATTTTCTTAATTAAATGATAGACACGTCATTGCTGTTGTTCACAATTTTGGAGTGTACTGTCACAGGCATTAAGTTAATTTTCTAGACATTTCTGTTTGATACTAGTTCTAAGTTATAACTTAAAGAATATAGAGAATTGAATGATAGTTTTGAATTGATATTAGTTATGTCGTTTTGGTAAGTAAATTGGAAGTACTGCATATTCCATTAACTATTGTCCTGTTTCCATATTATTTTTATAATCTATTATTTCGACTCTCATCGGTTTCGGATTAATTTTAGATTGAATCTGAATAGTTGGAGAATTTTAAAAGAAGACCTCAGAATGGTATAATGAATTGAAAACCGACATTTAGGCAGAAAATTTAGCTGAAACAGTAGCTGTGATTAAGAGCTATTCAACTGCAATTACTTACTTTCCTTTTAATATGGCTTCTATATAGGATTAAAGGGCTGGGGTTTCAAGAAGGGGACTGGAAGACGTAAGATTTCTTTACGGAAATGAGATGGGAATTTAGACATAATTTCTAGCAAATGTTAAATGCGTCATTTGTTCGCAATCATTTTTTTTTACTGGTCACTCACTCATATTTCTAAATTACTGGATATTTATGTTTTGTGCAAGTGTCTTTTTCTTATCGGTGAGTATTGTGTGGTATGCATTGGTTGGTTATCCTGCGAGGAGTGTCTGTTTAAATTTCCGTTTCTTGTAGCATCCGTTTTGAGGTGAATGTTTACTCCTGTTGATGCGTCATCTTTGTATCATTTACAGTCTCTAGTAACTTGTGAAGATGAGTTCTATTGTAAAATTAAGTAGCAAGCAATATGAATATCCACTGAATTGTTAGACATTAACTAAGTGTCAAATACTCTGATAATCCTAATAAGTATGGTGTAATCACAATCATCTTTTTAATAGATAGCTAATCTAGTGAATTAGATTTTGGTGCGTATGGTTCAAATTAGGAACGATTATAGAATATGTATCCACCAAAGCATACTAGATTTTAAGTGAGCATGTGTTAATAACAAATTTGATTACTTTCTTCGTTTCTCCATTAGAGTGCCAAAAAAACAAAAGTTTATATAATCGGGGCATGACATCTTGCTTTTCACCCTCTGTGTATTGTTGGACTTACAATATTGTTTATTTCAATTCTAAAGGTTCTGAAGAATATCTCTAATGGTGCTCAACTGGTTATTTACTGCATTTGATGAAGGAAACAACTCTGAATGCACATCGTGGAGTTCTTGAGTGTCTCTGCATTCACACAAGGCGTGGAGTTCTTGAGTGTCTCTGCATTCACACAAGGCATTCCTTACGTCATGGCAGAGCTAGAGAAGTTATGTCAGAACAGAAGAACTGTGACAGATCGGTGAATTTTTCCTTCCAGACAGGTTGATCCCAACCCGTCCAGCAAGGCTAAACCCTGATCGCCACTCGGAAACAAGAATAAAAACAATAGAAATATACTCTTAGTTCAAAATTCAAGCAACAATGGATACAACGCCACAGGTAAGAATGAGAAAGAAAAAAAAAAATCATTTGTGGTAGATCTTTTGAATGCAGGGAACCATAGAATTAAACAAATAAAAATGATTAATAAGCAATTACGTTAGTTAGGAGCAAATTCACACTTGTTTATTTCCATTGATCCAACAGAACTTCATAAGTTCGATCCAATAGCTTTCTTACAGCAAAAAAAAATACAAGTAAATCACCACGATATACCTCGTACAAACGAAGATGAATACTTAAACTAGTTCAAAAACAAGAGGATATATGCCGTGAATTTTATAATTTCTCTTGGAAACTATTTAGAAATAACATATTAAGGAACGGTGATTAGATATTGTTCCAAGCAAATCATTAAGCAAATTAATAAGGACTAACCCCACCCTCACCAGTAAATTGGTTTTGTAAGCCAGAGGGGAGGATTCAAAATATTTCTGAAGTATCATAAAATGATCAGCACATTTGTAAAGGCAGTAACGGATTTCGTTTAGACCACAAAATTCAGGCAACGGAGAAACAAAATACATTCAAGACTAATTAAAAAAGAGAGGAAAGAAACCATGGTAAAACAATACACAGATCCTTGCTCCAAAGTATATACCAACACAGCTAACTTAACTAAGACCATTAGTACGAACAGATATACATATAAAAAGCAAGAAATAATAACAAATTTTCATATTTGATGACAAAATGAATCTGTGTTCAGTTCTTTAGAAGCCTAAAATGTTAGTCCTTCCGTTCAGGACACCACCAAGTTTCCAGTGACAAACCATAACAAGATCCCAACATATATACAACGAAAATGGCGAAAAATACATGGGACCACAGCAAATATACATATTAGAGATACAAGCAAAAATACCAATTTTTGCTCAAGCCTTTGCCGTAAGCTTTTCCCTAGCTTACTGCCTCAACCTCTCCTCAAAATCTGTGGGAAAAAAAAACAAAAAGGGGTGAGCCACAACCCAGTAGGGGTTACGAAACAATGTGCCGATTGTAACGCAATCAAAAATGTAAATCAAACTAAACAAGTTGAGTATGAAATATAAATGCATAAGCAAGGAGCAGCAACAATGATTAAGTAGAGAAAGAAATACTTCGCAAATACCATTTAAATAAGATTCAAAGCTGTAAATAATTTACTCTACTATTTTCATGGCCAGTGCCAAACTCTTCTAATTTATATGGCCAGTTGCCGAAACTCTTCTAGTTCAATGGCCAGTTGCCAAACTGCTCTAGTTTTAACGGCAAGTTGCCAAACGGCCAGTTGCCAAACTAATAATTTATATGGCCAATTGCCAATCTGCTAATTTGTATGGCCAATCGCCAAACTCTTCTATTCTTAATGGCCAGTTGCCAAACTAATAATTTATATTGTCAATTTAATAATTTGTATGGCCAATTGCCAATTCTAATTATTCATACGGCCAGTTGCCATATCTAGCAATTCATATGGCCGGTCGCCAGGGAAAACAATCTGATCAATAAAACCAACTACTGAATTGAAGGAAAATATCCCAAAGATCACCAAACTCCAATGTGCATTTCACAATAGAAGACAATAATTCAAGTGGCTGTAGACAAATGTATACTGTCATGAAATTCAATGAAACATTTCATTTAATAAATATCGCAGGTCACGAACTTTAGGGAAAACATTTATAAATTTAAAAGGAAGACCCAGTACGATTAATAGAATTGAAATGAAAGCATCGAGTGGGATTTTATAAATATCTCGTACATGAGCGGGATTTTATAAATATCTCGTACATGAGCGACACCAGTTTGTTGATAGGTAGACTTTCAAACCAAATTGTCAACCAATTAATTTCATTTCATTTCAATAGCAAAACAAAGATCGAGGGGAGTGGCAATATGTACAAAAGTAACACGGAGGAAGACTAGAACTTAGGTGGCGTTTGATTTGTAAATCATTTACCACTGACCAAACATCAAAATCAAGGTTTTAAAACAAGAAAACCATGGTAAATATCTCAATGAAATCAGGCAACGTACAATGTTTTGAAAACATACTCATTGAGTCATTTTAACAAATAGGTCATGGGCAAGTTAAAATTTAAAGCAATACGAAAAACATGACTTTGATGTTTGCTAACCATTTTCAATCTTTCCAAAACCATTTCATACAATCAGATTTGGACACATATCCACATGCATGTGTAAACATATAGGAATTTACAAGATTTAACCAAGAACAACATTATCCACAGTTCAAGAGAGCCAAAAACATGGGTAAGTTATAAGAAAATTTATGGATAAAACTTGTCAAATTCATGGTCAGGGAAACACCCCAAATAATCAGTCATTGATTTGTATAAATAAATTGAGTTAAGAAGTTGTTAAGCATTACCTGGAACTTAAAATAAAGTAAAATCAACATCCTAAAAATTGAGAAGATAGCATTTAATTCATGAACTAAATTGAGAATTTATAAACATGTCAAATACCCATTCGTCCGTTAGAAGGAATTTCAAAATTATCAATCAAAGAAATTTAACAAAACATCCACTAAAGTTAATAAGCACAATTGATAATCAAGGTAAAAAAGTAGAAAACCCCCCTACCCGTATTGCTGATTCAAGCCAAGCGATGCATAATCCAAATCAAATATTTATTCTTTTGGTAATCTAATTTCCAGAGCCAAGAGAACAGAAAGAGTAACAAGAGCAAGCTCAAATTTGGGTTTTAGGTTTATTTCATTTTTCTTCTTTACAAAATTTAGCAACAGAAAAGAAAAGAAAAGCTGTTGTTGCTCATGATGGTGTCGGAAATAACAAGGGAAAGAAATTCTCTCCTTAAAATTGGTTCACAATGAAAAGGGCCTAAATACCCTTTAACTGCTCTCATGATAGACACGTGCCAGCCATGCTTAGAGTATCTAGAGTTCTCCATATATCTTATAATCAAGCACCCTAATATTACCACGGGGTAATCTATTTAGTCAAAAAGCACATTGGATTTAGGGCACCCACTATAACTATATGCATATGATACTAGGATTTCACGCGCACACTACACAATTCTAGCGCTTCTAAACCAAATATGTTGAGTTTGGGCGGAAGGCCAAAGAAAATTCACGTAGCGTTATAAGAACCGAGTTTCTTTGAGGTTAGATGTTTATTTGAGAAGTTTCATTGTTGTCAAATCAACTAGCATGTTTTATTCTTAACTGTGGGGACTGTTCTTAAGCTAAAATTTTATTTGAGAGACTGCCATGTACTCACTAAGGAACTTATGCGGATGATTCTATGGTTAATAGACTTACCCAGATATGAACCAACACCAGAACATGTTGGTTCATGATTATTGTTGACACATGGTTGTATCACGTCTCTACTTCAATACTGTATGATTCGTTTTATTTTATACCATTCCGTTGTGTACGAACCTTGCTTTCTTCTTGATGCAGCAAAATTGTTACATAGTTATGACATCTGATAGTAATTTGAAGCGAAGAATTCACAAGGTATACAAACACATTTATTGATATATGCTACAACAACATATTGGCTCTTTCACTATTGTTACTAATGATTCAGATACTTCCTTCCTCAATTTTTCAACTTGTAATAAAAGATGAATTACTATCTGTACTTTCATTTTGCAAGAAGGTGATATCTCTTCATTTAGCACATTTTCTTATTGTCATGTTTTTCACCCCTCTGTGTACTGTTGACTTACAATCTTGTTTGTTTCAATTTCTAAAGGTTCTGAAGAATAACTCTAATGGTGCCGAAACTGGTTCGTTACCGTATTTGATGAACGAAGCAACTCTGGATACACAACTTAGAGTTCTTGAGTGTCTCTCGATCCACTCTTGATTGAGGTGATCTTGTCTTGACTCTATCCTTGAAATTATTGATATGGGTTTTGGAGCTTTTAATACTGGGTTCCGTTTAGCTAGAGTTCTTCTCATTACTTCAGTGTAGATTTCACAGAACTTACATCTGTTGAAGTATGAGATCTGAAGTTAATGTAGTTTTTTTGCAATTGCCTTCAAATATGAAGTTAATCTAGCTTTTATCTTGGTTTTGATGCTAGATGAAACAATTATATAGTTGGCACGATATGTCCAGAAGGATCTGAAAGCTTGCCGTCCATTCCATGAAGACTTCAAGACAAGTAGTGGGGAGTGAATCTAAGATTGCTCAAGTATTTTTGGAGGTGCAGTGTGGTGATGATACGATAACAAGTGAGAGTAATGAAGATTTGCAATGTTTAATTTAGAAATCATGAAAGTAATCTAAACATAGAAATCTATATAGTTGAACTTATACAATGTTTAATTTGGATCTGATGAAAGCTTACCAAAATATAGGTATCTAGAATAATTGAACTGTCCATGCTCTGATATGTTGTATAATTTTAGTAGGACTAGTTTTTTCATTCTTGTATATGTAAAATTTTGTTTATATATGTTTCAGTGTTTTGGCCTGAAAATATGTTGCAGGGAACTGTTGACTAGGTCAGCAGAAGACTGAATTGACTTTTTTTTTCTGTTGCAAAAACTTTAGCAACGGCTTTGAAATGTTACTAAATTTAGAACCAGAATAATAAAACCGGGTCCGGCTAAATGGAGCCGTTCTAAGTTTTTTCTGGTTCTAAATTTCGCAACTGCTACATAGCTATTGCGAATTTTCGATTTCGCAACTGCTTGAAGTTGTTGCGACAATAATATAGCAACAACTCGCTGCTGTTGCTAAACCTATTCGTAACAGCTTAAACAGTTGCAAAGTCAAGGAAAAAAACAGTTGGCTGAACCGAAAACCGGTACGGAAAAATGCAACGCCACGTTTCGCAACGACTGGCTGCTGTTGCAAGTCCATTTTGCAACTGCATGCGGCCGTTGCTAATCCCCAAAAATGGTGTAGTGACCTGGTGGAAAGCTTATCAATGACAAAACTTAGGTAAGGGAATATTGCCGTGGAAAAGATTCAAGGAAGTTGTAAGGAAACAGTTTTATCCGGTTGGCTACCTTGAAGAGAGATGGTTCAAGTGGTACAACTTGAAGCAGAATTACAACCAAACCGTGCAAGAATATACTTCGGAATTTCAGAATCAAGCTATGATTTTGGATTTATACTTGGGAGATTATGTTATCTATATGAAATATATTTCCAGGTTCCATGAGTATATACGGAAGGAGTTGAAGATGTTTTCGGTGGATATTATCTCCGAAGAAAGTATAAAAGCTAATGTCATTGAAGGAAGGCTTAAGAAATATGATTCAAAGGGAAATACTAAGGTGAAATCTGGAGGTACCACTGTGAAAGGAGGTGAAAGGAGCAAAGAAGAAGGGAAGTATAGTGACAAGGAAGGTTTGACTTGCACCCATTGCAAGCAAACATGTCACGTTATCGACAAGTGTTGGGTTAAGAACCCTCATCTAAAGCTTAAAGGGTTGCAGAAGAAAGAAGCCAAGAAGGCAGCACTAGTCGCTCAAACTCCGAAAGAAGTCCATGGACTAACGGAACCCAATTCAAAGCTCTCTCTTATGACATGGAAAAAAGGAAGACCTTCAAAAGATGATCTTAGGGAGCGACTCTTCACAGTGAAGATGCAAATCAAAACATCACTAGTTGATGCTGTTATTGATGCGGGAAGTCAGAAGAATTTACTTTCACATTCTTTGGTGCAAAAGTTAGGATTGAAGACTATCAAACATCCAAAACCATACCCTTTAGGATGGCTTCAAAAAAAAGGGGGCTTACAAGTTTCACAGCAGTGCACGTTCAAATTTGCTCTATATGAGTCATATATTGACGAAGTTACATGCGACGTAGTTCCTTTAGATTTCTGCCAGGTAGTACTAGGTAGTCCTTATCTATGGGATAGAGATGCAACTCTACATAGGAGGGAAAAAAAGTAAAACTTTACCAAAAGATGGAGAAAGTTTTGTGATTTGGGCTGTTGATTCTCCTCTAGAGGGACCAAGCTTGATTACATCCACTCAGGCTAAGCGGTTGGTGAATGTTAGCACGAAGTTCATTCTCCTTGTGATCCGTTCTCTTGAGGAGAAGCCGAGTAGAGTTTGTTTGGCAGCCTTGTTTGCACAACAAGAAGACGACCTAGAAAGGTTGAAGTTGAAGTATAAGGATTTATTTTCAGATGTCACGGGATTACCGCCAAAGAGGAGTGTGGAGCATGAGATCATGTTGACCGGAGAGAGTTCTCTTCCTAATGTAGGTCTTTATCGCACAACCGTAGAGGAATCTAATGAGATCAAGAAACAAGTACAGGAACTTCTAGATTTAGGAATGATAGTGCCAAGTGCTTCACCTTGTGGATCAGCGGTGTTTTTGGTGCCAAAGAAAGATGGAGGCTAGCGTATGTGTATTGATTAAAGAGCATTAAACAAGATCACTATCAAGAATCGTTACCCTCTACCTAGGATAGACGACATGATGGATCAGTTGGAAAAAGATCGAGTCTTTACAAAGTTAGATTTCAAATATGGATATCACCAGATGAGAGTTCGAGAAGATGATACATGGAAAACTGCTTTCAAAACCAAACAAGGCTTGTTCGAATGGTTGGTGATGCCTTTTGGTTTGTGTAACACTCCAGCAACGTTTATGCGTTTGATGAATGATTTGTTACGACCTTTTATAGAAGATTTTGATATCCTAATATACAGCAGAACTTGGGAAGAGCATATCGTTCACGTTGAGAAGGTGTTTAAAGTGTTACATGAAGGCCACCTGAAGTTAAACGGAAAGAAGTGTGATTTTGGAAAAGAGGAGTTGGTGTACCTCGGATTCTTTGTTGGTGGTGGACAACGGAAGATTGATCCAAGGAAGGTCGAAGTGATCACTAAGTGGCCTAGACCTAATACTGTAACTGAAATCAGGAGTTTCTTAGGGGCTTGCACATACTTGTGTAAGTTTATCCGGTATTTTTCGAATATTGCAGGACCATTACATGGTTTGACAGGAGCTAAGGCAAAGTTTGAATGGCAGCAAACCCATGAAGACGCTTTTCAGTTACTGAAAAGAAAGATTTCAGAAGCACTGGTGTTGGCATTGCCTAACTTACAGCGTACTTTTGAAATTGAGACCGACGCTTCTAACTATGCAATGGGAGGAGTGTTGTTACAAGATGGTAAACCAGTGGAGTACCATTCAGAATTGTTCTCAGGTGCTATTAAGAACTACGCACCTTATGACAAGGAATTTTATGCTTTATACCAATGTATCAAGCATTGGCGAGTGTATCTCTTAGGTAAAGAAGTAATGGTACACTCAGATCACAAACCATTGGAGTATCTACACGCTCAGACGAAACTACAACAAGCCCGACACATGAAGTGGATGTCTTACTTGATGATTTTCAACATTATCATTAAGTACAAGAAGGGAGTAACAAACAAGTTGGCAGATATGTTGTCTCGTCCACCAGTCCGAGCATTAATGGTGGCCATGAGAATTCATCCGATTGTTCCTCAAGAGTATGCAGAGTCATACACATCTAGCAAAGACTTCAATAAGGTGTTAGAAGGTATAAAGAGTGGTTTGAAAGGCGAGTTTGAACTCCGAGATGGATTGTTGTACAAAGGTCAGTTACTTTGCATTCCAGAAGATGGAGATTGTTTACAATGGTTGAGAGAGGCACACACATCCCGAGTTGCTGGACACTTTGGGATGAATAAAACTCTTCTTAACCTTCGTCGTTATGTCTTTTTATACCTTGTATGGTTAAAATTAGGTAAGGAACGACTGAAAGGGGAAGGTAAGAAGTTGAAGCTATTGAGGTATCGACCATTTCGTATTCTCGATCAGATTGGTGACAATGCCTTTCGTCTAGATCTCCAACCTTATCTAGGAATATACTCGGTTATAAATGTCGAATACTTGAAGTTGTTTGAACCACCATTACTAGATGATGACGGTGACGACACTATGATCTTACCACGGGTAGAAGACTTATGGTTTGATAGAGAGGAACCGCTCAAGGAAGACTGCGTATTGGAGAAAAGAGTGACTAAAACACGACAAGGAGAGAAAGAAGCTTTTCTAATTTGATGTAAAGGTCAAGTTCCTAGCAAGGCCAAGTGGTTTAACAAAGAGAAAGGGGCTCTTGAGTTCCCTAACCTTCATTTTTAACTCTCACAAGAGTTCGAATTCTTAAAAGGGGGACCCATGATACAGGTGTATCCGTACTCCTTTAGGGAACTTAGTAAACCTCAAGCTAAGTTAAGGGAAGAATCCTATTCTAGGCAGGAATCCTTGTTTAGGAAGAATTCCTAGTTAGGGAAGAGTTTTTTTTTAGGCAATACTCTTAGTTTAGGAAATAGATTCCTAATAGAAGTCCTTGGTAGGTTGAGTACGATGAAGGATATAAATAGAGGGCTTTGGCTAATAGTTAAGGACAGAGACTAGGCGTAGAAAACCTAGAGAAAGCTTGGAATAATACTTGTGCAAGCTTAGCAAACAGTTTAAGGTTAATCCACTGTTTAGAGAAGATTGTGAGCGTAACAAAGAGAGAATTGTAATCGTTTTCTTGTTCATAATCTAGATAAGATATTTTCTTCGAATTACTACTTGTTTTCTTGTTTTCTGTTTTCTAAGTTTCTCGTCTATTATTATTCTGAATTCCTCCTTTATAGTAATAGCTACCAAGGTACAGAGATCAATACGTATCATAGTTTGAGGGAAAAACTCACTGGCAACCAGATATCTAAGATATAAGATGGGTTGTAAATAAATCTTAGATAGTGTTGATTCAAATCAACCGGAAACTATGTGTTTAGTAAGGAAATAACTCAAATAAATGTTGACAGTGAGATCAACTATGGACTCCGGAGCTTTGGACGCAAAGTCGGATTAGAAGTAAGAGAAACCTTTGAATTTCCTTGAGTATATACTAATGGCCAAAGTATATGTATGCTAGAAATAGATTGTTCTGATCAAACAATTATTTTTGAAGAAACACATAGTTTGAGATTATTGTATGTCTCGATAAATAGATTGACGATATAGTACCATAAAGCAATTGCTCTCAAATGCGCGCATCGAAAAGAAATAGTGTATATGAGTTGTATCTAGCCGGCAAATGATACGAATTCTAGAGAGCATATAATTGCATCATCGAGGGAAATGGGATTATTGCCTATATAGAGTAGTATTTATAGCGGATACCCAACCTAGCGATTGGAGATCCCATGGTTTTCTAGGTTCAAAAGGGACAACCAAGTTATAGATTTATACTCACCGGAAACACTGTGAGAGATTACTCTCTTTCCCATTTCTATGATGAAACAGTGTTGCCTGTCAAGTGAGAGGTTGAGAATTTCTCTTAATGATTCCTATGGCTTAGTTTGACTAAGAAAAGTATGGAAGGATACTTTCAAATAGAAGATCACCTATATGATTGTGAAGTGGGGCCGTTTCTATGATAACTATAAGGCTAAGTTAATCTAGAGCACTCATGAAAAACCAACATCGTTCAGGGCCGAAATGAACACAACTGAGAACCGGATATGTAAGGAAATAAACTGTGTGATATCTATTGCATCGGTTTACATCATACAGTTGGGCAGTTCAAGACATCGCGTTCACTGAACAACTAGTAAACCTGGTAGATATTCACTACGGAAGATTCAAAGACAAAATCTATCCCTCCCGATGCAGTGATGTTCCGCGCACAAAGTCTTTCTAGTGTCTGCATTAGTTTTGCATGGATTTCTTTTCAATGTGGGGGATTGTTGGAATTTTGAATAGTTTTGAATAGAAATATGAGTTAGTTATAAAGTGTGCATGGATGTGTCCACTCACTTAATCCTTTTCAATAGGTAGTGTCTTATCCTAAGGCATATGACTCTCCACTAAGGGTTGTGACTCTTCATGAAAGGATTTCTCCAAGAGTCACTTCTAAACCTTTATAAACCCCACACATTCTCCATTGCAAAAGTGTGTTTTTAGAGTCATAAAACTAGTACTATAAATTTAAGAGTTTGCATGTGTCTTCAAGAGTTAAAGAAGAGTTTGTGCTATATCTATTCGCGTTCGCTGTTCGGTGTTATCGAAGTGCTGCGAAAAACATCGAGGTATTGTTGAATGTTGGAGACATTTGCCGCTAAACCTGTAACATCATTATATACAGGGCATCAAATGTCTTAAGCAAAGAGATTACTCGCCTCAATACACCCAAGTAAGTTTGTTTAAGTTTTGTGATTGACCATCTTTTTCTATCCTTCTTTTCTTGTTTTGTTGTTGGTATTACAAGGTGTAGTACATAAGTGAAAACCGTGGTTACAAAGAGTTGTAACAGATCAGTGGATAATACACGAGTTGTATTATTGGAGAATCGGTAACGAAGATCATTATCCAACACACCCTCTATGACGATATTCTGGAAATGCATTTTGGTTGCAAGATTTTGCTTGTGTAGATTTCTAATCCAAAGTCCACCTTGGTCCTTATTGGAATATGCTGGCTTATGCTTATGGGTGTTTTATGATCTTCTGGTGTCGGGTTCTCTTATCGTTGTGAAGCAGAATTCCCAAATGTTAAACTAGGACTTGAGTAGCATCTATACAAACTATAAAAACAGGAACTCAATGCTAAACTCATGGTGCATGGGATCATTATTATTTATTTATTTAACAATCTCATGGGACCACTACGGAAAAAATGAAAAAAAGTTATAACCTGATAGGAAACAGGGAGATGTTCATTGTCAAGCTTGGTACCTTAAAACTTCAGTGCCCGATCTCTTGAGACTACTAGATTACCTTTTCGAATAAGTCATAAATGAATGATTCCAAATGGATGCTGGTTCGCGCGAGCCTTTTCAATACGTAGCAAGTCTTCAATGCATAAAAGATTTAGATTCTTTAGCAACCCTGTCTACAAAAATTAATAACAATAAAAATATTTAGGATAGGGTCAAACAACGACCAAGGTTAACCTTAGCTCCCCAAGGAGTCGAAGAAGATGAAGTTGTTCTTTGGTTTATGATCGATACCAAATTTTTGCAATCACTAACTGCAAGCAAAAAGAAGAGATATTTCTTTCTTTAGTTAACAAGAGTGCTACTTTATGAAGAGCTCTGTCCATCACATTTAGTGGGCATGATGCCCATCTTGAACCTTTTCTGACATCTCTTCTTGCACCTGTATTGTCAAAGTGGGTTCCGAATAGGCTGAGAATTGGATTTTCTAACGCGTTAGATAAATAACACATTTAGTTGTAAATATTAATAATTTGAAATATCAAGTTGCCATGGTCGTCAATGAGTTGTTTAGCAGTTTTAGGCAAATCACTGTCTACGGGTTCAACTAGTTTCAGAAACCAGAAATCAGTCCAATTATTGATATGAATCCTTTGGTTCACTTTCTAGACATGGATTTGTTCATGTTCCTCCATCCAATAAAAATCGAATCTTGCGGTTTCCTAATTTTACCTATTTTACAAAAAATAAAAATGCAGGTCGTTTCAGTCTGTGACCGTGATGGTCATAAACCCACAGCCCAGCTGATTTGCTTGGATATCAAACCTTAGAGGACTTGCTCAGTTCACAAGATCATAAATGTATTGTGCCAACAAGATTTACTAAAACAAGTACTGAAAATAATTTCATGGCACTAGGACTTTGACGTTGCCATTAGCTGAGCTGACTCGGTAGAAACGTCCAAGTCAATCTCAAACCAATCTACTCAGTTTTTAAGCTACCAAAACAGTTTGAAGACATAATAATTTTTTAACCATCAGGGGTTAGCCCAGTTGGCCAGGAGCCTGATTCTCACGTAGGAGGTCAGCGGATCGAGTCTCCGCTCGTGAGTTTGGAGATATCATGAAATACCCCTCGGACTCTTATGTAAATCTAGTTTAATTTAAATTGTTAATGTATCTTCTTTCTTATTAAAAAAAAAAGACATAATTATTTTGGCTTAATGTTGACAATGCAGGAAAAGTAAGACCAGTAGCCAACGGATTACTATTCACCGATGCCTCCTACTTGAACAAATCATCACTGAATGAGATCATAATCTCCGCAGGACCGCAGGTGCACTGGGAAGTCCTCAATTGTTAATGCCGAGTGGTGTTGGACCAGCTGATCATTTGAGTCCCTCAACATTGAAGTTCTGGTTGATCGAACTCTTGTTGGCCAAGGGATGTCTAACAATCCTATGAATGCCATCTATATTCCTTCCCCTGAACCAGTTGAGGTTTCACTTATACAAGTTGCGGATGTCACTCCTTGTGGAAGTTGCATTGAAGCCGCCAGCAGTGAAGTTACAAAGTTGAGTATTTGTTTTTCCGGTACCTTGTCGAAGTTTAACCAGACAATCACCAAATTCGAGAAAAGGAGTTTAACTGATCGAGGGCCAAAATTCTGTAGAGCCAAAGTTTGATACTAATCAATCAAACTCAGCAAAAGCAACTACAGAAAAGAACGGATGGTGCTGACTGCTGACCATCAACTAGATTTGTCCACCTAACTAGATTTTTTATTTTTTTAGATATATTTTCCAAAGGGCCTTCTGAACACAGCGCTAATTTTTTGTACGCCAGAGGCGTCGGCCAAGTAACACTCCGTGGGTTACTGGTCTTACTTTTTCTGCATTAACCCAAAGCATGCAAACCCCTTACTTCATCATATTTTGAAATTGTTTACCGAGCTTAAGGTAACCTACCTCTAATAGCCGTGTACCATTCTAACGTCGGAGGTTCGAAATTCACTCTCCATTCGACCTATGGATATAATTCATTAACAAGTCTTCCATCCAAACCAAGTCGTAACATACTCATGCACGCGCGTCAGTCTTCTGATATAAATCGTAGTGAAGGTGAACTCGGAGAAAGGTCTGCTAAAGCACTGAAAAATGAACCTATAAATTTCTTATGTTCGGGTTTCCAAATGGTACTCCACCCCTTTCCATTAAGCAGACCTAGTAGTTTGAAGAGAGAGTATAGCAGCTAATGGACGCCCGCTGAGGCCTCTTCCTACGATGATGTAGTCGTAGTACGATATTCGGCTCCGTACTTTGCTTAGATGTGCTAAGAATCGCATACGCAGCTCAAAAAGGATAATGGACAGAGGATTGATCAAATCTGCACAACCTCTTGATACTGGTGGTTTAGGAGTTAAGGATTTGCGATAGACTAATATTGCCTTGGAGGATTCACTCACATCCCAGTTCTACCATTTGCCTTTTGTTTCAAGCAAAGTATAATAAAAAGAACTCTTTTTGGTCTTGTTCTCCTTCGTCTTCTAAATCCCTTTGCTGGAAAAGTATCTTGCAAGGCAGAGATGTCATTAAGGATTCCTCAAGATGGTTAAAGATGTTAAATCTAAGGCTCATTGGAACCTGTCACTTTTTGCAGAAAATTCAGTCTATTTCCCTCTTTACTTCAGCTTCTTCCCAAGATAATAGAAAGTGGAGATCCTGAAGTCGAGGCAGCCATCTGCTCTTATCAATCACATTTGTATTGTCCTAGGATCATAGAGGAAAGTTATTTAATTCCGAAAAGAATTTGAAAGTTCTGAAATGATCTTTGGTTTGGTTTGACATGATATACTACTAGACTTTGGGCACAAAAAGGTGGGTTCTGATGCTACTGCAGATAGCAAGACAAGTCTTGTGTCCTCTCCCAATGACTACCCAATACTGGTCCCTTTTTCATCAAGGCTCATGGCATGCATAGGCGCAGTACTGGGTAGTCATGCATCCGGAGATGGTTGCTTCAGTTTGGTCCCTTTAGTCTACTTGTTAGTAGACTAACTGAAAGTTATTTACTTATTTAGTTATGTTCCCGAACGTATTAGATTTGGCAATCATGTCCTGGATGAGGAATGACCTTATTAATTATATCTGGTTATGGTACCTGAAGAGCTTCATATGCGCGTCCCACCTATGAGTCTAATTTCGGGAACATCATATTGTATCCCAGTATCGGATCCATATATTCAAGGGGCTCAATTTACTTGTTGTTCCTTTCACTATGTAGGTATTTGAAGCGAGGACATTCGAGGTGTAAATGAGAATGGCGGAGTAGCAAATGACGTTGAGACAGAACAGATTGTATTTGAGAATGTTTAATACCACTCTTCTGGTCCCTGGAATCTTCTCGTGTGAAACCTGATATCACATGTGAGTTTCAGAAAATATAAATCAGCAAAAGTAATAAGTTTTAATCGTCTTTCTACTGACAATTCTGTTCATGTCGACTATATTCCTGTGTCACATGTGTCAGCTGGAATTGGAGGAATTTTGCGCGGTGCTGCAGGAAGTTCTTAGCCTATTATGCTAGCCCATATTTATAGGAACGTCAATAACGTTGCAGAAATTTGGGCCATTAGGCAGGGCTTACCTTTGGTGCTTCAACTCGGAATTTTTTTTTTTTTTTGGCAAGAAAAATTGGATTCAATTCGATTTCGGTTCTTCGAGGGGTATTTACGTTGAGAACACCGCAAATCTGACATGTATTTCCGATACCGATTCTAGCACGGAAGATTTGACAACCTTTCGGATTAGGGTCAGCTATGGCGGGACTGGTGGTGGTAGTGGCATAAGTGTGGTAAATCCTAACTATTTAACTATTTTATTCAAGAGGCCGCCTCTGACAATTTTGTGAAAACCCTTTAGACAAAAATCGTGTGGTTTATAGGAAATTTGTGTTTTCTATTTTTCCACATCTTTTAGGAATGCGTATAATATTCATTTTTTATTTCTCCATTGATTTTCTGGTATATATAGCGTGGATTAAATTCAGAAACAATATTTACGCATTATAAATGCCATGTCGAGCAATAAGAAGAGTGGGAACTTTGCACCCTATGGTTTTTTATAACAGCTGAACTATCCTAACAAGTTTACTCTAGCAAGTGGTTAATTTTTTATTTTCTTTCTGATTAATGGAACAAGCAAAGTATGCAATTACTTAATCATGTTCTCAAACTGTTTACGTAGCTAGCTAAAAAACTGAGTGGATTGGTTTGAAATTTACTCGGACGTTTTTGACTGAGTCTCGGCTCAGTTAATGGTACAGACACATAGTTACCTTTGGTCAGGGACGGACCTAGAAATTAGTGTTGGGTGGGGCTAAACCTATACCAATTTTTTTTCTTTTGTTCAACAAGATACTGAAAGTTTCTATAGGCTCGAAGAATGAATCAATGTTTTCAGTTTCTTAGCCGGTGGACGAAGATGGTCGAGTGACATTATAACTTGAGTAGAATCAGTAAATAAACAACATTAAAATTAAACTTAAGGACCAAACCAGTAAACATGATTGGAATTATAACACCAAAAGGAATTTTTTTTGATCCAACAGATTATAAAGACGTCAAATAACAGTAGCATTTATAGTATGTAAACACTATTGGAATCAC
>JAJJMB010003864.1:0-51913 GCA_023531105.1 Papaver atlanticum | reverse complement strand
ACCGACAATGAAGTCGCATTGATGAATGCAATAGAGGTAGTGTTTCCATTAGCACACAATATGCTTTGTACATTCCATATATGGTGTAATTTGATAAATAGGTGCAAGCCAATAATTTGTCCACCCAAGAAAAAAGGATATGAAGAGATTAAGATGCTACCGGAACATGAACGAGCGGATGCAAAAGAGGAAGTTGAAAAACAATACGCTCTAAATTACGCTAAATGGGTTGCTTTCAACAGTGAATGGGAATCATTGTGTTGGTATCTTACCGAGGAAGAGTATCATCTAAATCTTGCGGAGTTTATCGGCCATTGGGATACTCCCGAGTATCCCGGTGTTGTATCGTATGTTCTTCGCCAATGGTTGGAACCACACAAAGAGAGGTTCGTTAATGCCTATACCAACCAATATAAACACTTGGGAAATCAAGCGACAAGTTTAGTAGAGTCGGCTCACCATCGGTTGAAGAAGAATCTCTTTGGATGTGTTGATAATTTCGTAACCGTGTGGAATGCTATGGAAAATTACTTCAAGCGCGACATTGATAGAATTAAAGAGAAATTCCAAAAAAGCTGTATATTCAAAATGACCGGAAAATACGCCGACCACCCATTGTTCAAGGGAATCCATTACAACGTATCTCGCCAATGTATGAAGTTGTTGATCATAGAAGTCGAGTTGATTGATAAGTGGGAAACCAAGAGGGATGAGGTGTGTGTATGTAACATGAAGAAGTCTATGGGACTCCCTTGTCGCCATATGATAATCAACTACGAGCATGGCGTAATCCATTTAAGCGACATTGATCCATATTGGAAGCATTTAAGTTTCATCCCTCCTCCAAAGGGAGAATAAGCCGGAGAGGAGTTTGGTGATAACGACATGGGTAGAACCATACTAGAGATGTATCGTGGCATGAACAAGCTCCAAAAACAAATATTTTGGGATGACATGAGGAAAATCATATATCCACAAACTTCGGAGAATGTTTATGAACCGTCAAAAGGCAAACGCAAAGGTAGGCAAAGCAAAAAAGAAACTAAAAAACAACTAAGAGAATATGCAAAGGTGTTACGTAAGAAGAAAAGTGAGCAAACCCCATTTACTAGAGATCCATCGGCCCATGAGTATACCGTGGAAATGTACTTGGAGCAAACCAAGAAAAGGGGTAGGAGTATTGAGGAGAAAGGCGAAACAAGTGAGCGAGATTTGAAGAAAAAAGGTACGATGTGTCCATCTCAACCAAGCCAACCATCTTCCGGCGACGTGAAGCTTAAGTCTCCAATTTGCCCTATTCAACCATCTTCCCTAGACGTGAAGCTTGATGCTCCAAATAAAGACTATTTGAATGATCTACCTCTATACATTCGAGAATACGTTATATCCACCGAAGACGTTCCTTTGGATGGTAATTGTGGTTTTCATGTTGTCAATCAGCAACTTGGGCCTTTCATCGAAGGTGCAAAGCTAAATAATGGATGTGCAATCACTCATATAAGGCAAAGGTTGTTGTCCAAGCTAAAGGAGAATCCGGCATTTTACAAGACAATGTTGTGCGATGGGGTGGGTAGTCTCAATGAGCAATTTGTTAAGTATCAACGTCGTCTTCATGGGGGCCATCCGATCACAAGGGATTATTGGATGAGCATACCGATATGTGGACACTTAATCGCCGAGGCTTTTAATTGTGTGGTTCATTATTTCTCAAAGTATGCTAGTTTCACCTTCACTCCGAAAACAACCGTATGTGTCGAGCAACTCAAACGAAGGAGATGTGTGATGGCATTGATTAACAACAACCACTTTATAGGCCTTCGTTTAAAACCCGATTGTCCACTGCCTCCAATATCCGGAAACTCTTTTTGGCCTGCCTTTAACTACAATATAATGTTGGGTTGGTGTATTATGTATGAGCATAACATGGAGATGTGGAAAGCTTTGTCGAAATCTGACAAAATTGTACATGAAGGTCGAATTTCACTTGATGATGATTAAATGACACATGCAATGTAACTAAGTATGCTTATCAATGTAATACTATGTTTTTTGAAGTGTGGTATTCATTATCGAGATAATGCTAGTATTCTATTGAGTTGACAGATAATAGTTCGGCAACCTGTATTTTTGTGCAGGTAACTGAACTAAAGTTCGGTTACCTGGTGAAAAAATACAGTTTGCCGAACTCATGTTATATATGAGTCTTCAGAGAAAGTTTCGGCTACCATTGATATAATACTTTCCTAACCGAACTTTCTTGTTCGGTTACAAGCTAGAAATTTAGAAAACCGAACTTTTAACCTGAAACCTCAGGGGAGTTTTCGGCAACCAGTTTTAATGTTGCGAGGTAACCGAACTCTGTCTTCGGCAACCTTGTAGTATTTAGCTATTCGCCGAAAATTAAGTTCGGTTACAAGCTAGAAATTTAGAAAACCGAACTTTTTACTTTAAGCCTCAGGGGAGTTTTCGGCAACCAGTTTAAATGTTGCGAGGTAACCGAACTCTGTCTTCGGCAACCATTAATTAGTTACAGGTTACCGAACTAACCTGTGTTTAAATTTCAGGTTGCAGAAAAAAATCCTGTATTCAAAATTTCTTCCATATAAAATTGAAAACACAAACCCAATTTAAATTAAAAACAAAAAAAAGGTTCTAAAACAAATATAAAAGTTGTTATAATACCAAACTACGAAATCCAAAACTAAGAAGTTTTTTGAAACTAAAACCATACGAAATCACTAACGACCACCACGACGAACCCTTTTACCACTTCCTTGTTTACCACGAGTTTTAGGTTGAACTTCCTCATCACTTGGGGTTTCATCTACTCGTCCGGTTTTCTCCATGGCGCGACTTGAACATTCTCCTTGTTGTCGACCCCTCTTCAATTGCTTAGACCTACTTGGCTCCATCATTCTTTTAGTTATAAGACCCACCCACTCGCCGTAGTAGTAGGTTTGTTCCTTAGTCGACATCGGCTCTCCACTGCGGATTTTAGCCATCAATTTCTTCAATAATTTCGTACCCTTCTTAACCTGATTCCAATTTTAAGCATAAGTAAATATATTTTCAATACTTTCAAACAACAAGGAAGTATAAGAGAAGACATTTTCTTACCACATTATCCCATAACATTTTTGCTTCTTCTCCACAAATAGGCATCTCCTTCTGACCTCTCTTAGCCTCCCTCTCCTTTGCCTTCCCCTTCGCCTTATCAGTCTTAGCTTGTTGTTCTCTATTTATCACAAAAGGATGACTAATTTCTTGATAAAACACCGTATAATCTTCATCACATGCATTTACATCTCCACCACAAGGTACACAATCACCTAAAGGTAAGTAGTAGTTATGAAGTGCATTCCAATGTCCTACCGTAGGAGTTGGTTCATGTTTTGGAACAAAATATTTCTCGGTGTTCTTTGTTCCTTGAACCACCAAATTGAAATTTTCATTCTCCACGTCGGGATCCATTTGGACACAACAAAGTTGTCTTAGTATTCTCCTTGGATTATATATTGCGTAGCCATTAGGATACCAAATTTGTCCAGAGTATGCCGAGACGGTAGAGAAACCATTCATATCTTCTTCATCTACAGGGACATCATCGGGTACGGCGTATGGGTGAAATACCACATCGTTCACCGTAAGTTTATCCAATTTCTCCCTCAACGAAGTCAACTGCTCTTCTTTAGACTTCTTTTGTGCGTCCAAAAACAACCATTTTCCCGCTGTAGGTTCGTCATAGGGAAAAGCTGTCTTTTCCCTAGCCAATCCCAATGAAGGGAAGTGGTCATAAATCCAAACCTATGCGAAAATACGAAAATATTAATCCATATACATGAAAATTGATTTGGAAGCATAAAATTTAGGCGAATAATTTGCTAACTAACAATGTAAAAGGTCACCTGAATAAGAGTTAAGTAACCTCCAATTTGATTTGTCTTAATCCTCGACCCTTTGCTCATCTCTCCTAGAACAAAAGCAAGCACCCCAGTGGCCCAAGAGTATTTGTTAATCTCATCGAGATTCTCCAAAAGCTGTAGATAATGTGCATCCACCCTATTTCCAGAAGTGTCTGGGAAAATGACGGTTCCTAGCTGATATAACCACTAAGCGGTGACATGATGCCTAAGGGTCTCCTGGTCCATCACCAACTTTCCTTTCTCCACCTTCTTTCTTGTCCCTCCAAATGCTTCCTTCAACTTTACCAACTTGAATTTCTTCAACCTCTTCTTAAAGGCTCCATTTGTCTCTCTTGGATTATACTCATCGCCACGTTTAGGGGACCTCACAGAACGTCTAAACTCACATTGAGCCTTTCTTGCATCCCATCCTAGACATTTTAGAGCCAATTCTTCAAGAGCTTCATAATGCATCGAGGGGTTGTAGCCTTCTCGAAGACATTTACCTTCCACTGGTAAGCCGGTTATTCTCGAGCAATCATCGGGAGTAATTCCCATCTCGCCAAATGGAAGATGAATTGTATATGTCTCGGGATAGTACCTCTCGAGAAATGCGGATACGGCAACAATCTCAAAATCCGCATGTGCATCCTCTATAGCTCTCCATAAAACACACTCTTTCACCTTTGATTGAAAATCGTCACACTCCAAAGATAGATCCCATTTGGACGCCTTTTGACGCCGAATAAGACGCACTGCATCATTATGATCCTACGAAAAAAACATAACACTATTAATACTTGACGAAACATGTCCCAAAAAAAAACATTTTGTTAGGTAAAAATGAACTTAAAGAATACCTTTGTCGCATAGATCTTCGCAGCCCATAAGTGTTTGTAGCCAAACAAGGTGGCCCCTCCATCATTTGGAGTACCATAAGTTGGGTTCACTGGTGGCAAACACAAATTATCCGGAGGAATGTGTGAGTATCTATCACAAGGCGGATTCGGCTTCTTTTTCTCTTTAACAGGAACAATTTCTTGCTCTTCCTCCCCTTCTTCCTCTTCCTCCTCTCCCTCCTCTTCTTCCTCTCCCTCTTCTTCATCATCCTTCTCTTCCTCTTGTCCTTCTCCTTCTTTGCCCTGTCCTTGTTCTTCTTCCTCTACATTCTCAACATGTTCTCTTTGTTGTTCAACCTCTTCATTTCCTTGGTCTTCATTTCCTTGCTCTTCTTCATCATCATTCTCTTCTTCAATAACATTATCAATTGTATTCTCCATCACCTCCTGATTGACTTCTTGTAATGACCCCCCTCCATGTTTTGCATTTTTGGTACCACGGTATCGGAAATCCAGATGTATCCTACCGCGAGGTGTTGGAGTTCTCAAATCTTCGTCTACGTGGGGATTAGATTTTTTCCCCTTGTTCCTAATGAATGAAAACCACATTATTACCTAAACAGAATATTGTCTTATCAAATAAAGATGAACATGGGATTACATCAAACACAAAATGTTAACAGGCTAAAGTTCGGTTATCTGGTATAAGTTGAGATGTAACCGAACTACAAGTTTGTATGTGACAGATTAAAGTTCGGTTACCACATAGAAAGTGCGAGGTAACCGAACTATATTTTATCAAAGTTCGGTTACCTATATAAATTTATCGAGGTAACCGAACTCATATTTTTCATATACAGAAGGAGTTCGGTTACGTTATTTTTTTGCGAGCTTACCGAACTTCATAGTTCGGTTACCTTAAAATTACTAATTGGCCGAACTGTTCTTCATATTGAAAGTTCGGTTACCTATATAAATTTATCGACTAAACCGAACTCAATTTTTTCATATAAAGAAGGAGTTCGGTTACGTTTTTTTTTTGCGAGCTTACCGAACTTCATAGTTCGGTTACCTTAAAATTACTAATTCGCCGAACTGTTCTTCATATTCAAAGTTCGGTTACCAAATTCTAGGGTTTTAAATTTTTCTCCTAGCCGAAATCTCTACTGTAACTTTCATTTTCAGTAGTTTTTGATGATTTCTTCAACAAAAAACGATTCAAAGGAATGGGTACGAAGGAAATTACCTGCGGATTTTCATTTTGAGGGAATCAGACTCCTTGGTTGATGTTTGATGCTTCAATTCGTCTCCCAACTTTGCTTGAAGTTGTTTATCAACTTCAAATTGATTTGGGAGATTCGCTATGCTAGCCAGACCCGGACTCAATCCGGGAATTCTTGGTGTCTGCTTAGAACGCATTGTTTTATAAAATTGATTAATCGACGATGAATTTTTTCAAATCGTCGATGTATATGAAGAAGAGGAGAAGAAGAAGAAGAAGAAGGATAGGAGAATAAAAAAAATGTGTTTTAAAACTGATTTTTGGTTTTAATTTAGGGGTTAGATTAGTGGGTAGTGGTTAAATTAGTGGGTTATTAGGATTAGTTATAACCTTAATTAGGATAAGAGCATATTAGTCTTCCCTAATCTTTTAGGACACCCCTTAAAATTTTGGGTGGATATTTGAATAAGAAAGTAATCCCCCACTGTTTTTGGCTAGTCCCCAAAACATTGTTGTTAGTCAGGCCCTTGCTGGGCTTCATTTTTGACGGGGATAACAAAATAACCCAACTACTTCTACTCGATTTCATTTATCGATTCAGACTTGTTTCTCTCTCATTCTTTGAATTCGTCCAGAGAAAAGAAAAAAAATAAAACCCTAATTTTAGTTTTAATCTTCTCTTGTGTGGGATTTGATTTGGAGAGTCTCAATCTTCATTCTCGATTCTCATCTCAGATCTGAAAAAATTTACTCAGAAGTAAACCCTCTAATGTCCTCTCTTTTTTCCCCAATTTGATTCGATTTTTTTCTTTTATCTGAATATTTTTTGTTTTCTTTTAGGCGAATCACAGATTCGATGCATTAGAAGCAAGGATTTCGACGCTTGAATCTCTTAAACTTCATAAAAAGGAATCAGCTCAGGTAAGATTTTATGTAAGTTTTGGATTGAATTAGGTCAAGTTAGAGATTTAAGTGTTTTTTTTGGTTGTCGAAGTTTAGTCAATTTGTGAGTTAAGTAATTTCATCCTTCAATTGATAGTATATATATTAGCTTTCATTTTGTCTTGAGGTTTCATATGTGTGTGCACTGTTATGCAATTTTTCGGTCAAGCATTGAATGAATTTCTGCTTGGGTGGGTGAGTTTTAGATGTTAATAGCAAGTTTGGCATCACAATTTTTATCTGCAGCATGTTTGAAGATTGACTAACTGTATCATTATAAGGTAGAAAACTTGAAATGCATTTGGGTAATAATAGATGAGATTCTTTTTAAGGTTTTTGAGTCTGGATAGTCATTATGTTGTGAATTTTTGTCTATGTGTAGGCTTTTGCAGGAATTTAGATTTCTTGTAAAATGTTGTCTCAGTTTAAAGCGCATCATCGGCATATGGTGCTGTACATATATTTGAAAATTATGCTTATTTTATTGAATTTCATATTTTTGGTGTAAATATGGATCAGTTTTTATGCTGTATAGTGGATCTTCTACTAAATTCTGTAACTGATTAGTGTTTCAACTGTGTCAATTATTAAGGTGGCTTTAATATTTTGCGTAAGAGTGTCTTTTGCCTGATGTTTAAAATTTCTATTGGTCGACTTAGGACAAATTTGCAGTACCCCAAGGTAACTTCATTCTGCAAGCATTCAATCTTGATTTCCTTTGAATATTCCCAAATGTTATGTAAATGAAAATTTAATTTTCACATGTCTAGTAAGGTTCTTCTTTTTATTTTCCTGATAAATGTGTAGAAAATGGATTCTATATTGTGTCCGTAGTTTTTAGGTTCCGTAGATGAATAAAGTAAGGAAACATATTTAAGACTCGATGAAGTATTGGATATTTTAATGTTTATAAGATTTCTAGTTTTCTTTTTCTTTTGTTGATGTCTATAAGATTGATGGATTACTCTGTTTTATTAGTTAGACTTTAAAATTGTAGTTGTGGCTTAGTTGTCGTGGAATGCCATTCTCCAGTACTTAACTTGTAAATATACTTAATTTTCTCTCTTTTAACTTGTAAATATACTTAATTTTCTCTCTAGCTAGCTACTATCTTCCATGTCATGTTTATGTCTATTGAGTGAGTCATTCTTGTTTTCTAACTGACTATGGCGAGAATTGATGTACGGTGACTAGTGACATTCGGATGTCAATGCTACTCACTGTAGTGTTGAACTTGTTGGATCTCTCAACTCATGCCATCAATAATTTTTACCTATCATTCATATGCACTCCCCATTAAACTAATGGGTACTTCGATGTTTATATTTCTGTCATTTTGTTAAATGGTTGGTGGTGATCATCTTTATCTATTCACATATTTACTGTGTTTTTTATTGGACTTGCTTTTCTCATGCACCTCTGTGTTTCTTCTCTTCTTCGGCAATTTTTTTTCTCCCATTTATGCATGTTTTATACATCCTGATACATCAGATGTATATACGCAGGGGAAATACAAGGAAACTATGAGATTGATTGATCCAATGGAGAAGAGGGGGTTATGGCAGAGTCGATGCTGGAGTGTACGTTACAGTACCAATCTGTTCAGGTCAAGGGTTCAAAATCATCAAGGTTTCATATCCGTATCCATCTCAAATCCAATTTCTACAACTCTGCCACTCCTCTGATCATGTTTTTTTTTTTCTCTTATCAGTCTGTTTAGGTAAATGCTCTATCTTAAGATTCTGACGGTCCAGTTCGGCTCTAATTGTTTCTCCCACTAGATTCACCACAAAGGATCTTTCACTGAGTAAGACCTCACTTTTCTATCTTAGTTGTATCGAATTTGTGATTCATGTAGCCCGTCCTGTTGCCTAATTAAGGTATATTTGGATTGAAGTATACTTGTTTGGTTGGATTTTTACTTGCATTACACTGCAGATGCATGGTAACATAAAACATTTTTTATCTATCAACTGATGAATGTTTGTTCTGTGAAGCATCTGAACTTGCAAACCATAACTCTCTGAATAATTCAAATTTTCAACTATAAATAGTGAACAAAGTCCATTTTCTAGTAGTGGTTGATTTTTGATTTTTTTTTCTCTTTTTTTCTAGTGGTTTCAGTCACTAGCTAACTACCACGTATATAGATTGATGTGTCTAATCGAAACAAGAGCAATTTGTCTTTGCTGGTCCCTCCAAGTCTTCTGAAACGATTGTCAAGGATGCAACTTACTTACAATCTTTCGAAACCATTGTCAAGTATGTAACTTACTTCCATTTTACAATTAAGTGCTAGTCTGTTTAACCTTTCCAAGTAAGTAACTTGCTTCCGTTTTTAGAATGGTGCATCTTATGCAGAGGTGGTAAATTATTGAAACTTTTTTCTGTGATCGCAAGTTTCTGAAATTAAGCTCTACATATTAAGGGCATATGCTATCTACTTATCAGTTCACTTGTGACTTGATTTTTATCTCATTATCTTGCTGACAATCTCACTGTAATTCTGTACCTCGAAATTTTACTATATCTTCAATCTATGTCTGCACGAGCTGCTTTGAAACAAACTGTACGAGTGGAGCATCTCCTAGTTCATGATCTGGAAGGGTACCCGAGGTATGATGCTGTATATTTAGTGACATCAGGAATCTAGAAACATTAATAATGTTGGGGACTGCTAATAGGATTTATTTGAAAGACTGAAATTTAAGGAAAACCATTTCCATACGTTAATGTGTATGTGCAGAGTTTGAAGATGATCATGATCTTGACATGGTAAAGGCAATCAAATATTGTAGGAATTGAAGGTTGGCTGGGTAGACTGGTGATTATGTTTATCACTAACTCTGTAAACGGATTCTCTGTTAGCCTTTGTTTTTTCTTTTTCTTGTTGATGTCGTCTATGATGTTGTTTGGACTCTTATGAGATTGAACTTTTATAATAAATCTCAATTTATTTTGAAGTTAAAAATGCGATTAGTTCTTCACATTACTTTCATTTGCAATTTAAGCAGTAATAGAAAAATATTTATTTATATAATTAATATAAATAAATTGGCTGGAAATTCAATTTGGGAATTAGCGACAGGTAATGCCCGTCAAATCCAAATTGACAGGTGAAGACCGTAGTTTATTAATGATAATTGACAGTAGGTTCTTATCAAAATAGGTTTTCGACACCTCAAATAACGACAAACCATCCGACGGGCAGGGTCTGTCAATAATCTCTATTATCGACGGATCTGGCCTGTCGAAAAAGGTAAATTCTGGCGTAGTGCAAGAACAAACCAACTTTTACAACAAGTGGGAACTAAGTAGTGCCAAGCGAACAGAATGAGGTGAAGAAAAGTTCGCAACCAGGCAAAGGTTCAAGTGGAGTTGTTGCTTTATTATGATAGAACCCCATGGAGATGATAATGAAACTAACCCGGAAGGTGATCAACAAGTTTTTGGTCGTCGACATGGTAAAAGAGCTCGTCGAAATGGTTGTTGATTTCTTTTCAATATGTTATTTTAGTAAACTTTGATGGTTTACGTTTTACCTACATTTTAGTTATGGATTTCTTATATTTGGTTTGTAGTACACTTTGCTGGTTACGTTCTCTTACTTTTAGTTATGGAATTTCGTTCATTTGGTTTATTTTAGATTTTTATGCTCAATTTTTACTTCATTATTGATGAACTAGAAAGTTTTGTTATGAAATAATTTTAGAATTTCGCCAACATGACTCTATAAACCCAGATATTAAGTAACTTGTAGGTTCGGGTAGCAGAAACCTCTTCAGAGCTAGCCGAACTTTATTGTGTTGCGCCAAATTTATATACATTGCCCCAAAAGGTTAGTTTTTCAAAAGAAATCCGTAGGGGCCTTTTTATATAAGATGCCTCAATTGTCTTTCATCCTGTACTCAAAAGTATTTCTAATTGAGAATTGAACGCATATTATATAAAATGATGTAATGCATGTTAAAATTTTCATTTCGTCTTACTGTGAAGTTGAACGACCTAACGTACGTTTTTCGATATTTTTGAAAAGAGTTAAAAGAATTATTTTGATTTAGATGGGAATCCTAAACACAATAGAATTAGATAAAAGATTTGACATTATCCGACTTACAATATGAGACTAAATTAAAATACTAAGATGGGTTAAGCGATATCATCGCAGAGCTACCCTGAAGAGTAATTTTATACGTTTATCTTGTGAATAAAGTCATTTTGGTTTTGAATGCTAAGCTTCCAATTCTTTTTATTTTAGAAAGCTAGAGTTCAAATCCTTTGGGAAAAATGGCATGTACGATCTTTTAGACACGAAGCATGTTGTATGTACTTGAAGACACGTGCCTGGAGATTTATATAGCACTGTTTAGTCAAACTCGCAAGTTTTTCTATCTCAATCTTGTTGTCAATGTTAAATGCACAGAACTATATCTTGATCCCACTCTACTAAAGTAAAATCTCGTACTAGGATTATAGTATGGTAATTGAGTATCAGACATCACTGAATAACGCTCCAAGATTGAAAACTGAAAATCAAACGAAGACATTTGGAGAACTTTATCGACAAAGGTATGCGAAGACTGAACAATCCTAATTACTCACGGCATTACCATTCTATCTTTATGAGACTATGTCATATGATTTTAGTAGATTTAATGTTGCGAAGAAGAAATTTCTAGTCAAGCTTATCTTGTTAAATATCTCGAAATATGATTCAAGCAATGCGTGTTCATGGATCCTTAACAATCTTTGTTAAGAATAATTTATTGTTCAAGAACTATTTTGTTTCAAGTTGATCATTTAGAAATTTCCCAAGAAATGATATTTCATATTTATGGCGATTGGATTTCAGATTTCTTAAAGATAATTTTCATAACTATTGAGATTTTAGACACACGTACCCCGTATACGTACCCTAGACAACTGAGTTCCTAAACAAGGTAGGTATGCGTACCCAATATGCGTACTCTATGGTTTTGAGTTCATGTAAAGGGGATGTGCGTATATCCAGTATACGTACCCCAAGGGCCTGAGTTATTGAATGGCTAAGGGTACACATACGTAGTACGCGTACCCCATCATCCTGAGTTCACGGACTAGTCTATAGGTACGTGTACCCCTACACATACTTACCCAGTATGAATCAAGTAGATGTTCATAAACTATTTTGACAAATATATTTGGCAGTACTACAACTCTCATAAACACTTCTAAGAAAACTTTGGTCACTAAATCACTCTGTGTTTATGAATTAAAATTTAAGTCTTGAGTGTCACTGGACACGATTATGCTTATAAGTTCTTAAGGCATATTTTCCATGAACTATCATTGTACATGGTTCCAATACCCTGTACCATAATGTATATATTTTTATGTATAATTTCAAGACACACTTCTCACATGCTTACATGAATTCCTAATAATAATTTCATCTAAATTGAGAAAGTGTTTGCTTGAATCTCAAGTTATCTTAACTTGAATTCAAAGCTACCTATATATAGTCTTGAAAGTATATAAATATAGAGACTCAAAAAAGTGAGAATTTTAACCCCCGACACTTTTATGTCCTAGTTGCTTGTTATAGTCGTCCTCTATTAACGTAGGATTCTTCTGAGAAACATAATTAGCTAGGTTTACAACTTAAAGACTTCACTTAGGGATTCGTGAACCCAGGTACAACTATCTTTTTCCTGATAGTTCATGTATCATGATCTTGTTTTTATTGATCGTTGAGTTTTTTTCAATCTCCGATCAGGAATGAGATTGATAGAAATCGCAAAGTTCTCTTCGTCCCAGACTTTGTAATTCCTCAAGATAAATATCAAAAACTCTTCATCTTTGATCGGTTTAAGATTGTTCTTGATAAGTGGTTATAGTAATCCGCACTTTAAAAAAAATGAGTGTAAGTGTTCTGGATTCGTGATGTTTGCTATATTTGTCTATTGCAAATAGATTTCCAAGCCTTGATCTAAACGATCTAAAGGAAAATCAACTAGGCTTATATGTTAGAGGTCGATTGGTATCCAAAGTCTTCACTTAGGTTGAAACAACTCTTAGGATGTAAAGGACGTCATCTAAGGGAACCAAATGTGTAGAGGTTCAAGAGACGTAAGGAGCGGGACTACAGCTGAATTGTTTGGAGGGTTTATTCGGTCTCAATTACATTCCACTCCGAGTATGATAATAGGCTAGTGTATGTAGCGACTTAATACAGTTTAGTTTTCAAAGTTGGACGAGGTCCCGGGGTACTACAAGTGCAGTTTTCCTTGTTAACAAAACTTCTGGTGTCTTGTGTTTTTCATTTTTCGCATTATATTATTTCATCTTTGTATTAGGAATAACACAAGTTGTATGTATTCAATCTAGCTAGGTTAAGTCCTTATATTAATTGTGATTAATAACGAGACTTTTTCTCGTTGAATTCATATCTTGAAAGATAGATAACAAGTTTTATACTTGGCTGAATTCAGATCCTTTTGATTTGGATACTGATGTAAGATCGCCCAAGAATTCCTCTACACAACCAGGTTCAAGGACTTTGTTATCTAGACACATTGATTGTGGAAGGGATATGAGAAAACTTTATGTACATATTGTTCAAGGATCTTTAATTAGATTTACTTGCAATTGGATTAGGTTTTGCCCATACAGGTTGGAACAAAAAAAATTGGTGGTGTACTTGGTACCCTCTCCTTTTTAAGAGTATCAGCCAAAATTCATTGAAGAATTGGGTTAAACGGGATTAATAGTGTGTAATCTGAGTTTCTATTTAAAAGTTTGATTAAACCAAAAGAAGGTACTCATCCAACAAGATGATAATTGAAACTCAATACTCAATCCTCCTTCATTCTGGCCCCACAAAAAGCTGATGTGGATAACTCTGGTGAGAGTATTCCAAAATACAGCTCTCTCATTGATTCTAGTCTCACACTTAGCACAAAAATTCTGTTTCACAACATTTCATTTACCCCAATTTCTCCGACTCTATCTGTAACTTGCAACGAAACTAACCCCCCCACTTTCTCAACCACTCCCTCTACATGTACAGAAAAGAAATCCATAATTAAAAATAAATCCCGCTTCCAGTTTTTATCTTATTGCTCAACATCGTCTTTCCTGAATCAATTCACCCACAGAAGAAGAATCTTCACTTCACCCACATGTTGGTTTTGATTTTCAAATTTTATTTTGTTTTAGTTTTTCAGTTTTGTTTTTACTTCTGTTTAGCATATTTTAATTCCATTGTATTAATTTTTAGGTGGGTTTTTCTCAATTCCTTCAGTTGATATGTTTAGGGGAATTACTGATTACAAAATTGAGTGCACTCTTTTTCTTACGGCGTTTGATAATGCAGTAGGTAATTATATCTTTCACTCTTTCTGTCTTCCAGATTCTCATTTCGAATAAAGTTCTATTTGAAATTAATAAAGATTAATATTTTCACGTCTTGAATTCAATGTGTTGCAGTCGTAGCATTGTGCTGATTTTTTAGAAGATAGAATTGTGTTGAACTTCAGTTATTTTGGGAGAGTAAACCTAATGCAATTTAAGTGTTTGTGGAAAAGACGAGCAGAAATTCATCTTTAATTTTCACTCCATTGGTTTGTGGTACCATGGAGAACGTTGATAGTATGATTCAGGTAACTATTCATCTCTTTTTGTTTTCCTTTAGGTTGTTCGTTCTACTGTTGTGATTTAGTTGCAGAGGTTGATTTTAAGATTTTCTTTTAAACACCATGCTGCCTTACATTCCTTCCTTATGTTAATTTCTTTCTGGTGATCTTAGTTTTGTTTAGAAAAAATCTTTCCCTCAATATATTTATGATCCAAGTCTGGGTTTTCTTTTGCTAATTTCTTATGCTTAAGAATTCAACATTATCAGTTCTTTCTTTTTAAAGAGATTCATAGCATTTACTCTCTTTAAGCCCTCAACCAAGCAACCCTCTGTGCCTTTTTCAATTATATATATATTTGTGTGTTGTGTGCTACCTATGAATTCATATATTATGACTGCAAAAGCAAGTAAATGCCCGTCTACTTTGAATTCAATCTTGATACTATTGGTGAACATGGTTGTACCTTAATTTTTTCCTTGATTTGCTATTTGGAATGTGAGTTGCAGAAAGTGGGTGAGAGATAGGTTGAAGCTGACTTTCTCTGACTTCCGAATTTTCAATGCTCTGAATTCTTTTGCCTTGCTTGATTTATGAAGTAGTTGGGACGAACATCACACAGAGGTAATTTTCTTTACAACCATGTTCTTATGATTATTCCATGATTCATTAAATCTTGGTGTTACCTGTTGCTAACAATGATGCTAATGAATAGGTTAAAAAGTAAGTTTGTGTGTTATATCACGCTTGAAATACCTTATGTAGATCTGGTACTTCAGTCCTTGGCTTGGCTTACCTGTGTAAAAAGACATGGTAGTACATGAATTGTCTCTAGCTTTGTTCCCTTTTTTCAACTGCAGAAGCATAGAAGTTATATCATACCAAACTTGAGTTTCTAGGTACATGGATAGCTATTGTAAACAACTTTAGACATTGTCCTCTCATGAAGCATGGAAAAGTTAACCATGTTATTGTTGGATCGAATGGTTATAAGTAGTTCTGTTTCTTGGAGATCAATTTGTTAAGTGAACTTCGGTTCAAATAAGTGGTAACCAAGGTTCCTTTGTTGTATTGAAGGTGGACAAGATAAAATATACTGCGTATCGCATACAATTTAATATGTAACTACCCTGCTGGTAAGGTTAACCCATTGTGTACTGATAGACGCATTATTGTGTCTAATATGTCTCAATTGTATATATTGTTAGTGTTCGATTTTGTATTTATTTTGTTATTTTATGTCTTTGTAGGTATTTTTAGAAAAATAAGCTCTTGCGGCGAAATTGGCTCGAAAAGTGGTGTTTTACACCCCAGGATAGAGTACTAAAGGCACCCCAGAAATGCACCGGAAGCACCCCAAAAATGTGTCGGAGGAACCCCGGAAAAATTACTGTCTACGCCCAAAAATTACTATTTGCACCCCATAAGACAAGTGCTAAAGGGACACCCGTGCAGGATTAGGAGGAGGACATGTTCTTCTCAAATTCAAAAGAATATTTTTGGCGGGAAAATAAACTTATTTCTCTGTCAAATTTTCGATCGATTTTTGGACGTGATTTAGTGAGATTCAATCCCTGAAACTTAATGGGTATACGTGATATGACCATATAAAGCTGTTATGGGTGTCTGTTTGGATTAGAATTGGCTGTAATCATCGCATAGAGCAAAACAGAGTTACACACATTTTCACGGGATAACATGAATTACAGTGTGTTCGATGCCTGTAATGCACGAGTTTGGAGTGTGTTGGACCGTAATGGATACAAATAAGGAGATTGGACTTCTAAAAACGCGTGGAGGAGCTAAACAGAGAATGAAAATCTTGATTATTCCCGTACCATGAATAAAAGATATTGTGAATATTTTGGAATTAATGGAGGAGATTCAACGCCTGTTTTTGGTATAAATAGAGTCCCTGGGAGACTTAGAGAGGGTGTGGAGAGTTTTGGGAGATGAGGAGAGCCAGAGAAGAAGAAATCACAAGTTGCAAAATTCAGTTTCTGCTGCTGCTGCTGATGATGAACGCGAAGAACATAAGACGCAACATAACCGTCGTTCTTCAACAGTAACAGCGACAATAGGGTGAGGGTCGAATTGCTACAGTGACAGCATCACTACACTCGTATCGTTCTTTGGAACAGTGATTATCCAACACTTTATAAGCGTCACAAAATTCTGTTTGTAATCATTTTCTTCCATTTCATCATTGTAAACACCATTTGAGCTATAAATAAATCTTTCGAGCGTGTTTTCATCATGATGAGGTAAACCCCAACACTGGGACGACGGAGGAGGCCGAACTTCATACATGGTAAATTTATTTTTATTCTTTTTATGACTTTTGCATTAAAATTAATTGAAATATGATTTGATTAAATTGATTGTCATTTGATTAGATGGGTCATGCTTAGCTTAGGTGATTTGATGTCCCATGCTTAACATTTACAATCAATGTTTTGAGAATCTACCTTGGCAAAAAAAATAAATAGAGTCCATGTTTATATTTCTTGAGCTAAAATTGTTGAGAATAAATAAGTGAACCTTATGTTATGAAGATTGGCTAAATCCTTAGTCCCAGTACCTCTCGCCCATTGTTAAATATTTTTGTATATAATTTTTATTAATTTTAAAAACTCGAATCTTCACAAGTCTGAACGAACCCATTCTTACCACTATATAAAATTCAATCATGTACTACTGTGAAAACTAAAAAGTTTCATATGGATATAGATGCCATGCATCATAGATGTTATTGTGTTATTGTATTACGTGTTGGGATGAGTCTTCCAATATAATATTTGCAGAGTCACATCTCACAAGTGATGAAAATTAGCAACCACACCTCCAAGCTATGGCATATCACACTCCACGCCACATTCTATTTTCTTTCTTTTTTTGAACCTTTCATGTCTTGCTCAGTATTTCACATTCTCCGACTCTAACGCTCAAACTGATTTTATAGAAAAATCCAAGGAAATAGGAAATTGTTGAAATTAGAATTGTTAATCAATTTAGGATTGTATTTTACTACCAACTAATACTAATATTGCCACACCTAATTAAAACTTTTGGCTCCGTCACTGGACCAGCTGGTGCAGCCAGATTATGTTATCCTACTGTCCAGAAAAGGAAAACCTTTGTCGCCATTATCGAACCAGTGCTGAGCTTGTTATATGAGATATCATTATCTGTATTTTCTTTTTATTTATCCTTTCATACCAATATAAAGTTAAACATAACCAAACTGGCGATCTTAGTTATCTAATGCGTTCCGAATTTGAAGACACTATCAGCTTAGCAATATTTGTAGCTTTGTACAGTGAAATCCAAAAAATGCTCCACCACATCCCCTGGATCTGTACCCGATTGAGGAGGTGATTATATATTTGAATAAAGTTAAGTTCTCCTTTGTGAACGAGTATCTTTGGTTGATTTCATTGGTTTTGATAGTCCTGTCTTTAGTTTTATGATTGTTGGCGTCGAAAGATATAGTGGCGGCTTAGTGGAACAAGTATCTTTGTCGCATTATTATTCTATTGTATTGAAATTATGGATCTGTAAGCAAGTAAACTAAATAGATGCATTTGTTTGAAGCCAAAGCAACTGTTGTTTGAACATTTTCTTTTTTAATGATAATCATCTATTAGTCTCCGTTTTTAAGGAAAATCACTTGCTTATTGCAGAAGACAAGTACGACACTAAATTCGTACTATGAATTTTGCTTATTTACTCTTGAAGAATATCAAATGTAATAGTTACTCTTGAAGCACAAATCTAGAAAGCTAGACTCGGTGCGCAGCACGGGTTTCTTTCTAGTGTTACTTTACAATGAGAGATAGACACCTCAATATTTAGAGCATAATCATCCTCGGTAAGAGACCAAACCAATGAGTCTTATTTACCGCAGAATCAAGCATATTATGATTCAATTACTTCGTATTGTTTATCGAATTCCTCTCTCGCTTCGGATTTTTTATCTTCATGTAGCTTCTTAATCTGATCATATGCACTTCTCTATGGTGGTAGAATTTGAGGCTTGCACTTATTCATAACATTACACCATATATATGGAACGTATGAAGAAGGTTTTATGCTATACATTCATCAATGCGATATTTTTATCGGTCATTATAACCCCTAAAATATCATCACCTCGGAAGACTGTATTTATTGTAGCGCTGAAGTGTAACTTGGTTCCTTCCCATCAACGAAGGACAAAAAACCACGTTAAATGGTGACTTGGACAATGTATGCCTAACAACGGCATCTCGGACTTGTGTCTTGTACATGCAATCAATTATAAGAAGTTGATAAAAGCATTGAGCCAATTGAACATATATCAGATATGCAATAAAGAGATGTGATATTTACCAATCTGGAACTACATGGTGTTGAATCGCGTAATTTTTCTGCTTAGCCACAAATATCAATTGTTGCATTCTTTCCTTTTCAAGTTCTCATTTGTATTGTACATAAATGGTATAAAAAAAATTGTTATCCTTTTTTTTTTTTTTTTTTTTGTTATCCTTATTATCTGCTTATACTGTGCGAAGCATATTAATTGGTGGAATACAACAGTTCCTCATTTTAGTTAGTTTGTCCATTTTTGGGGAGTGGGGTTTGCGTCAATTGCATGTCCTCCAAGATAATTTAGATGAAGGTGGTTATGTGGCAGGATTTGGAAACCAACAATAATAATATAATGCAAGTGCACAATGTCTAACTAGTACATAATGGCAAGCACAAGTCGTTCCCATGAGGAGTGTGAAATACTACTACTGGCTAATATCAAGAATCAACTAATCAAATAGATAATGTTTTAACGATTTTCAGAAATTTGGAACAAAATAAAATAATAAATAATTCTAGCAATAGACAAGATGGGAATGGGTTATTAGGGTTTTCGATTTCCACCAATTCTATCATATAAACTCGACTAATCTCTATGTATTACCCAAGACAAATATCAAACTCAATCTCATGTCTCGAAAGATGGTATGTTAAATTCTAAAATATTGTTTCTCCATTGTAATCTCCTTCGCTTCATAGGAAGATTCTAAAGCATTACGTATCAATCCTAAAGCATATCGTGTCAAAGAATTTAACCAAACACGCAATATCAATTGAAAAGCATTAGTCTTCAAGAAAATCACAATTAACAATTAATTAACAATCTATATGAAAACAAATTAATAACCAATCAGATCATTATTAGAAATATCATTGTTGAATTTATACAATTAAATAACCTTCTATCTAAACCCTAACATGGCTCTGACTAGACATGGTTTTGTCGAATGCCATAAAAATATCTAAATAAAAACTAGCTCGGCACTGTCGCTGACTGTCCCCCTTTTTGATTTTGTTTCTCTCGAAAAATATATGTGTTGTGGAGGGTCCAAACAAGGACCGAAGCAAACATCCCAGGTCCAATCCAACAACGACCACTATGTTGTAGAGAGATTGCCACGTCATTTGGTATTTCAACAAAAGTTCTCAGCACCACTGTTTCGTTCTCTAGCCAAGAGATCGGCTTGGCAAGTTTGTTTACCATAAAGTATGGCAAAGCATAATTTATCCCTCTTCTGGTGTCCTGAGCAGCAACCTTGGTTCCACTTTGTTGCAGACACTGTTTAGGCTCTTAATTTAGCCATTTATTTTCCGGATGACCGAATTTGTTTGTACTTTCTATAAAAGTACTAAAATATTATTATTAGCAAAAATGTGTCGTACTTACATGCTTATCATTATGGCGACCTTCCGTAACCTTGAATAAAATCCATTTCTTTCTTCTTTTTGTTGATATTAAATACAAGTTTGAATAGGCAATTGGTCTTTTTTGAGATAGTTGTATTCTTCATCCCGGTCTTTCCATTATACTCATAACCATTCTTTTTGTGACTTAAAAACTTACAACTTCACTTGCAAGACATTTGTAAGTGGGTTTTGCTGGTGTTTTCATTTAAAAACTAATAAACACATATCCTTTTGCATTGTTGTATAATTAACCCAACTCTTTGTGTCATCAGTATTTTCCCATGTTTATATGGAGCAAATATAATCAAAGTTACAAAACTTGACAATTTACTTAAAAATATTAAAGATCGTATGGATTGGTAACCTACCAAGTCACTCACGTAGTAATGGAATATATCTTCATACAATATGTCAACAAGAAAATGTTGATCATCCATAGGTAAAAGTTCTAGTTAGGTCTATGAAAATTATAAAGATGTTAGTTGCAAGAACGTACTATCAGGTTCGGCAAGGTCAAATTTTTCCGACTATGCCGAATACATAAATAACAACTACTATAGATAGATATTGCTTGGTCGATAAAACTCTTTCTTGTCGAACTTATAAATTCGGTAAGGAACTATTCAAATTTACCTTGCCGAACACTGTTCTCATAACCAAAAAGCAAACTTCGTTGAGGTAAAACTTTGCCTTGCTAGCCAAATCCAATACTCCAGTTTTTGGTGCTTATTTCGACATGAAAGTTCGCTATGAACTTTATAGATTCGACCAAGCCAAACATTACTCTGTCTCACTCAAAATATATATTCGTCCATGATTTTTTGAGTTATAGTAGTCGAACTTACTCCAAAACTCCATTAAACCTAATTTGAGCTACATGTTTTTCAATTTTCCTAGCCGAACTTATTCGAGCTAGCCTATCTCATATTTAAAAGTTTTCATTTTTACAACATTTTAGCCAATTCAAGCAACAAAAACTCATTAACTAGTTACATGAGTATCACAAACAATATGATGTTCATTTTCTTTGTTTGAATCTTTGTTAACCATCATTTTGAGGTCGAGATTGAGTATGGTGAAGGCTACATTCACCATATAACAAATCACTTATTATTAGATCGTTGTGAAGATTAATTAATAATTTATTTAATCTACGAATTGAAGGTTCCCATTCCTCTAAGTTGTCATTTGAATCACTCATTTGGAATTCAAGCATCTGACAACCTATTTTCTTAAAAAGTTCTTCCAAAACACTTCTTCCCTTTCTTTTCGCTCAAATGATTATTCAGCTTAATTCTCTAACACTAATGGTAATTCCAATATACTCCCCCGTCTTTTTTTATCTGTCCGTTTTGAATAAGTAAAAATATCAAGGAGACCATGAAAATATCATGACTACCCTTATTAAATGCTAGATTATTATTAAAATTAAAACTAACATGTGTAATATATTAAAAAAAACACATATCGTGTAATTTTATTATCTTTGGAAAATAAAAATAAAAAAAATCTTCCCACTAATTTTGGTTATATTATCAATTTTATTTTTGGTTAGCCAGAAATATTTTTTATTTAAAAAAGGAATGAAGATTAATAGGAAATTAAGATGTTAAATAGATTTGTTTCTTTACATATGGACATAATGTTTAAGATTTTGGATTGGGTTTTTATTAAAAATGATTTTATAATTATAAAAATTAATTATAATTTGTTTCCTCTAAGAGAACAGCAAATCCCAAATTCACATTAATTCTAATTTTGTGTGAACCATAAAATAAAATTAGCAAACCAACCTTTCACAGTTCCAATTGCTGAATTCACATAAAATAGAGTTGCAACTGAAATTTACTAATTTCAAGTGGATTAAGAACTAAACCTAACAGAGCATACTAAGAACTAAACCTAACAAAGCACGCTAAAATTGAGCATAGAAAACTTATCTAGAGTGTGTGCCACAGTTAACCACCAAATGTAATTATATTTCAATACAATTTCAATCCCAATTTACAGACATCCCACAAGGCCACTTTCACGCTGTTAGTGATGGTTCTTGCAACAAAAGACTTGATCGGGTTGTACTGGTGGAGCAGTTAACGATCATGAAGCAACTGCCTACTTTACAATTGGTGGTCGTTCTATGGTATGTGAAAGCTCATTATACCCTGAGCTCGAAGGAATTTTTGAACTACTAAAGGATTGTGTTAAAATGTGATTTTTTCATCTTAAGGAGAAATTTCTAAAAACTAAAGAACATTACAATCATGTAATTTGAAATCGAACAATCATTTCAGCCGATTGGTAAGAGATCTGAAGAAACCCTAAAATCATGTAAAGAGAGTGATAATTCTAGTAATAATAAGGCTAACACGTTTGATTCTATAAGTTTAAAATCTTTTAACCATCGATTGAGATTTAATCGTGAAAATCGATAACAAAAAAATAAAAAACCCCAAATTAAGTTTTACAGTAGTATAAACCCAAATTCAGATTTACGGTCGCAGAATGAATAATAACGAACACATAAATCGATTTCAATGGATATATATTATACCCGATTTGGAAGATAATCAAATCGATTGTTCGAATTGTCACCTCAATTAATAGATTTTCGAGTGAAAAAAATCGAGAGAGAAAGAGAATTTGGGAGAGAGAGAGAGAGAGAGGGAGATAGAGAGAATAACTGAGAAATGAGATTTGAACGATGTATTCGAGAGAATATGTTTTGTTTTCTTTTAGTATTAGGACCCGTGAAAACTAAGTTTGGTTTCTCTTTTTTTCTTCTTCTAAACATACTATAGATCACAAAGTAGTCAAGAAAGTAGTCAAATTGACATTATTAAGATCACATTTTCTACAAAGCATGAAATCTATAGGAAGGTCTTTTGCTATTAGATCATATACACCAAAAAATCAATGATCTTTAGATTTTAGCTACAAAAAGATAATAGGTTTTCATAAAATCTGATCTATAGTATATGATCTAAAGCATATTTTGTTATAGTGTAAGAGTATATTTGATAATTTAATGAGAAAGTATGTCTATAAACAGAAACAAACAGAAAAAAAAACAGGCCAAAATACAATAGAGGACATATAAATAAAAAGGCATATGGAATATAATCCGATTAATCCATTAGCTTAACTATATATCTAAATTAATAACTGGTTAACAAAGGGTACATCTTAGCCATTAGTAGAAGTATATATAAGGATAAAGGGTTTTGGGTTTTACTTCATAATAACTTAGGCAAAAATCAGCGATGGTCCGCCAGAATTGGGTTGATCCAAAATATCATTTTGAACAACTAAGTTTCGATAACAAGGCCCATTTTAACAGAAAAACCCTTTATAAACAAATAAGGTGTTTGTTAGTAAAAAGCGTTGAATTTTCATCATTTTTCACACTCTTCTCCTTGAGAGAAGTCTTATTCTAAGAGATCGGAAGATTGGGAAATCTGTACGCACTTCTCCATATATCACTTTTAATTACTATCTTATTTTCTTAATTTAGGGTTTAGTTTTGTGTTTTAAGTAAATATTAGAACCGTTGAACATAAATACAAATGTCTCAAAGAAAAATATCGATTTTCAGTTATGAGGAATCGATTTGGAGTATATTTTCCAAAAGATCACCATTATATTTACTAAGTTTTTCTGAAGCTGCAATTGGAGTTCGAAAAGGATTAGCATATTCCATATGATGTTTATGTAACAAATCAAAGGGAAAGAGAGAATCAGAATCTTCATTTACTTCACGGCCCAAGAAATAATTCAAGTTTCCCAAATCTTTGATAGGAAATTGAATTTACAGTTGAGTAATAACATATTGCAGAAAGTGAGTTGAACTGCCACTGAGTAAAATATCATCCACATAGTATACCTAATGTGACTTTAGTACCCACTTTGTGAACAAAGAGTAATGGGTTAGAGACAAAATTCACAAATTTGAGAAATAAAAGAGCAGCACCTAATTATTTTTCATATCAGGCCCTTGCAGCTTGCTTGAGTCCATAAATGGCGTTGTGCAGGAGAAATACATGATTTGGATTGGGTTCATCAACAAAACCAGGTGGATGAGTCATATATACAACCTCCTTTAAGTCTCCATGAAGGAAAGCATTATTAACCTCTAATTGTCCAACTGAGATAATTACTCTAGTGGTTGTTGGTTTTGCAACATGACCGGAAGTTTTCCTCAAAATCAAGTCCTTGTTATGTTGATGATATCGTTTGGAAATCATTTTTTATTTATATCTTTTAATACTCCATGCATTTTTCTTAATTATGAAAACCCATTTACATCCGACAATATTCTTAATGCCATGAGGATCAACAAGAGATCAAGTACCTGCGTCAAGAAAAGCCTTGTATTCTGCACCAGATGCAATTCTCCATATTTCTTCCTTGCAGACAGCACTTATATAAGTAGTAATTAACCTTGCCAACCAGAGCAACATCCAGAATAAGTGGCATAATATGAGTTTGGTGTTCTAATACCATTCTTACTCTAGTAGTCATGAAATGATCATTCTTAGTGACATTATAAAAAGGAGATGAAATGAATGATGTTTTTACTGAAGGAAGATGAGCTAGAAGGAATATGAAGCTCAAAAGAAGGTGTAGAAACCAACAACTTATAAGGAAAAAAATCCTCATCGAAAGAGACATGTTTAGAAATATAGACCGTACCAGTTTTTGGATCCAAATTGAAAAAGTCGGGGTTTAACAACCACACCCAATATTTCGTTCGGCAATCTTTATGGACCAAACTCCAATATAATTCCAAGAGAATCAATTAGACAGTCAGACTCAATCAAGGAAAGATATCCAAGAGTTATATCTCTTTCTCAAATCAATCAACAAATCAACAAGATGGAATCCGTGAATTGATTGGTATGAGAATAACTTGGATGGTATCAAAAACCAATGTCCAAGTGTCAATCAATTTCTATCCAACAAACAAGGTCGGATTTACCAATCGATTGAACTAGGCACAACCTGTGATATTTCAATTATATAAACAAATATAATGCGGAAAACAAATAACACAGACACCAGAAATTTTATTAACGAGAAAACCGCAAATGCAGAAAAACCCCGGGACCTAGTCCAGATTGAACATCATACTGTATTAAGCCGCTACACACACTAGCCTACTACAAGTTAACTTAAGACTGGAATGTAGTTGAGCCCTAACCAAGTCTCACACCGATTATGGTACAGTCGCGTTTCTTACGCCTCTAGATACACGCCGGATTCTGCGCACTTGATTCCCTTAGCTGATCTCACCCACAACTAATAGTTGCTACGACTCAAAGTCGAAGACTTATAAATATTCCGTCTCCCACAAATATTGATACATGTGTATCTTCCTCTCCCCGGGAACTAGTGATCCTCAAGACGGATTGAGGATAGACTTGTACTTTAGGTTAGAATACTGATTTAAGGCAGTAACCTAAATAAGGAAATATTCTTAGATATAAAAATATTCCTAGATAAGGAATATTCCTCGACAAGGTAATATTTCTAGATAAGGAAATATACCTAGAAAAGGAATTATTCCTATATAAGGAAATAGATTCCTAGAAGGTTTGGGAAACCGTTAAAGCTATAAAAAAAGAGATGTTTAGCTCATAGCTAAGACATCTAGAGTGTGGTTTGTGATACATACACACCTAGATCTAGAGTGTGGTCTGTGATACAGACACACCTAGACCAAAGAGGGAGGTTTGTGAGACAAATCACCTTGAGAGAAGTTTGTGAGGCAATTAACTATTGTAAAAGCAATCTTAGCAAAACAGTTAAAGGTTATTTACTGTTTAGAGAGATTGTGAGCGTAACAAAGAGAGAATTGTAATAGTTTTCTTGTTCATAATCTAGAGAAGGTATATTTCTTCGAATTACTATCTTGTGTTATGTTTTCTAGTTTTCGTCTATTATTATTCTGAATTCCGCCTCTATACTAATAGTCACCAAGGTACAGAGATCGACACATATCAGATATGTCTATTCTTATTCGGGTTTTTTCATCTTTAGGTAAATCAAGGTGAACATGAACCAATTGATAATCCAGTTTTATATTCCCGAATAACAACCTAGAATATCAATCACCTCACAATAACTTAACTATATGGTGATAAAAGAAGTTACTGCGGAATCACAAGAGTCTGAGACGAAGAACTGTTGTGATTATTTTTTATATCTTACCTATCGGAGATAAATCTCGAGTGAATCTTAGAGAAGATAAAAATCAATACGATAGAAAAGTAAGATGAGAATACGCAACTGCAGAGAAAATAGTTGGACCTGGCTTCAGAATCCCAATGAAGTCTTTAAGTTGTTAACCTATAATGGTTTTAGAAAAAACCTAGGTTAAAGGAGAATCGACTCTAGTACGCAACTAGTAACACACAAAGGTGTGGGGATTAGGTTTCCCAGTTGCTAGAGTTCTCCCTTAAATAGTCTTCAATTTAGGGTTGCTTACAATCAAAGCTAAGATAGCTTAGTAACAAAGCAATCAATGTCCACCGTTAGATGAAACCCTAACTCAAGATTCAAGCCAAGTCTTCTTAGAAAATAAGCATTCATTCTCTACTGTTAGATGGTCTTAGCTTGTTATACACAAATGAAATATACCTTCATTTAGATATGGGTTACCGTACGTATATTGAGTTGGCTCAATAATAGTTAACCGAAGTTAGCCACATGAACACTTTCATCTTAACCATATTCATCTAACACTTCTAGATCAAATATGATGATCAATCAAACATGAAAGATAATCAAATGAATCTAATTGTGTTTCAAATAGAGTTGTTCAATTGTTCACATTTCATAGAAATAATTATGATCCAATTTAATCGGAATCAGCTTGATTCGTAATCGTACAAAGTACTAATACATGAATCAATTCATGAACACTAAGCCACCATTTGCAAACTTTGCATTCCTTAGATAATAAATGTTTTAGTTCATGAGTATGAGAAACATACATGACTGATTCTAGAACATAACCAATGTGTTCGCCAACCAGGTATGCGAACAGCATCTCCGGACCTTGGCCTTGACCATCCGTTTGCAAACCCAGTTCGTGAACAACCGTTCAGGACCCAACTCAGGTAAACCCATTCGCATACTAGGTACGCAAACAAGAGTTCCGGACCTTCTCAGGTAAATCCGTTCGCATACCAGGTATATATGCAAACAAGAGTTCCGGACCTGAATCATCACAATACAGTTCGCGTACTAGGTATGCATACCGTGTTGTATCCAGACTTAGTTAATTGTTCTAAACTCTCATTTCAATCATTGAAACATCCTTAGAAGATGACAATGGCGGTCTCACACATACCATTAGCTTTTAAGTAATTTTCAAGTGATCGAATGATCAATACGAAACTTTTCAAGCTAACATCAAATGACTATCTCACACAAATCATATAAGATGTGTTCAAGGTAATTTTCACATGATCATCTTTTGACTTAGTATTTAGTTTTCAACAAATAAATTGTTTCCAACTAAACTCGTCAAGAATGCGATGAACATAGCTAAAGAAAAAGCTTCCAACACATATTTAGAGAAAATGATAAGCGAGATAAACTCGGCTCAAAATATCAAATGTGTATAATGTAAAAGTATATATATCTATACGACTTAGTCTCTTTAGAAGATAGAATAGAATAGACTTCTGAGTGATAGATAAGTTTTAGTCTCCACATACCTTTGGTTGATGAAGTTCCTCCAAGCTCTTCAGTAGATCTTCGTCTTTAATTGGTGAACACCGTGAAGTCTAAAGATCAACTAATACATTATATCCTAATCCGAGACATAGCTATAAGTAGACTAGAAATCAAGTATATAGTTTTGATCAACTAAACTTGACAAACAAGCTTGAGATAGCAACGCTTGCGAGTTCGATCGAGCAGTGCTCAAACACAAATAGTCGTAACCTTTGTGTTGAAGATTATATATATATATATCAAAAAAAAAAAATTGTTCACTTCTGGAAACATGCACAACAAAAAAAAATTCAAAAAGTTATAATCTGGCATTTTATGAAAAAGTTGTAGAAAAGGAGTAAAATAGTCTATTGATCTAGTGGGAAATCTATTGTCAAGATATTTTGCAGTTTGTCAATCTTCAACCTAATAAACATTTGGCAAGCAAGATTGAGACAATAAGGTCCTAGTGATCATAGAAGATACTTATGTTTGACCTCATCCACACTATATTTTTTCATGTGTGTGGGGACAAGAAAGTTCATGAGTAATAATGCCTTTTGAGTCACAATATTGTTTTAGACTAGTGTTTAAAAAATCTCCACCATTATCAATTCTGACTGTGATGACTGAATGACACAAAAGTTTTTCAATTCTAGTTACAAAACGGACAAGTGCATGTTTAAATTTATCTTTTTATGTTAAAGGAAGAATCCAACAGTACTTTGTATATTTATCAACCATATTTGCATAATACGAACTACCTGAAACAGAAGCAACATTACAAGGACCCCAGAGATCCATGTGCAATGACTCTAGAGTTTGTTGAGCTGCAGTACAAGATATTTGAAAAGGAAGTTTCTGACATGTACAAAGTTTGGAATCATTACAAAGAAAGGTTTATTGGAAGCATTAGACCAATGCAACAAACTACAGATCCTATGAAGAGTTTGAGAGCATGATGAGCTGATGCGAATGAGATTGAATAAACTCATTTTTTTATGTGCACCTAGGACTATTGTCTTCCTAGAGGTCAGATCCTTCACAGAGAACCATGAGAATCAAGAGTTAAAAAAATCAGATGTAAATTTTTGAATTGACAATAAATTGCGTGAAGATTGTGGGACTAGTAAAATATCATTTAAGATGAACGAATGATCATTAAAAATTCTAATAGATTTACCTTTATGAGTTATACACATACCTTCTTTATTTGCAGTATGAATTACTTCAGAACCATCATAAGGAGTAGCTTCTTGTAGATATATTGCATTTGTGGTGCCTCATCATCAAATATGTCAGCACTAGCTAACATAACACTGAGATTAGATGGAAGAAATCTACCTTGATAAGAAAAATTTAGTTTATGATTACAAATTGTAGCTAGGTGTTTTTTGCAGTGTTGCAAATCTGAAAGACTGGCATGTCACTAAAAGAATAACCTCTACCATATGAATACCCTATAAATACAACACCGTCGTAACCTCTTCTTATATAAGAACCTCTTGAATTATTGTAATTACCCATGTAAGCACCTCTATTTATACTACCAAGAAAAGCTTTAGCACCAGTTTCTCCTTAAAATGTTTGAGCTCTTCACTCACAACTGCTTCCTCATATAGCAAGTTGTTGTGCAACTCAATACAAGTACAAGAGGATTTCTATGCCTTATAGAAGTAACAAAAGGAATATAATCAGAGTTTAAATCTTTGAAAGTAATAACTACCAATTCTTTATCTAAAACCTTCTCTCCAGCAACATCCAATTAATCAGACAACATTCTTATTTCATTTGTCAAAGTATGAATGGATTTGTCACTTTGAGTAGAGAAAGAAGCTTTGTGCATAACTAAAAGGAATGAGTAGAAGAATCTCTTGCAAATCTGTCTTCAATACTACGCCGGAGTTCATGCAGAAGATGTTGACTTGGATAAATAGGCAATGACTGAATATGAAATAGTTGAATTAGTCCACATGATGATAGTTGAATTAGCAATGACTCTATTTGCTTGATTTCTTGCATAAGTCAATTGAGGAGGACTAATATAAGAACCATCAATAACTTTCATAATCTTATACTTTTGAATAACATGATTTTTGAGATTTTTTCCACATAATGAAATTATCTTCCTTAATTAAGTTTCAGATGAACAAAGTTGGTTAATTTATTTGAAGGAATATTAGAAAATGAATTCAGAGTAGGATGTTTCGTTGCAGATGTGGAATTTTTGTACCATTCACAACTCTGAGTTCAAGAAAGAAAATAACAGCATATTAAAACAAAACACAGACCTGGAGATCAAATGTCAGGAAAGAAAACCAATCAGAATTCCGAATGGTAAATAAAGCCATATCTAGACATTGAAATATGAAGAATCTTCTTGGAAAAACACACCACCAACACTCAAAAAAGGGATGAATCTTCCCTAGAGAAGATGGAGAAGAGAGGTGAGTCGCAAGAGCGGAATTTATGATTGTTAGTTGTTGAAACTGACCCTAATCTATACATGGTGTTGATGGTTAAAATGTTACAATTCACAGGGAAAAGACGAACTTCGTTACAAAGTAATGTATTTGCAAACTGACATTAACAGATTAGACTGACGCACGTACAAAAGAAAATCGCCTGAAGAACACGTGAATAAGAAAGAGTGAAAAAGATTAACCTTCACTGCATCATAGCCTTATCCTGCACCGCTGTTATATCAGTTCCAATAAGAACGGGGGCGTATAGCTCGGTGGGTTTCTTGTTGTTGCTTGTGGGCCTTAAACATCTCTTCCGTTTCAATAAAGGCCCATTTTCATTTATAAACAGCCCTCTAACAAACAGTAGGGTTCTCTTCATTTTCATACTCCTTCCCTGGAGAGAAATCTGAACCCTGAAAGATTTTAAAGAAATTGATAAATCTGTAAGCTCTTCTCTCTCTCTCTATCACGTTGAATTTCTGTTTTAGTTTCTTATTGGGTATGATTTTGGGTTTCTATTATACAATGGTTAGAAACTCTGAACAAGAATACGAATTGTCTGATAAAATGTCGATTTTTCAGTTGGAACGAATTGATATAGTGATTTTTTTTTTTTTCTTTTTTTTTTTTTGGGTTGATTTGGATTTTATAATGGATTGTTAAGATGGGGGTTGAGGGTTTATGGTGAATTAGGGGTTTAAGGATTTTAGTGAAGTTATTAGATAAAACCCTAGAAAGGAAAAGTAGAATGATATTGTTGATTTTGTCCTAATGGTGTAATCTGTCTTCCCAATTTCTCCTTTGTTGGTCATTTGGGTTTGTACTTACGATATCTTGTATCCAATACGCCACTTCGATACGACAACTTAAAAAACTAAAATACGTGGATACGGCACACACAATATAAATATCAGCTTAACATAGATATATAAGTAGTGACAATATAAATATCAGCTTAACATAGATATAGAAGTAGTGAATTTGCAAGATATGTGCATATAATATGTATGATTAACCTCACTGAAGAGAAAAAGTCCGGATAAGAAGGAAAAAAATCTAGAGCAAGATCAGTGGACAGATTTGGAACTAATATTTTGTCACTATAGTTAAAACTTCTCATAGAATCTAGTAAAACATCTATATTTTCTAACATTAAGGTATTGAGATTTATCTTGGCAGCTGTTGATATCTAATATTTAGCCAAAGTTTTCTAACTGAGTTGTATCTTGAAGTAGTGGAGTATTAGTACGCGTATCCGTGTAAATACCTATTGATACGGCTGAATTTAGTTTTTAGGCGTATCGTTGTAACACATGAATTTAAGTTTAGGTTCTCAATCTCTATTAGACTCTGAATATCTCCCTTAATCCTAACATCTAGGTTGTCTTTATGATCGTGTCTGAAAGAAAATGAAAAAGAAATAAAGAAGAGAGGAGAAATTGGTTATTTGATTGATCAAAGATCGGATTTTGTAACTTTCCAAATTATATTGTAGAGGTTGAGATTTCATGCTTGCCATTGATAATCTTGGCATTCAGAGCCTAGTTTCTGCTTCAGTAGTGTATGAAGTTTCCGTCGCTTTTATAAGGAATATATGTTGTTGTTTCATGGAGTGTTGCTTGCAACTCACATTATGCTTTCAGTGGTAACCTGTCAGCTTTGTCATAACGTAAGGTAAGGTTAGTGATACTTGCATTCGAAGAAAATACTCAGGGAACCTGTTTTAGAAAGAGATTGTCGGAAATATCTTTCTCTATGTCAAAAAGTATATTGACTTAGATTCTTTAAAGTTCTTGTGTTTGGGTGCTGGCATTGACTTTTCTTTTGCCCTTCAGTTTCATTTCTCTTTATTTTGTTATCTATGTTACTATGAACTCTTTTTTCATATATATTTGCATGAGATATCCAAATAATTGATTCATTTTTGTATTGGTTATCTAAGTGACTGAAGAAATGAATGCGTTCAAGGCTTATAAAGCTTGTGTTCCAATTGCCTGGAGTTCAAACATATATATAACCCAAGTGAGGGGAATTCCTGGGACAAGGAAATCTCACAGGCGCACCCTTGAGGCCTTGCGCCTTGGCAAATCTAACCGCACTGTCATGCGATGGAATACACCTACAGTTAGAGGGATGCTTCAGCAGGTTAACATATCCACAGCTTCAAATTGTTTATCTTTTGTGCTTTGTCACCTTTTATTTTAGGGAAAATTATGGGTTTGGTTCCATATAGCTAGACATGTTGCTCTAGTTCCTGATCTTCTCTTCAATTACAGGTTAAGAGGTTGGTTGTGATCGAAACGGAAGAGATGTACAAGGCCCGCATGCAAAAACAAGAAACCCATCGAGCTATACGCCCCCCTATCGCTGTCAGCCATCACTCCGTTCCTGCAAAAGATTCTTCTGAGTAATAATGACAGCATGTTTACAGGTCTGTTTTTCATAATTCTTTTAATGTAATTTTGTTAGTTCATCATGTTGGTTCTTTCATGAGGTGTTATTGTCTCAAAAAAACAACCGACGCAGATATATTTATGGAATTACATGGGTTTATCTTGTCTACAATTTTGTTTTCTTTTTCTGCTTTTATTTGCTTGAAAAATTTAGTTAGGATACACTTGTAGGAAAGATTAATTACAACTTACAAGCATCTTTTTGGTTTCATGTATAATATGAGTTTTAAACGTAGCACAAAATAACTCCTTTGCTAATTGAATAAGGTAATTATGTTTATGAACACCACTTGGGGTTAGGCAATATCTTGTGCTTTCTCATCTCATTCTCAGTATAAGACGTATATTCTTAGATTACATGAGAGCATAGTAGAACTCCGCCAATAAGAAGGAATATTCCCTTGATCCAGGTGAATCACATGCATCTGCAGAATTTATGTTATATTCTTTTCATTTGTATTGCCATTTAGAGATGTTTATTTACAAGTGGCTTAAGGTGCTATAGAAGGGGCTTAGTTAACAACAGAAGTTTATAGCCTATTTAGAGATGATGAATATGCGACTGGCTTTGGGTCCATAACAGTATGAATCTTTGTTCAGTAGTCTCTGTTTAAGCATAAGGCACATACATCAAGGTTCATGGAGCATACGAATCTGCTAGTGTTCAAGTGAGAATAGATATAAACACTCAATCAAATTAAGCTTATGATGGATATTTAGTCTTAGCTTCTCCAAGTTGTGCCATAGCGGTAGTGTTTTTATGGTTGTACCAGAGGGGTTAGACACCTTAGAAGTTTCTAGTATTGCAGTATCTCTAGGTAATTTTGAGCTCCGAGTAGATGATGAAAATCAAAGACAGCGAGGGCTGATTATCTGATCTCTATAAACAAGACATTAGATATACTCCAGTTATAGCTCCAATTCAGTTAAGCTTCAAACTTGCACCCTTCCAGTTGCAAATGTTTCCTTGTTCGAGCAGTATGAGAGACATCAAGACACCCTTAGATACCAGTGAGGGACTGAGGTACAGAGTAAGATATCAGTACAGCTGAGATGGATATGATCTTGTTATTGTCTTCTGTTACTCAGATCATATAATCTAATCTCTCATAGTTGTACCCTTTCACTTTGCAAAATCTTTCTCGCAGGTGTTTCATCAAGTGGTACACTAACTAAATGTTAAGCGGGAAAGTAGTAAATTAGCTTATACATTCAGATATTAACTTACCATTCATAAAGTAGTTTCTTATCATACCAATGTTGGTTAGCGAAAAAGAAATAGGGGTTTGAAGCTCCAACTTTGAAGTCGTATTGTGAAAGTGTAGAAACAGGTACTGAAAGTAATCGAAAAACAAAGAAAAAGAATAGCAAGTCAAAATTTAAAGTCATGAGGTGCACTAACTATATGTTAAGCGGAAAAAGCAAGGGAATGAGGTTCAGAAATTTTCGGTTAAGATGATATGCATTTTGAAACACCCCATTAGAAAGATGATACGTTAAACTACTAGGGTGCTCAAATTTGCTTTCTTGGCAGAGCTTCAAGAACAGCATTAGAGGCTAACGTTTTGTAGATCATTGTTACCCTAAACTTTTTCACCAAATTGTTATTGTTTGTCTGTGTCCAGGGTTCATGTCCTACCTTCTGAGATGACCTATCAGTTGTCATGGTTTGGATTGACATTTTGTTTCTGTTCCAACATAGAGATGTTCCAAGAGCATCTGTATAGTCTTCTCACCAAGTGGATCACACTTGGAAGAGAAATTAAATAGTCCATAATGCTTGTTATGTTTTGGCCAAGACTTTGGTAAGATTGACATATTTATGTTACACATGAGAGGCAACTTAAGTTACTGATGAAACATGGCATTTAATGCATGAGCATTTCTAAGCATTATAGGTATTCTGGATTCCTAAATTCCATCACTCTTTACCTGCAGCAGATTCTTCTCAGGTCCGGCTTCAAACAATTCTTGTGACTTTATTGTTCTCAAAGTGGTTGGATCGTAGTTGTGGAGACGTGCAAAACTGTTGATTCAAAAATATTTTCCACATTGGTTTTGTTTTAGGTGAACCTTCAATTATCTCCTTTTTTGTTTGTTTGTGTTTTCACTTCCTTTTATAATAGGTTTATGACATTCTTGTGATAAGCTATGAGCAGTTGTTTAGTCTCCCGTAGTATATTATGAATTTTAGACATGATAGCAAATATCTGCTTCAGTTATTTGAGTAATACAACTTTGTGCATGAGTACTTCTATTCTTTCTGAAATAGGCGTTTGCTTACGCCAATAGATTCTCTCCTGTACCTTCTAAACACAATTGCTAATAAACCATTGTTGTATGTAGTTTAGATCATCCACAGTGGTGAGAGGTATACTTCAGGAAACTTGCTACAGTTTAGTTTAGGGTAGCGTTTTGTGGGATCTCTGACAGATTGCTATCCTTTTTTTCTTACAGTGTTTGAAATTGGTTCTGATGTTGAGACTTAGTTTATCATTTATTTGAGCAGGACAAGATTGTATGCGAGATTTTAGAAAGGGTTTCATGTCACACCTGAACTAAAAACCTAGTGTGAACCAAACCCAACTTTAATCTAGTACATGAAGGCAGACCCACTCTGTAAGATGCCAAGTGTTAGACCACGCAGTGTTGGGTTTTCAGCTTTCAAGGTGGGTTCTGTGTAGTGGTTAGTCCAATTTGGTGAATCATCCTGGTATGCTAAAGCCTAAACTTGATTTACCACCTTGATGATCACATTGAATGTTGAGCTCAATCAGGATTGCTCAACAGTCAACCCCATAGGAAAAATTTGCTCCAGCAGCACCAACGCCTGCAGGGTCTATGATGTCACAAAACTACAGTTTTTTTTTCTTCCGGGTAGGCAAGAATAGCATGTATGTATTTTTTTTCCTGGTTTTGTGTATATTTACAATTACAACCATCGATTTCATCATCCGGCGGCTAGGATTGATCGGTTATATGTTTTATATAAACTTATATGGTTGTCCGTCGGATCGTTGGTTTCCTGATACGGATAGGCTTCCATAAATTTTTTTCCAAATCGTTGGGTTTCCTGATTTGACTGTCTCCATAACATACCTATAGTTGATTTTTTTCAGTTTACGGAAGTCAGATTGCTATGTTTCCTAACTTGAATGCGCAATAGAAAAACGGTCCGCGAGTTATAATCCCAAAGGTGTCACTATCCATCCATAAAAAACCCATCAAAACAAAAGTAACACAAAAACTTTATCAAAACAAAAGTAACACAAAAACCCCAAAAAATTTGATGAAACCATAAAACTATGGAATGTCAAGTCTAATGGCTTTCAAATTGGTGTCATCTACACTTTTTCCAAGCTATATTCCATGATTTGGTGGAATAAAGCGTGGAGCGCTATTCAAAATAGCATCAAAAAAAAATACAAAAAACGCGAATGGAAACGCCAATCAAAATGGCGTTTATATATATCATGACGTCATCATACAATCAGATAACTACTCTACTCAGTTTCTTTTGAATTAAAAGTTACTGAAGTATCACGTGTCAAATTCTTGTACTGTCTATCACATTAAAGGATCTTGACGTGGCAAGATATCATTTGTTGTTTGTTATTTAATTATTACTTCACATTCCCCAAGTTGGGAAAAGAATACACGTATTTCACTATGATGTACAGATGACTTTTGAATTATGAGTGGGTCCTACCTAAATGTTTATCTCACCTTCCTGGCAGGAGAAGTAACTTCCAACCTCGAGCTTTTCGATTTAAAGTATGGTAGTGCCGTAGTGTTAGTGGTCTAGTCCCATTTAAGTTAGCCAATAGCAGGTGATGCCTGAACGACAAGAACTCGCACCTTTCTCCCCGGTCGATGGTAATAATGTGCACATTTCGGGTAGTTAATTAACGGAAGAGTAGCTGAAATTGTCTAGTGAATTCCTTGGGGATGTAGTTTGATTCAGTATGAAATCTCTCTGCCGGAATTCTTAGGTTAGGAATTATTAAGTTACTGGTACGCTTCTTGTGGCTGGCTTTCAATGGGTATTTCTACTCAGCACTTGAGGTGATAATAATGTAGGATTACACCAAACGCGTCTATAAATAATAGTGTGACAACTTTCCAATTGCCCCAAACACACCCCTGAGTTTTAGAAGATAAAGTTGGAATTTTGACATCATTAAGACATTAACTAGTGACTGACAAATACAAACAAATCTATCTTACGCTTTCAATGGATTGATTTACTTCTGTTTTGCATAACTAAGAACTGCAAACACTGTTTGAATGATGGTAAGAATCACAACAAGGCCTAGCACATCACCTAGCTTCTTAAACGCACTTGGCCGAGTATATTGATTTAGTTCATCCCTAACACTTTTGATCACACTCCGATGGCTTCTGAAACGCGGAATTTCCAGTTCTTGAAATATTGGTGCAATTTTTTCCTCTAGATTAGAGTCTACAACAATGATACCATCCGCAGAAAGGACTTTGGCATTCTCTGATGATCTAACGAGTCCACGCATCAACTGCAGATATTCGCAAACTTTCCTCCGACTTTCTCCAAAATGTATGACCTCGTATCGGATCAAGCTACTAAACAATACATACATTTCTTTCTCAGAGACCACAACTATTCGAGGAAGTACTAGAGTTGCGCTCAACCTAATTTTTCGGAATCTTATCCCGTTGATTCTCGTCCCTTGTTTATACTGAAAATCAATACCGATGTCCTTAACCTCCTTGGCACTTCGCACAGTCGGAAGAACGAAATCATAAGTACAACGAGTATCATCCCTGTGAACATCCTCAGCAATGTGATCCCTGTCGACATTTTCTCCCGCAGAACCAGTTAACCCAGTCATTAACAACCAAAGACCATGTAGAATGTCTGTGGCCTCCTCAGAAGGATCCCTTTTTCTCCCTTGCCAGGTTGAAAATGGTCTGAATGACTTGATGAACTTTGTAGCTTTCCCTCTTGAGCGCCCAAAGATCTTGGACACTGACGACCAGCGACTTTGCCTGTAGCCTTTACCCAAGAGAGGGTAATCATGAAACGACTCACTAGGAATGATTACAACCTCTACCTTGCTCAATTGAAACATAGGCACCAACAACAACTCGAACAAGACCAACCTTTGCAAGTCCGATGGTTCTTCCCATATCCCTCTGTTAATGAAGTTCTGAAAGAATGATTGTCCCATCAAAGCTTTGAGTACCACAAGCGGAATCTGGTTCCCTACTATAAACATGGAAGAAAATGCGACTCTTATCACCGTTGTCGTTTCTGGTGTTCTTGTTTGCTTTTCCTGCTCTTTGGGTCCTCCTACGCCTCCCGGAATCACTAATTGGATACCACAAAGGTGCTTTAGTTGTTCAGAGCCACCACTAAGTACTGATAATGCTACTTGTAGCATAAAACAACCATCGAGGATCATCATCCATATAAAATCCTTGCTACAGAGATCCATAGATTCGTCTCCACCATAGAGTTCTCTACTTTCGTTTTCCACTTCTTGTACTGCTTCATAGTAGAGACGTTCTGTTTCTTGTTGGCTCTTCCCGGATGTTTCTAATATATGTTTCCATGAACTGTTTTTATACATCTTCCACGTCTGGTTGTCCCAAGCTCGATAAAGCGGTCCATAAGCGACTGATGATCCTCTATGTTTACCATCCTCATCAAATCTTTGAATCACAGCGGGGAACCGATGTTTTCTCACCCTTCCCTGGAGATATTCAGGATAGTCTCTACCGATGATTGTTCGAGGTGCATGAGTTCTATCAGAGTACTTGGATCTTAAATTAAGAAAAACTTCCTTGATTCTTTCAAATGGAAACCCAACAAAGTTTCTAACATTATTTCCCCTTGTGTGAATCTATCTGCACTCCTGCAGCAAATTTGAGTTGATCAGAAGTAGCCTAACTCACTGCGCTCTCTCACAAATCTTCTATGGTTGTGATGTTCAATCAAAGGAGAATTCTTGTTTTGCCCCTAGGTTTTCCTTCATTTGTAAAAAAAAAGAAAGTCGGTGAGGGTAAGACTTATTTGTGTTTTCAAACTTAATTGATGCTTATAAATCAACCCCAATTTACTTTTGACTGAGGTTAAACTGATTTGAAGTAAAATTTTATATTAAAACAACTGCTTACTGTGTTACTGAAACTTTAATTATCTGGATTTAACGACAGATATTAAGCTGACAATAATTCTCAAAGGGTTAACTAAAGATGCACTCAAATAAAATACAAACTATCATGCTCATGTTTCTCGCAAATAAAATATACTAGTGTTTTTATTTATTTTTCGGTTTGTCTAGAGTTTTTTCATTTTAGAATGGGAATATCAAGAGTATTGGGGATTTGTTAATCAATTGAATAATTTCTCCTTGCTACTATTAGCTAGTTAACTCGCTAAGCAATAGAAACACGTAATTTCCCGTATAGGATACCATTTGGCGAGTACCATTACTTTTTTTCCCTCTTGCTTTTTCTTTTTGACGAACAATAATTCATCACGGACCATAACAAAACTGACCGACTCCAGCATGTGTAAGTGTAATATGTTCAGTGGTCTTCAGATGGTGAAAAAGAGATGAGACTCTCACATGGGAATGGGTCCCATGACTCGGTGTTTACTTTTTCTTTTCATCTTTTAACGGAAACACTACCTTGTTGCAATTAAAGAGCCGATGATGCTATGCACCTATGGTACGTATTGCAGGTGGAAAATAATTTCAGACGACCGTTATCCTGACACTTCATCACTTTACAAAGGAAAGGTTAAGTGTAATAGCCATTAAAGAGAAACAAAGAAAACAAAAAGGAACTTAGGCCAAGTCCTATGGTATTCTAATCTACAAGTTTATCTAGCAGTCCACGTCAGCTAGAGCAACCTCCTAAGTTCTATGGGAGTGTTAATCTAGCAGCTAGATTAGCAGTCCACGTCAGCTGGGACCACTGCCCAGCGCTATTTGGTTCAGCCCTTTAAATTTCAGCCGTCAGATCAAATTTTGTGATTTTTGTGATCCGTGTGATTTTTGTGAGCGCCGAACGGTTCAGCGCTAAGGTTACTTTTCCAGCGCTGAATGATTCAGCGTTTCAATCTCGCTGGTAGTTGAACTGCGGGCACTTGCTAGGAGAGAGAAGTAGTGTTAACTTTTAGACCACTTTTTTTTTTTGTTGATTTGCAACACTTTTTGTCCAATCTAACAGCTCAATCTAGCCCATAGGGGTTAGCCTAAGTCATATAGGAAAGCAGATAATGAGGACTGCCGAACGGCACCCCAAGGGCATTTTTTTTTCCTTTTGGGTTTACTCCTTTTTGAAATGAAAAAAATTAGTAACGGTAATTATAACAGGCGTTAGTGGAATGAGATGGGATGAGTATATGTTCCATTTTCATTATATTATTAGAGAAAGAAAACCTGTCATTTTTAACATCCGATCCGTTATCCATTGAACCTGCTTCTTCCTTGTTGTAGCTGCACTCTGTTTTCTTTGCACTGAAAGTTGCTCTTTTCTTTTCCTCTGAAATTGTTTTCCATATGGCATCCAAAGAAATTGTTGTAACTACTGATGTGTCCATGATCTTGGACAAGTTATCCTCCATCAACCTCCCAACGACTAAAATCTCTAGGGGCCTCAGGGATGAGCTTATCAAACTTCAACACAACCTGGAGAAGAATATTCTGCCGTTTGCAGAAGATGCTGAGGATCAGCAATCTCAGAAGAAGGCTGTTACGCCATGGTTGGGAAAGCTTAAAGATGTAGCGTTTGATGTTGGCGACCTATTGGATGAGTTCTCTGTTCAGGTCTTCTACAGACTACCTTCGGATACTTGCACGTTGCGTAGGGTACGCCGGTATTTTTCATCCAGTAACCCTGTTGTTTTTGAATCAAAGATGTGTCGGAAAATCACACATTTCAACCGAAAGATATTCGAAATTGTCGATGATCAGAGTAGTCTGCCGGTAATTACTACTAGTGATCCTGTTGTTTTTAAATCAAAGATGTGTCAGCAAATCACCTATATCAAAAGGTTATCCAAAATTCTCGGTCATAAGAGTAGTCTGCCGGTAATTACTACAGTTAGTCGTGATCAGAGAACTCCACAAGTTACGCTTCAAAAGAATAAGAAGAAGGTAACTCCAGAAATAACATCATTTATAGATGATTCAGTTATTGTAGGTAGGGATACTGAAATATCTGATATCTTAAGCATGTTGTTAAGCACCAAAAACCCACCACCACCATCATCCGGCAACAATTATCATTATGCCAAAATTCCTGTCACACCCATTGTGGGTATGGGTGGAGTTGGAAAGACGGTACTAGCTCGGTCAGTCTACAATAACAACTTTCTACAGAAGCACTTTGATCTAAGATTATGCATATGTCCATCTAATGAGTTTGACGACTTTTATCTCTTGAGAGATTTTTTAAATTCCCTTCCTCAGAGAGATTTCGAGGCAGCGGTTTGTGCTCTTCAACAAAAGTTATCTGGTAGGAAATATTTGTTGGTGGTAGACGATTTACGGGACAATGGTGTGGAGAAGTGGGAAAGACTTGCCAGCTGTTTCACAGTTGGTGCCGAAGGAAGCAAGATCATAGTTACTACTTGTAGTTACAAAGTCGCACAGATAGTTCAAGATGAGACAAGAAACTGGTACATGTTAAAGCCATTAGCTATGGAAGATTGTTGGGTTATTATGAAGCAAAGGGCATTCGCTCCTGGTGGAGCATTGGAGACCGCGGAGATGAATAGAATTGGAAAGGAGATAGCGAAGAAATGTGCTGGTGTACCATTTGCTTCCAAGATTCTTGGAAGCATTATGCACTCAAGTTCAACTGAAGGGGACTGGCTTTCAATTCTGAATAACAATGACATATGGAGCCCAGTGGAAAGTCGAAATAACATTGTAACAATGCTGAAGTTGAGCTACAGCAATCTGTTGTCGCCTTTGAAACTCTGTTTCCAGTATTTAGCCTTGTACCCTGAAGGTTATAAGATTGATAGAGAAACTTTGATCCGATTATGGATGGCTGAAGGATTCCTTGGAGAACCTGATATAGAAGAGGAAGTACTATTAGAAGATATTGGAAACCAGTATTTCAACATTTTGTGGTGGAATTCATTCTTCACAGATGTTGAAAAAGATGAGTTTGGTCACGTTGTGTGTTTCAAGATGCATCATCTGGCAGCTCATCTGGCATTGTCTATGCTTGCTGGAGAGTCTGAGCATTCAATTGTGGAGGCTAGAGAGATGGGAAATATTTCTGAAGTTCGTCGTTTGAGATTGGTTTCTGATTCTAACATGTCAGCAGTATTCCCAAAATCCCTCCATGGAAACAAATTGAGAACAATTGTTGGCTTTCAACCAAGCAAATGTAAGAAATTTGCGAGTGGTCTTAGCAATAAGAAATTGCGTGAATTAGAGGTGACTGATTTTTTGGATGGAAAAGCTACCAGCCTCACTTATCGAATTGATGCACATAAGATACCTCGACCTTTCACATGGTCGTTTCGAATCACTATCTTCGTCAATCAGTAGTCTTAATAACTTGCAGACTTTGGTATTACGAGGTTGTAATTTCCTTTGGAAGCTTCCAAGCGACATTGGGTCTTTAAAGGATTTAAGGTATCTTGATTTGTCGTACACTGGGATACAAATTCTACCAGCTTCGATCACTAACCTCCGTAATTTACGTACGCTACTTCTTGGTGACAGTAAAATTAATCAGTTACCTAGTGACATTGGATCTTTGAAACAATTGAGGCATCTTGATATCTCGGCTATAAAGCTGAAGGAATTACCTATATCTGTCAGTGAACTGTACAATCTGGAGAAACTGAATTTTGCTTTCTGCCCATTTCTTAAAGTATTATTCAAATACATCAGTAAACTGGTAGATCTGAGACACATCATATGCAACTTAAAAATGACGGAGACACCAACTGGCATAGGTAAACTAACATCTCTTCAAACATTACAACATTTTATTGTAAGGGAGGGCATTGCGACAGCAGGTGGTATTGAAGATTTGGGAGGTCTACACCTCCTTCAGGGGGAGTTGAGAATATGTAAACTAGAGAATGTGAGAGATGCAGAAGATGGTAATAAAGCTAATCTAAAAGAGAAGCAATACATTCGCTGCTTAGATCTACGTTGGAGTTCTCGATCTTCTGGTAATGAGCATGTTTTTAATGATGGTGAAGTCCTAGAAGGAAGCTCTACATCCTCACCATAATTTGGAAACCTTGAAGATAAAGAATTTTATGGGTCCTCTGCTTCCTGCATGGCTGGGTCGTTCTCTTTTGTCTAGTCTTCCTAATTTGGTTGAACTAGTCCTCTTGGACTGCAGTAAATGCGAACAACTTCCATCACTTGGGCAGTTCCAATTTCTGAAGCTTCTTCAGATACGTGGTATGAACTCTGTCACGCGTCTGGGTAGCATGCTGTATGGCAAAGAAAGTAACAATGCAACAATTGCATTTCCTTCATTAACTGAGATGACCCTTGATTCCATGGAAAATTTAGAAGAATGGGTTCCACCTTCTCCTCCACCTGAAGTGAGCTCGTCAAGGTCCACCTCTTCTTTCTCTTCTCTAGAAAAGCTGACCATTTCATACTGCAGCAAGTTAGCGACAATTCCCACTCTCTGAAGGAATTAAAATTACAATCTTGTCATGCTCTAACATCCCTGCCTGATATAATGCTTAACTTCTGTTTGGAAATTGACAATTCGAGATTGCAAGGAATTCAAGCTTTCCACAAATGATCTGAAATGTCTCACCTCAATTGCGATAAGGGATATTGATACTCCAATATCTCCCTTCTAAGGATATCGGGTTCTGGGTGTTTCTGCTATGCAACAACATTTATATGGAAGGTACTTCATTCCCATATCTTTAAGTGATTTTGCTCTTTCAAGTACCGTATGTGTAGCTGACTAGTTGTGTGACTTGTGTCCAAGTACAAATGAATCATTTTGTTTAATTATTACAAACTGAAGTTTGCTTCTTTGTGCTCTTTTCTTGTTTGATAATGCAAAGTCCCTCTCTTGTTCTCGTATCTTATTCCAGAATTTGATAATGAATTACTTTCATTCAGTATTTATCTGTAGAATTTGCAATTTGTGCATGTACACTGGAGCAACTCAAAATTAACTGTGCCTAGTTGAATTTGTTTGATACACTTCACAGATTTACGTTCTTACATCAAACTTTCTGTTCAATTACATTGCACACTGTCAGTTTGCTATCACTTCACACCATTCTTGTTTCCATACTAACCTTACACACTTTTTTTTTTTTTTTCCCTGGTTCATGTAACATGTTCTGGAGCGATGAGTGATTTTTTTAATTTTTTATTTATCTTCCAGTAACAATCTTAAAACTAGTCTAATCTAAGCTTTATAACTGTTTGCAGGAACATATTGGGTAATTTTCGGTGCTTTCATGCAAATAAATGTATCCGCAAATTCCAAGAGTCGAAGCTGGATTTCTATGTAGTTAAGTTAATTTAATCAAACATTTTTTTGTTTTTTTGGTTTATCGAGTTATGTAAAACATGTGTGAGATATTCAGATTTCTTGTCCAGATTGAAACATGGGTTTTACTGCAACTTATTTTTCATTAGATTTTATTATCGTCACATATCACCAAATTATTTCCCGGACTGCTGCCTGCTAACAATGGAAATGATTCAAGGGCGTGAAAGTCTTCACACCTAAAAAATCTCACCTCTGAGAGAGAAATAATTGGTGAAAAATGGCATATAATGCATGAGCTCTATCTTTGAGCCTTACAAGTAGCCATTCTCTTGCAAACACTCTTTATGTTTAAAGCTGTCTTTTTGTTGCCTAAAAATTCTACCCTGACTTGTGCATCCAAAGATTAACATTCTTTTTACTACACCAACCCATATACCCAATTTATACCTGACACTATAATGTCACTATTTAAACTACAATTCGGTCATCCATAAACTACACATTAATTCTTCTCACAAATCTTTCATTTCTTTTCAAAACCAAAAACATTAACAAAATCACCATGTCTATCAAAGTTCAACAATTGAGTTCAAAGCTAGTAGGACCAATTTACAATGGGGATGAACAACCACCACCCGCTACTAACCAGTTTGCTCCTCTCAGTGTCTTTGATTGGTATATACCCGACGAACACGTACCCATAATATATGCATTTAAAACACCAAACCCTTCAAATGCATTCTTAGAACAAGGTCTTGGGAAAGTGTTATCGGACTACCGAGTATGGGCTGGTAGACTTGGTAAAGATGAGAACAATCATAGTATAATTCTTCTCAATGACAAAGGTGTTAGGTTCATTGAAGCATCAGCTGATCGCGCCCTTGAGCAGGTGATGCCGTTTAACCAATCCACCTTATTAACCCTTCATCCAGACTTCGAAGGAATGATAGAGATTTTAATCATTCAGCTGACAAGATTTACTTGCGGGTCTTTAGTCATAAGTTTCTCGTCGAATCATATGGTAGCTGATGGATTCTCTGTGAGTCAATTCTTGGTTTCTTGGGGTCGAGTTTGCCGTGGACTTGACATCAATCCACGTCCTTTGCACAACCGTGAAATTTTTGTACCTCGGAATCCATGCAGGGTCGAGTTTGATCATCAAAGCTTGGAGTTCACAAAAGGAGTGATCAATGACGTGTTTATTGATCCTTCAAATGTACCTCCTTATTCAGAAGAGGATGTGATATATCATAAACTTCATTTTCCTACAGAACTTATAGCCAAGCTCAAGAGCAAGGCAGGTTTTTCAGCTTCAGGCAAGCCTTATACCACATTCGAGAGCTTGGTTGCTCATTTATGGAGAACCATTACTAGGGTACGAGGACTCACCTGCCAAACTACGGAAATCAAGATTGCTGTGAACGGGCGGAAAAGGTTGATACCGCAAATTCCTGACGAGTACTTCGGTAATTTAGTACTCTGTGCGTACCCCGCAGCTAAAGTAAAAGAGCTGATGAATGGATCTTTACGCCACACCGCGTCGATAATACATGAATCAGTGGTGATGTTGAATGATGATTACTTCAAATCATATATAGACTTTGTGAGCAATGATATGCAGGGTGAAAATCCTACACCAGAAAGAGGTGAAAGGACGTTGGTAGCATTGTGGCCCAATTTGGAATTTGATAGCTGGCTCGGGTTTCCATTTAATGAAGTTGATTTTGGTTTTGGCAAACCTTGCCTTTTCATGCCGTCTTTCGACTCTTTGGAAGGTTTGGTATATTTGGTTCCGGCCATTGATGGAGGCGTCGATGTCTATGTTTGTTTGTTCAAACAACAAATGGCATTCTTCGACGAAATCTGTTACTCCATATAGTGTTATATATGACTGAATTTAGTGCATCTATCTCTATTTATGGCCATTATTACATGTAAGGATTTACTACCATCCAAGGAACAGAAACATCTAGTTAAGTAAAAAACTAAGAATGGATATGGATTTCTTACAATGAATTTTACTATACTAATTATATATGATGGTGATATATAAACAAAATTCTGGTATCTATTTCAATTTTTTTTCTTTTTCTTTTTGCACTTTGAGCACCAATAGTCTGCTGTCTCCCTTCATAAGAGCATCACCTATGGGTAGTCTCCATTTAGAGACTAACTCTTTCATATGAAAGGGTACTCGTCCAATAGAAAGAGTGAAGCTACTATGTTCAAAAATGAAAGAGGACACTAAACGGGTAATCATCCCCCGTTTATACAAATTTAAAAAAAAATTAATAATAAAATAATGATTGGAGGGAAAATTTAATTTTAAAAAAACTAAACGTGAGATAGTAAAAATCAATATAGACGGGGGACTTTTGATCGAATTTTGATAGTGGTAAGAATGAGGTTCGTAAGACTTGTGAAAGCAATTGAATTTAGATTTATTTAAACTAAAAGTAGAGAAAATTTAAATCCAAATTTGTTTTTTTTTTTAGAGTGAAAATAACCAAGACACTAGATTCCACTATTACACATGAATAAATGATGATAAAAATTCCAAAACTCTAATTATTTTTAAAATCTCTTTTTCTTAATTCACAAATTATCAAGCATATTCTCAAACATTAATTGTATCCCTTAAGCATAGATTATCTAACCAAATCATAACCTATCTAATTGAATCACAACTAATTAGGAAAAATTATGCAAACAATTAAAATTCTGCAAAGCAGTAATTTGAGTGAATTATAAAATACAAATTAGAGAAAAATAGAATAGTTACCAATTATTCATGCATAAATAGCTTCCTCCGTGCCTTGATTACGCGAGAATTAGCTCATCATTATCATGGAAACATGCTCAAAATTCATCTTTATTAATGCTCAAAAATGGTTCACAAATGATGAAATGGGAGAAAAAATGAATAAAACCGGGTTTTGTAACACTTATATTTGTTACAAAATCAATTGTTACAGAAAACGATAAAGGAATACCGTCACTGGCACTGTTGAAGAACGACGGTCTTTAAGGGTCTTATGTTCTTCGTACCTTCTTCACCAGCAGAAAAATTGTTTTTCCTGTAACTTTTTTTTCTCGATTTTTTTGTGCTCTAAACGTCTCCCTATTCTCTCCCTGAACTCCCTCCTCCTTCTATGAGTCTCCTAAAGCCTTTATATAGTCACAGGATCAAGAATAAATTCGTAATAACTCAAAAATCTTCTCGATATCCAACCATTAACTCATGAATATTTTCTTTTATGTTTTATGTTCTTACGCATATTTTCGACGTATACACGCTCCAGAACTTCCTTGTTTGACTCCTCCACACTTCTGCAGCAACCAAACTCCATCACAACTCAATCAAAACACGTTCAAGCACGATAAACTCTGAGGTTGCATATTTCCTTCCCGACAAAAATTTAGCCCAACTGAATGCATTAAAACACACATACCACCATTGTTTGGGCATATCACGTCTTTCCCAATCAAAATCAGTGATTGAATCTCACTGAAACTACTCCAAAAATCAACCAGAAAATTCCGCAGATAAATAAAAAATTTCCCGCCAAATTTTTTTTCAAACGATGAAGAAGGGTGTAGTGCCCTGAATCCAAAACGCGGGTGCCTTTAGCAGCTCGGCTGCCTTGGGGGCGCCCTTATCCATTTTTAGGGTGCCTTTAGTAATTTTGGTGGGTGCCTTTAACACTTTTTCTGGGGTGTTTTCCATATTTTTTCGGGGTTCCTCCTGTGTATTTCTTGGGTGCTTCCGGTGCATTTCTGGGGTGCCTTTAGTACTCTATCCTGGGGTGTAAAACACCACTTTACGAGCCAATTTCGTCGCAAGAGCTTATTTCTCTAAAAATACCTACAAAGACATGAAATAACAAAATAAATACAAAATCGAATACTAACAATATATACAATTGAGACATATTAGACACAATAATGCGTCTATCAAATACCCCAAAACTTATTATTTGCTAGTCCCGAGAAAATTTAATCTACAAAAATAAAATCCTAACTCACTGTCGCAGGCATCGCGATTGCACTTAGCGTGTGCAACAAGCCTTTGAACCCCTAGGTGGCCCTAGTGGCCGAGTTATAGTCTCGGGAGGGTTTACCAGAGGTGTACCCACAAAACCTTTACTCCAGACCCTAGCTATCTACGCAGAACCTTGAAATGGCACTAAAGAACCTCCTTGGTTGGCATACTTATTGATTACGGGAGGAAGTACCCTAATGCGAAATTCCAATTGCTGTACACGAGTTTGCACTAAAATTCGTATATAAGTGACAGAGCTCTACTCAGATAGTTTCACTATGGACATCAATATCCGGAGTCAACAAATCACATGGATAGATTAAGAGATGGATATAGAAAAACATAGATGGTTTTGATGTTGACTAGGTGAACGGTGTTTTATCATATCTGTCTGAAGGCCTCTGCCAAGATGAACCTATCCTAATGGACTGAGATACCGGTCTGACTAATATCAACACAACTGGTATATACAAGGAGACCAGTGGTCAATAATCCTAATTCTAGATCAACTCGTCTGGCATATACAAGGGAACCAACGATCGATTTATTGAACACACATTTATTATTTATTTATTTAGAACTAACAACATGATTAGATCTTGTGGATCCAAGCGATGCTTTCTTGTCAGCAGATTACATGGTAATTCCCGTGGATCCTGCATTCCACGCTTGTTTAGGCGACGGAGACAGGGAGAACACACACATATTGCTATCCAAGTGTTAAAATTTATTCCGATTGGTCTGGTCTTTTTTTTTTTTTTTTTTTTTTTTTGGTATCTCAATCACTCTATTTCACCCTAGCATTGGTAACAACTTGAATTGTGAGCCCCACCTAATCACTTAGAGAAACATATTTTAAAAAGAAAATAAAAACATAAGTGAAAAGGACTCAACGAGATATGGCGAAACTATCATGTTATTTCTAACACCTGAGCTCTGTGCTTTTACGAATAGACTCTTATAGATGTTTCCACCTACTCAGATTGGTTCCTCAACTCCTAAAACCAAAATGCTTCCATCCACTTAGATTGGTTAGTGCCATCCTTAATAGGCATAAATTTCTAGGCTCTGGAGTTTATTGCAACTAAAAAGTTTTTCCCATACCCCCAAACTTAAATCTAACATTGTCCTCAATGTTTCTAATGAAAGAGCAGTACCAAAAATAACACAAAGAGAAGTTGGAAAGATAGTACCTGAGTGAAGAGAGAAATCAAAACTAATATACAACATACAATGACCCCGATGGTCAATCAAGAGTAAGCAGAGTCCTCCAGAGGGACCTCCTCAACATCACCTGTAGGAAAGGGCTCTAAAAAGGGTTTCAATCTCTGACCGTTAACCTTCAAAGAACCATCCGCCGTCTATATCTAAACAGCTTCATGAGGAAAAACAGTACGGACCACAAAAGGACCGGTCCACCGAGAGCGCAACTTCCCGGGAAATAGATGCAAACGAGTGTCATACAGAAGAACTTTTTGACCTGGAGAAAATGACTTTCGTAAAATATTCTTATCATGCACAAGTTTCATTTTTCCCTTATACTCCTTAGAACTATCGTATGCATCTCTACGAATCTCGTCCAACTCATTGAGCTGGAGTTTTCTGTGAGCTCCTGCCTTGTAAAGTGAAAAGTTTAGCTACTTAATAGCCCAATAGGCTTTATGCTCTAACTCAACAGGCAGGTGACATGCATTGCCAAATACTAAACGATAAGGTGACATTCCAATGGGTGTCTTAAACGCAGTACGGTAAGCCCATAAGGCATCAGTAAGCCTCAATGACCAGTCTTTCCTATTGGGATTAACTGTTTTCTCTAAAATACGCTTAATTTCCCTAATGGAGACCTCTACCTGACCACTAGTCTGTGGGTGATATGGGGTAGCTACTTTGTGGGTAATACCATACTGTTTCATTAAAAGAGAAAATGGTCTATTACAAAAGTGTGAACCTCCATCACTAATTATAGCTCGCGGCGTACCAAAACATGTAAGTATATTTTCTTTCAAAAACTGGACTACGACCCTATGGTCATTGGTTTTACACGCAACCGCCTCAATCCACTTAGATACATAGTCTACATCGACAAGGATGTATAAGTTACCAAAAGAATTAGGAAACGGACCCATAAAGTCAATACCCCACACATCAAAGACCTCAACAACTAAGATAGGGTTCAAGGGCATCATGTTCCTACGGGAAATGGTTCCTAATTTCTGGCAACGTTCACAAGTAACACAGTAACTGTGGGAATCTTTAAACAACAAAGGCCAATAGAATCCACACTGCAATATCTTAGCAGCAGTCTTCTTAGCACTAAAATGACCCCCACAAGCATGATCATGACAAAAGGAAATAATACTTGACTGATCAATTTCATGTATACATCTCCTAATAATCTGGTATGGACAATACTTAAACAAATAAGGATCATCCCAAAAGAAGTGCTTAACCTCAGCTAATAATCTAGAACGATCTTGTTTACCCCAATGCTGGGGAATTCGACCAGTAACAAGATAATTCACTATATTCGCATACCAAGGTAATTGGGTAACAGAGAACAGTTGTTCATCAGGAAAACTGTCTCTAACAGGAGGAGAATCATCAGGGGTATCCACAACAAGCCTAGACAAGTGGTCTGCTACTACATTTTCTGCATCTTTTTTGTCTCTAATGTCTAAGGAAAATTCCTTCAACAAAAGGATCCATCTAATCAATCTAGGTTTTGTATCCTTCTTGGAAAGAAGATACTTCAAAGCAGCATGATCAGTGAAGATTATAACCTTAGAACCTAAGAGATAGGATCTAAACTTGTCTAAGGCGAACACAATGGCTAACAGTTCCTTCTCCGTAGTAGTATAGTTCAACTGGGCATCATTCAGAGTTTTTCTAGCATAGTAAATCACATGGAGTAATTTGTTTTCTCGCTGACCTAGCACAACACCAATAGCAAAATCTGAAGCATCACACATGATCTCAAAGGGTAGGTTCCAGTTGGGTGCCTGGACTATGGGGGCGGTAGTGAGTAAAGTTTTAAGCTTCTCAAAAGCCTCTAAACAAGCATCATCAAAGACAAACTTAACATCTTTTGCAAGCAAATTGCAAAGAGGTCTAGAAATTAAGCTAAAATATTTAATGAATCGACTATAAAAACCTGCATGCCCTAAGAATGACCTAATATCTCTTACGGTTTTTGGGACCTGTAAAGTCTTAATAAGGTCAACTTTGGCTTTATCTACCTCTATACCCTTAGATGATACGATATGCACTAAAACAATTCCTGAACGAACCATGAAATTACATTTCTCCCAATTAAGCACTAAATTCTTCTCCTTACACCTAGTCAAAACTAATGACAGATGATGCAAGCACTCATCAAAAGACGAACCAAATACTGAAAAATCATCCATAAAGACCTCTAAGAACCGTTCTACCATGTCAGAAAATATGCTCATCATACAAC
>JAJJMB010003834.1:0-15959 GCA_023531105.1 Papaver atlanticum | reverse complement strand
ATAGCTCGGTTGAACCCACCAAGCGTTGGTATGTCAAGTTTGGTTGTCATATTTTAGTGAATAAAAACTCAACTTAAGAGTCGCTTGATTATGTACTAGAGACAACTTCGTATAGGTTAGGCTAGAAATATTAGGATAATGAGACGTACAAGTATTACTCGAAGAGTTGAAGAATGTGAAGAAGTAAAGAGCTGCATCGACGACATCATCCTTCCTCTTGAGGTTAGTAATATTTTGACTTGAACTGTTTCATTCCCAACGTATCTTTCAAGTCGTGCTATATTGAAAACATAACTGCGAAGTTGTGAATGACTATACTCTAGTAGACATAGTGTTAAGGAATTAGAATACGAAGTATAACGCTTATCTTTTGAACTTCGTATATAAGACATCGACATAATCGTATGAATGCTATTGTGATTATGTGTATGGGTATGGGTGAAGATTTCGTTCTAGGAAACAATGTTTACCTTCGTTTAAAGGAAGTACATTCATGCTAGGCTTATTGGTATTGTTATTCATTGCATATCTTTGATTACCAATATGTGTGAGTTAGTAGAACCGATCGTAACTTGTTATGTATCTTGGTAAAACTAGTCTTTTATTGTTCAAAGAAATAAGATGTCGACATACTTTGAACATGTTCAGTAACTCGTATCTTTTATTGTTCAAAGATATTCCTTAATAGATAAAGGAGATCCCGGACCGAAATAAGTTGAGAATCTTTTAATTAAGGTTGTTAATTTTTATATGCTTTTAATTACCAGCAATTAAAAAGCATATCTCTGGAAAATAAAAATTGGTAATGTTCATATACTAATTGGAGATTTTCTAGTAAGATTTCGGTTATTTTTTGACAGAGCATTTCTAGGAATTATGAAAACCGATTTGGAAATATATTGCATATCTTAAGAATATTTCGGTTTTAGAAATTCCTTGGTGTCCAAACTTCCTTGGTCTATAAATACCCAAGTTTGCATTTCATGTAAACTATCCTAAGAGCCAGCAAAACTACCTTGTTGTGTTGTTACTGGTGGAGCCGTCTATTCGGAGAGGAAAGTACCCTAATTAGGCGAAATCTCTTACGACCGCTCGTTTAAAGACTTATGTGTGATCAAGAAGCTCTACGAGTACCGTTGGTGGGAAACTAGATAATTGCAGTATTATTAGTTTTCGATTTGATTTGATTGACTAACGGTTGTTGAACTTTGATTGCACCTAGTTTGTTTATTCTTGAGAATCTTCTCTTCTGATATAAGATTCACTCAAACTAGATCGAAGTGTCGACGGGATCTTTAGAACTATTTGTAAATCTAAAGACGTCTTGTGATAATCCATTGTTAACAGACTTCGTTCTGTGTGTGATTGATCACAAGAGATTCAAGTTGTTGTGTGCAGGTGTTTATTAAAGATTTGAAGACGGAGAAGATTTCTGATTTGGGTTCATAATCTTTGGTGTGCACAAAACTTGATCGGCTGGGATCCAACTATAATCGGTCTATCTTTTAGTAGATTTAATTGATTATTTGCGTAGATCGGCATCAGTATTTAGTATCTGGATAGATCCTATTATTGATTGCAAAATCTAAACTCGACTACTTGTTAGTTGTTTGTTAGATAGATCTAAATCCGACAAAGGAGTTTATAAGATTAAACAGAAGAGCCTTTGTCTAACTCATATCACTGGATTGAATAGAGTTGATACCGAATAGATTTGTTGTTCCTTTACTGTTTGGAATACGAACCAAAGGAATTGTTCCAGTGTGTGCACTTATTGAATGTCGGAAGCGCAGGGATACTGAAGAAACTAGATGAACTATAGGTTTAGTTGCTTGGTCTCAACTATACGAAGTTAGGTTGATTTTGTATAGCGGCTTAATTCTGAGAGTATTCAATTCAGGACTAGGTCCCGGGGTTTTTCTGCATTTGCGGTTTCCTCGTTAATTAAATCTTGCTGTGTCATTTACTCTCTTTTTTTTCGTAATTATAATTGTTGTTATTATAATTTAAAGTAAATTACACAAACGATAACTCCGTATTACTTGATAGTGATCCTATAGAGTTTGGTTAAGTCTGAAACTATTATCAAGTAATCACACTTTGATTGTTGTATTGTCTCGATCTCGTATCCATAGACGATCACACAAAGTGTGAATACCGATTCGTTGTATTGTCTCGACTCAGTCCATAGACAATCACTTTCGATAAGAGGACTTATAGGTGAAAAGTTTTAGATTGAGGTATATTTGGGTACCCTCGTCTTTTCACATGGATATAACACAGAAAAATCTATGCGCTTACCTCAAAACTTTCACAGACAAGCCGTCATCTGAGCAAACTCATCCCCGGTCCGAGAAAGGAAAAGCTAAGGAAACATCCTCAACTGCTGATCCTGAAACCTCTCCCATCCACATCCTGTAAGATGATGAAGTCCCCAATGCTGCAGATAACCCACCGGCAAAGGAACCAGCAAGTTTCATCACTCGTGAAGATTTGGAGCGCTTTCTGGAGGATCATGGAAAAGACAATACATCATCTGTCCATCATCACCAACCTCCATATCCTTTTGCTATACTGAGAGTTCCTCTTCCGAAGGGTTATACTTCTCCAAAGATCACGCTTTATGATGGAACAGGAAATGCTCGAGAACATGTTTATCGATTTTTGTAATTATTGGGCGAACATGAGCACAACCATGTTGTCCGTCTGAAGGAATTTTCAAAGTCTCTGGCAGGCAGAGCATACATCTGGTACAATAACATCGCGGCAGGAAGCATCACCAGTTGGGGAGAAATGATTAATGTTTTCTACCGAAAATACTTATTCGTTTGGGAACAAGTTACTCTCTCCAATCTCGGAAGGATGTTTCAGAGAAACAATGAACATCCCAACGATTACGTTAAAGGTTCAGAGTCCAAGCTTTGGATTGTCATGATCCTAACGTCATAGAGTAATAACTTGTATATATGTGCATCAATGGAATGATCCCGGTCTACAGAGCCTTACTGTAAAATCTTCGATTCCATACCTTCTCGGAACTTCATGAAGCGGGGAAGCGATCAGCAACTACCGCGCCTGCTTTACTGGAAAGAGCAAAACCTAGACTGAGAGCCTCGTGATACTCAACATCTCTTCAACAGACAATAAAACCTCAAACCTTCCATGAACGTTGTTGCTCAAGGAAGTAAAAGGAAAGACACCTATCAAGAGGCATAACATCTCAAACATGCACATCCAAGGCTCATCTGAAGGCGAAAAGAAAGGATAACAAATCCTGAAATGCACAAACCTCGACCCAGCATCAATAAACGGGGAAATGATCAGACAGACTCAAACTTCCCTATTCTCATTGAAGAAGTGATCGAGTTACTTGAAGTCTGGGTTCAAAATGGTGCAATAAAATTGACGTTCATCAGGAGAGAGTCGACTGAAAATGAAATGGAGAACCCCAGGTACTGTCGCCTTCATAGGTTCATCAATCATCCAACAAGTGACTGCAATATTTTGAAGCACATCTTCAAAGAGAAGGTTGAGCAACAATAGCTTCAACTGGGGAATGAAGGAGTGCACATGGACCCTCTCCTAATCAGTACTTCAATCTCTCTGAGCAACCTTTCGACGAAGCAGTTCAATCCTTGGTCGAACATATATGCGAATTGCTCTATCTGTCTAACGCACAAAGGAGGGACATGTTCACAACACTGATCACATCGTTTCAGGAAGTCCATTCCGAAAATACTTCCTGAGCCTCCAGCCATAGACAAAGATATGTACGACTGGGGACTGCATACCATAGTCAAGAGGTTGAAACAAGAACCTACAAAATATGCATGGACATTCATCAAGAGGTTCCGCACTTAGAGATGATGTTCAAGCACGACAAAGAATATCTTGGGTATTCCCCGTAACCTTTGCATGAGTGTTCATATGTGCCATAAAATCATAAAGCTTTGATGTATGCACAAGTATGGAATCCCACCGCAAATAAATGTTAAATGACCAGAAGATACTCGGGGCCGAGTCGATCAATCCTAAGACATTCGACGCTTAAGAGATATGACGCTTCAACGCTCAAGCATCTAACATTTGAAGAATTTAGAATTTTCTTAACTTATCTGTTATTTTCAATTCCTCCAAAATATATGCAATACTTGCATTAAGTAATTGGATTTATCAAACCAAAAGAAAATCCCTACAATTGTTGATATTCTACTTTTCCAATGCCAACTGAAAGACAAAAACCTCTCATCTCTGAGTGCTATATTCTTCAGAAGCCTTCAAATTGTACCCAATCAAAGAGTACACCTTCGATAATGGCACCTCTAGCTTCAACACAAATATCTCGACGATGACACACTGATTTAATACCAAGATGATCAAAGTGTAACTGAACTACAATCGATAAGTCTTCACTATCCCGTGATAAAACTTCTGAAGCAGATGCAACATCATTCATCCATGGATGGCACAAACTCCTTCAACATGCACTGAGGACTTGATCTTATTGGAGAGATCAATTCAAATCTATTTCAATAAATGTTATTACATAACAAGTTATTGAAACCTAATGCGATTCCATAAAACTTCATTAACGGGACCTATTTACATCACAATCCCCTACACAACTGAGGAACTTCCTCTCTTCACCAATCACATTTAGAGTGAAGACCGCTGCTGCTATCTACCGCAACAACGTCGACTCACTGACGAAGCCAGTTCACAGTAAAGTCATGCTATTCAGGAGAATTCTGGTTGAACTCCTAGTACACCTTCATCTTAGGGATTCTCAACCCACCAACTAGTTCGTGAATGTAAAGGATCACTAGATGGAGGAGCAAATACTATGTCGATAATCATGGTTCTAGCTTTTTCGGTCTCTGGAGCAACTCCAACCATAGTATCGGCATCAACAAGGATATCTGGAGGAACTCCGTCCATGGTATCAGCATCCACAAGAATGTCTGGAGAAAATTCAATCGTGATCTCAGCATCAACAACGGTCTCAGGAGCAACATCCTCATGATAGGGCTTCATCAACTAACCATTCTCTGAAGTTTTACTCGATGAAGCGGACTTATCCAAGCACTAATGATTCATATCAAGATGTGTAGACATGAACATGTTCACGTGAAATTCTTCCCAAAGCTTGCACGACGGGGGGCACAAGCCAAAGTCTTCTACAAGATGTTCTCATCACCTCTATAAATGAGATACAACACACTTCAGTCCATGGGTTTACAAAAACGTACCAATGGGTGAGGAATGGGACAATGCTTCCTCAACGAAAGATGTTCGTCTATGTCTCTTCTACAACATACCAACAGGGCACATCAATCGGATATACGAGCAGAAAGATATGGCTTCCACACTCAGGATTATGGAATCTGAAAATTTGCACAAGATTACAATTTATGAATGTGCATGCGTTATTGACTGTCCTAGACATCTCCAAACTGAAGGATTCTTTTTTTCATATGATTCCTCAGTCTCTTAGCTTCGAAATTTTGGGTCAAGCATCGAACTCCAACATCGAATGAAGTTTCAACAACTTCCAGAGCGGATGACGTACAAGCAAAAAATTTTAGACGGGATTCATAACACTCACATTTGAGTGACATTTCCCTAGAACCCCACCAATATTGGGGACTGACAGTCTTCCACCGTGATACTGTATGTCTCTCCATGAAGGCTCCATAAGTTTCGAAGACGTAAGCAGATGGGTGTTTTTGCAACAAGCTCATCTGATGAAATTTTGCACTATCCTGCGCAAAGCGACAACTTGGAGTAATTGATGAAGAATCGAAGGACAGGTCATTCTCTCCATACGGAGGTCCACTACAACATGTCCAATATTCACATCAATTGGAAGAACGAGCTAAAATTTTCTGAAGAAGAATCGTGATCCTTCATGCATATGTACGTTCATCGACTCCATTCAATCAGAGGTAAAGAGACAAGCAAGGTTTCTGATATTCATGAAGCAAAAATACTGAAATAATCAATGAAACATATACTATAATGATTGATCGTCAGTCATCATCTTCACGATCAGAATCTTCTCAAGTTCTTTTTCAGAATCATCTTATGAATTTTCTTCAAGAACTTCTTCCAGATGGTCTTCAGGTTCATCATAAGTTGCATCCAAATAGTCATCTTCATCACATTCGGCTTGGAAATTATCTTTGGCCAATCGTTCAACCCTTGTACTCGGTGGATATGACTCAACCTCACGCTCGATAGGTTTTCAGACGGATTCAACTTCCTCCGCATCTGCATCAAAAGCTAAGCCGTCCGCGCGAGATCGAACTTAATCTTCAGCCTCTAGTGTCACTTGCTGAAGCCGGCACCGTTTTTGCTTATAAGCTGCAAGCTTTTCATCTTCATCTTTTCTCTTCTGTAATAACTCATCTCGTCTCTGCTTCTCTTCTGCATCCACTAAGGCTAAGAAAGCGTTGATTCCGCCACGAACGACTCCCAGATGATCGAGAGACATACCATGTATCAGCTTTCCAGCATCTTTTAAAGGTTGATTCACCTTGGCAAGAATAACTGCAGAAGTCTGCATCTTTGGCTTGGTATTTCTGGAGTATTCCCGGAAGCGCCAGAAGAGTTGTTATAGCTGGAAGTCACCATTATCTGAGGAGAAAGACATGGAGTCATGGATATACAAATAATAAACACGCAACAAAAATGGTAACATTCCAACCCATTCTTGTTTACAATTTCACTAACAGTAGTGATTATACCGAAAAAGCCTCAATAACTTGCTCGTTTCTCCAAATTTTCAAAGACAAGCAAAGTTCATTATTCAAAAATCAAAATTTGATTTTCATGAAATGGTGAACAACTCACGTAAATTTTACTGTGTAACATCCACTAGTTTTTCAAAATTTGGACAGACGTCCATTCTACAATTCTGAAAGCTCACATAAAGACATTATTTCATCATAAATAATTATCTATTTTAAATAATTATTCAAAATCAAAATTTGATTTTAGCAACAAAAAAAATTAAACATGAAGCAACTCATGTAATTTAAAAAAAAAAAAAAAAAAACTTTTTCTCTTGTACGAGCATCCACCTTTGAAACGAGAGTTTATTCCATTTTGTGAAAGCTCGCATATTTAAAAAATAAATTTTGGTTTTCGTGAAAGCTCATAGACAAATTTTATATCATTAGACGCATGTCTAATAAAAAAAAAATCTTCCTTATGCTAGGGATTATTGTTTGTTTCTTAAACTAACAAACGAACAAACATCCGTTCCTAAAACTAGGATTTTATTTTTTGGACCCGAGCCCGTAAACGCTAAACCTACCAAAATTAGGTGTCCGATCTCCGAATCAGCGGTGCCTCATCTCTCCATACTCACGGGATGAAACTCTATCATATCGCCAGAGTCTTTATCCAGGCATTTGCTTATACATGACATCATTGAAGAAAATTGAGGATTCTGGTAATGCCTTTTACGACTAAGTTCAACTACTTGTCTCATCTACAGGAAAATCGCCATCCAGTGCTTACTGCGGAACATGACTGTCCCTCACTAAGCAGGGGACTTAATGTTGATGGTGGATTTTCAACAAAGGATAAAATCGTAAAATCATGATATAGCATGTTTCTGACACGGTTTCAGAAATGTATGTGAAACTTATATTTTATGATTCGTGAACCATTTCACGATCTCTGACTGAGCGAACATCCTCTCAGAGCTCTGATGAATATGCTACTAGTAAAGCCTCTGAGCTGAGCTTTTCGACACTTCGCATATTTCATCAGCACCTCTACGTAGAATCGAAATGATTGGATGGCTCCTAGACATATTGCATGCTAGTATAGAGCATTAACGTCTTCAGGACGTCACACTATTTGTTGTTCTTTGACTATGTAGAGAGAATGTGTATAGAATCTCTTAACGATTGGATGGCTCCTAGACATATTGCATGCTAGTATAGAGCGCTAACGTCTTCAGGACGTCACACTGTTTGTTGTTCCCTAACTGTACACGACCAATATTCAGAACGACTATGATGCTTCCATCATCTCAATTCTCATACCTCGATTCTTGAATAAAATCGCTCCTAGACATATCGCATGCTAGTGTAGAGAAATTCATAGATTAATTCTAGCGTGTCATTCAGCAACTGAATTCCTAGAAAATAATCTATTTATCTCATTACTCCGTTCCATGGATGATCCTCGGCTGGATTCCAAAGATTAGTAATAGATAATCATTCTATCTCATTACTCCGTTTGATAGTTGATTCTCAGCTGAATTCCATGGATTAGTAATAGATACTCAATTTATTTTATTACTCCGTTTCATGACTGATTCCCAGCTGAATTCCATGAATTAGTAATAAATATTCACTAATCGGGCATCTGTCCCACCACCAAGTAAGCCCCGAGAAAATGGTGTGAGTGTACTTAGAAATAATGCACGAACGATCACCCGAGCGCACGAACGAGCACTCAAAAATATGGAGAAACGAGAAAACCTCTGCAAAATAGAGAATAAAAATAATATTTGTAAAATAATAAAGAGTCACCCAGGGGGACCGGGCCCACCGGCCGTCCGGTCATGCCGATGTGGCCGGTCCCATGCCTCTTCATTTTATTTTAACTTATTTAATTATTTTTCCTAATCTTATGAAAACTCTTTCAGTTGAGCAAACTCTCTCATTCGAGCAAAACTCTCAGTTTCTCCATATTTCCTTCACAAGATGAAAAATAATTAAAAATATTGAAAGCTGTCACGGGACCGGGCCTACTAGTCGTCCGGCCATGCCCTATCCGTGTCCGGTCCCGCACCTTATGATACCTTATTTTATTATTATTATTATTTCCTTCATCTCATGAAACTCCCCCGTTTGAGCAAAAACCCTGGTTTTCAAATTTTTTCACTAAAATTGACAAAGGGGGAGATTGTTAGAGCATAGCTCGGTTGAACCCACCAAGCGTTGGTATGTCAAGTTTGGTTGTCATATTTTAGTGAATCAAAACTCAATTTAAGAGTCGCTTGATTATGTACTAGAGACAACTTCATATAGGTTAGGCTAGAAAGATTGGGATAATGAGACATACAAGTATTACTCGAAGACTTGAAGAATGTGAAGAAGTAAAGAGCTGCATCGACGACATCATCCTTCCTCTTGAGGTTAGTAATATTTTGACTTGAACTGTTTCATTCCCAACGTATCTTTCAAGTCGTGCTATATTGAAAACATAACTGCGAAGATGTGAATGATTATACTCTAGTAGACATAGTGTTAAGGAATTAGAATACAAAGTATAACGCTTATCTTTTGAACTTCGTATATAAGACATCGACATAATCGTATGAATGCTATTGTGATTATGTTTATGGGTATGGGTGAAGATTTCGTCTTAGGAAACAATGTTTACATTCGTTTAAAGGTAGTACATCCATGAACTTGTTTTATAAATCAAAAGGGAAATCGCTAGGCTTATCTGTATTGTTATTCATTGCATATCTTTGATTACCAATATGTGTGAGTTAGTAGAACCGATCGTAACTTGTTATGTATCTTGGTAAAACTAGTCACAATGCCTGACTTATGTATTGGTATGACTTTTATTAGTGTGACCGATCCTAAGTAATCACCTAAGATAGTATGATCGATAGTTGTAATTGGTGTGACCGATCCTAGTAATTGGTGTAACCGATCCTAGTAATTGGTATGATCGATCACAAAAGAGTAGTAATCGATCCTTGTAATTGGTGTAACCGGTCCTGGTAATTGGTGTAACCGCTCCTGGTAACTGGTGTGACAGATCATAAGTAAAACTATGAGAATATGGTAACCGGTCCTGGTAATTGATGTGACCAATTTGGTAACTGATGTAACCGGTCCCAGTAACCATTTTAAGGTAGAACCGATCCTTGTGTTTGATAGAACCGTAAACCCATGATTAGTGTGTTTATTTGATCAATCACATAGTTCTTTGAAATTAGATGAACCAGTTCTAAACTTGTTTGGAATTGTGGTATAATCGGTTCCAATATTGTAAATATGAAAAAGGATTTACAAAGAAATAAGATGTCGACATACTTTGAACATGTTCAGTAACTCTTATCTTTTATTATTAAAAGATATTCCTTAATAGCTAAAGGAGATCCCGGACCGAAATAAGTTTAGAATCTTTTAATTAAGGTTGTTAATATTTATATGCTTTTAATTACCAGCAATTAAAATGCATATCTCATGAAAATAATAATTGGTAATGTGCATTTACTAATTGGAGATTTTCTAGTAGGATTTCGGTTATTTTTGGATAGAGCATTTCTAGGAATTATGAAAACCTATTTGGAAATATATTCCATATCTTAAGAATATTTCGGTTTTGGAATTTCCTTGGTGTCCAAACTTCCTTGGTCTATAAATACCCAAGTTTGCTTTTCATGTAAACTATCCTAAAATCCAGCAAAACTACCTTGTTGTGTTGTTACTGGGTGAACCATCTATTCGGAGAGGAAAGTACCCTAATTAGGCGAAATCTCTTACGACCGCCCGTTTAAATACTTCTGTGGGATCAAGAAGCTCTACGAGTACCGTTGGTGGGAAACTAGATAATTGCAGTATTATTAGTTTTCGATATGATTTGATTTACTAACGGTTGTTGAACTTTTATTGCACCTAGTTTGTTTATTATTGAGAATCTTCTCTTCTGATATAAGATTCACTCAAACTAGATCGAAGTGTCGACGGGATCTTTAGAACTTTTTATAGATCTAAAGACGTCTTGTGATAATCCATTGTTAATAGACTCCGTTCTGTGCGTGATTGATCACAAGAGATTCAAGTTGTTGTGTGCAGGTGTTTATTGAAGATTTAAGAAGATTTGAAGATGAAGAAGATTTCTGATTTTGGTTCATAATCTTTGGTGTGCACAAAACTTGATCGGCTAGGATCCAGCTATAATCGGTTTATCTTTTTGTAGATTTGATTGATTAGTTGCGTAGATCGACATAAGTATTTAGTATCTGGATAGATCCTATTATTGATTGAAAAATCTAAACTCGACTACTTGTTAGTTTTTTGTTAGATAGATCTAAACCCGACAAAGGAGTTTATTGGATTAAACAGAAGAGCCTTTGTCTAACTCATATCACTGGATTGAATAGAGTTGATACCAAACAGATTTTTTGTTCCTTTACTGTTTGGAATACGAACCAAAGGAATTGTTCAAGTGCGTGTTATTATTGAATGTCAGAAGCGCAGGGATACTGAAGAAACTAGGTGAACTATAGGTTTAGTTGCTTGGTCTCAACTATACGAAGTTAGGTTGATTTTGTATAGCGGCTTAATTCTGAGAGTATTCAATTCTGGACTTCCCGGGGTTTTTCTGCATTTGTGGTTTCCTCGTTAACAAAATCTTGCTGTATCATTTACTTTTGTTTTCCGCAATTATAATTGTTGTCATTATAATTTAAAGTAAATTACACAAACTTTAACTCCGTATTACTTGATAGTGATCCTATAGAGTTTGGTTAAGTCCGAACCTATTATCAAGTAATCACACTTTGATTGTTGTATTGTCTCGATCTCGTATCCAAAGACGATCACACAAAGTGTGAATACCGATTCGTTGTATTGTCTCGACTCAGTCCATAGACAATCACTTTCGGTAAGAGGACTTATAGGTGGAAAAGTTTTAGATTGAGGTATATTTTGGTACCCTTGTTTTTTCAATTGGTATCAGAGCGGGAAAACACGAAAAGATCTAACAATCTATGTTTGATGCGATCCATCCTATAAGAAATGAACTCGAGTTCTCATGAATCGATTTCAGTTAACGTACCGCCAAGATTTGATGGAACAAACTATCTATGGTGGAAATCTGCTATGAGATATTTTCTTCAATCAAGAAACTTTAATACTTGGTTATTAGTTGTTGATGGTTATAATTGCCCGAAAATCGAAAATTCAGAAACTGAGTTTAAACGCTTAGTAGATTATACTAACGAAGAAAAGGCTTTTGCAAAGTAGAATTCAGATGGTTTGAATGCTATTATACATGCTGTAAATCGTGATCTACAACATCATGTATCAACATGCCAAACTTCAAAGGAATCTTGGGATAATCTTCAGATCGTGTTCGAAGGAAATACATCAGAGAAAGAAGCTAGACTAGAAACTCTTACGTCTGATTGGGAAAACCTTCGAATGGATGACAATGATACTTTTGAAGAGTTTCATATTAAACTCTCTGAGATAGTTAATGCTTCTTTCTCGCTTGGAAAGACTATTTCTGAAAAAGATATAGTATGCAAAATTCTCAGATCGTTTCCATCTAGATACGAATCTAAGAATCATGCAATCATCGAGGCTAATGATCTTTCCTCTTTATCAAGGAGTTCTCTTGTTGGAAAACTAAAGATATTTGATCAGGAGCACTTGTCTAAGAAAAAAGACAATATTGCCTATAAATCCATCAAAAAACCGTCGACTCAATGTCCGGAAGTCTCCTAAGATCAAGAGGAACTAGATATTGAAGATGAAACCGAACTTAATCATCATTTGTCTCTAATCACTCAACGATTCAAGAAATTATTGAGACACCGAAAAAGGGAATCTCCTGTGTCAAAAAGAAATCAGATTTCTACACATAAAAGTGAAGACACTTTGGATGATGTTGATAATGTTCCTCAATGCTACAAATGTAGAGGATTTGGTCATATTTCTCCACACTGTCCAACTAAGGATATTTAGTGGAAAAGAAATGTATATACTGCGACTCTTGACTATTCTCCTGACGAGGATAATCAAGACTGTATGCTAGACCATGTTGCAACCATTGCAGAAAGTCTGTGACTCTGAAAAACTTTCAACATTAGATACCAAAGAAGAGTTCTCCCCTTCGATTTTCAAACAAACTTTTCCTTGTAAAGATAAAATGACACAGGTTCTTGAATCCGAAATCAATGGAATAAAATCATCGCTTGATCATCTCAGAAAAAGTTATCTGAATGACAAAGAAAAATTTAACAAGCGTCTTATGAAAATCGAGGTCTCTCAATGTTCTGAAAAAGAACAAGTATCTAAACTCATCTTTGACATCAAGTGCTGTCAAGACTAAATCAGAAAGTTAAAAGAAGAGAATCTGAAATTGAGGGATAAACTTAATTGCTCTGAGAAATCATCTCTTGATATGAATGTATCAAAAGGAAAGGTAGGAAGGTTGAATAAATCAATTAAAACCTGCAACCAGAATATTTCTGGGGCTTGTTTCTGATGCAAGCAATGGGGGAACTATCACAGACAGTGTCCTGGTATTAAACAGAGAGAGAAACTCTGCAAATCCAAATATTTAAGATCTAAGTCTAGACAAAAAATCTCTTCTGAATTTCAACATAAAAAATTGAACAAAGCGATTTTTAGACATCAAGATCTTACTATAAACTTGAGAAACGAGCCAAACAGTTCGAACATAAAAGGTTTCTCAAAACCGTAAGAATGTTGATACCCCTAAGGAAGGGAAACTCAACAACCGAAAGGTGATAACCTTACCAATTATCATAAATCCTTACTTGTTTCTCTCAAAAAGTAGTCAGTAAGGATATGAATGTAAATTTTTTAATAAAAATATTTCTAAAATAAATTTTCGGTTAAGAAATTAAATGAAATAATTTTCTCCAAATTTCGAGAAAAAACTTTTCCTATTTATAAGAGGAAAGACATCTTATTTCATTTTATAAAGATCCGACAGAATGTCTACCTCTAGTTGCAACTCTCGCAAAACTGAGAAATTCTGGACCAAATTGTTTCCTAACAAGAAACTTCATCTTGAATCTTCAGATGGTGATTCAGACTCATCTCCAGAGCTTCATCAAGATGTTCCTAATGAATAAATCTCATCTCTTAATTATAATCTTCTCAAGAATCTTTCACTGAAATTAGATTTGATCTTATGTGAAGTAAGGAACATGGAAAAGGATTTGCGAAAGGAAGTAAAGGAAGTCAATGACAATGTTATTAGTCTTGAATCAAGATTAGTAATCATAGAAGATGACCTGAACCTTGTGAAATCCTTTGATCCAGCTTCGAAAATATCAGAGGAAACTCTAAAGGAATAAATTTAGAGTCTTAATCCAAACAAAAATAGACATCAGTTTTTGATTTCTTTCAATTATTGTGTAAGGTCTATTGATGAATAAAACTATCTATTAGTGATGAGTTAAATTATTATTTTATAATTTTTCTTGTGATAGTTTTTCGATTACATAGCCTGTGCTTGAATGCTTTATATTATTGCTATGTGTATGAGATGTTTGATTTTGGTTTTCTTACCTTAATATTCGATCTCATATGGTGTGAACCCTTATGGTTTTTGTGGCTTTTTGATTTAGCGGGATTAAGTTCTAGCCCATGTTGGTAGGCTTTATCAAAGGATCGTAAGATGTTCCGATTGAAACTCATATGTGAAAAAGTCACAATATGTTGAATTTTTGTTTAACATAAAAGCATATGTGTTTCGGGGTTTTCAACTTTTGCTATGCATTAGTTAAAAACCGATTCAACTTTTCTCTGGTAAAGGTTGCTTTTGTTGTTGTTCTTTTGTTCTTGCGAGAGGATGACAACACAATGAGGGGAGAGTTCTAACCTGAACTTGCACTTAATGATATATCTTTCGGGGAGAAGAGGATGCGGAATATGAGGTAATGAATTTGTTAGTTAATCGTTTTTCCTGTTTAAGAAAAGCATGAGTTTATTGCATATATTTTGCTTTTGCTTAACAAAATTCGGTACAATTGATGTTTATTCCATTATGTGTGTATGGATGTGTGTGTGTGATTCAATTATTTCCGGTTGAGAAAAACTATTATCATCTTTCTTTATTGTTTGGTATCAATTGTTTTAGACTTAACAAAATTTCGGTGCAATTGTGGTGCTTTAATGTCTATGTTTATTTCAATTGCTTCTGGTTAAGAAAAATAATTGTGCAAGTCGATTTATTTGGTTTGCATGTATTGTTTATGGCTTAACAAAATACGGGATCATTTGTTTAGTCCAATTCGATTCCGGATAAGAGAAACTAAGTTAATTCTGATCTTAGTTAGACTTATCAAATGTAAAGGATTCGGTTATTCAAGTCTAATCGAATGCCTTGATAAGAAATATTAGTTAACTAACCTAGTATTTGTCTTGTACAAAGTGGAAGGTCTAAGTTATTATCTGAATAATTAGTTCCTGATGAGAAAAATAAAGTTAATTCTGATCTTTATTTTGGTCTTATCGAAACAAGCGATTGTACTTGTGCAATCGGTTTAGCAAGGGAACTAAGTTTCTTAGTCAATTTGTTAAACTATTATGTAAAAAAATTTCGGGCAATTGTTTCCTTGATAACATATCAAAACCAAATTACTTGTAGTTTCGGTTGTGGTATTGGTTATCTAAAATGGTATGTGAAACCTTCGTGCTTAACTCTTTTTAGGTTGTACAATTCTTTTAGATTGTAAGATCCTTTCGGTTTTTGGTATTTGCTAGTACCTTTGTCATTTTGTGACAAAAAGGGGGAGAAATATATGGAGTAAAAGTGATTTATAATCACTTAGGAAAGGAGAATTGTGCTAAAACGTTATATCTAACGAAAGAGTAAAGCATTGACTACGGGGGAGAAACATATCATTTGTTGATTGTAATTATTTGGACTTCAAAAGAGAAATAACAAAGATGTGCGGATTGAAAATCTACCTATCTTACCTTTAAGGGGAGTATTAGCTTTGTTATTATAAGGTCTTCAGCGACATTTATGGATTGAATATATGTAGGGTATTGTGCCATTGAAACTTGGAATCAAGCGTATGTATAATGAATTTTTGTAATTTGTTTATGCATATGATTGTAAGAGTTTTGTCACTAAATTGACAAAGGTGGAGATTGTTAGAGAATAGCTCGGTTGAACCCACCAAGCGTTGGTATGTCAAGTTTGGTTGT